>CAJQZJ010004765.1:1613085-1670471 GCA_907164525.1 Lophiomys imhausi
CTCTCCTCTGGCTTCACTCTCTCCTTTCCCACAAATCTCTCTGGCTTGTCCATCTCTCCTTTTGCTTTCCGCTCCGTCCTGTTCTCTCTTTTTTCAATCTCTTTTCCCCTCCTCTCCTCTCCCGCTCCCCGGTGCGTCTTCACCCTCCCCTCTCTCTCTCCTATCTTCACTCTCTGCTTTCTGTCCCCCAATTTTCTCGCCCCCACCCCGCCTGCAGCACAGCGGCTTTAGAAGGACTTAACCCACCACAGTCGCCACAAGCCCCGGTAAACACTCGAAGTAGAATCACACACACTAGACGGAGCTAACAGCCTCCTCCTAATTATACACCGTGGTTTCTAGAGTCCCCGTCCTTCCCAAGCCACCTGCCATTCCAGACTCCATATCTCCGCTCTCGACTCCCTCTCCCCGAGTGTCATATCTGCAGTTCGTGAGTCTCTGTTCTCTGTGAGCCCCTGCTCCCGTGGAAGTTTCTTAGTGACCAGGTCGTGGTCACTGGCCAAGGCAGGAGCACTTCAGCGTCCCATCTCCCCAGTAACTTTGTTGCTCTTTTTACCACGAGGTGTCGCGGTTTAGAGCTCGGCCTCCTGTCACCTCCCTGCCTGCGCTGTAAGGTGTGGGAGGGAGCCTGCTTGTGTGCTCTGGTCGGCCCCAGGGTGCTGAGCGTCTAACGTTTGGGGTCGGGCGGCTGTGGTGGGCCCTTGCTAGGGCGACCTAAGAGCACTCGCTATGTTTCAGGCGCCGTGCTAGGCGTTTTTAGGGGGATCAGGAGTGTCAGGGTCGCTTACTTAGGTTCTTGAGTAGAGAGGCCTCAGAGAACGGCACTGGGACGGGGACGGGGGTGGTGTGGGGCGTGTTCTAGATTGACTTCCCAGAGTGGGTCGAGAAGTGAATGTCACAGGTGAGGTAGCCAGAGACCAGACCCCGTGACGTCCTGCTGATCCCAGCCCAGCCCCGCGGGCGCGCAGACACCTTGGGAAGCTGGCGCAGGGCCTCAGGGAGAGGCGGCAGCCGGAGCGGGGGGGTGGGGGGTGGGGGTGGCAGCGCCCGGGAAGCTGCGGGGGTGAGCGAGGTGTGAGCCGGGAGCGCGGGCGACAGATGTCGCGTGGGCCTGCGCAGCCCGGGCGCTAGCGAAGAGAACTGTCGCTTGCTTCCGGGCTCCCCGGCTCAGGGGGTCCTGTGCTCTCCTTCTCTCTGTCTCTCCTTTTAAAAGTACCGCTGCTGCGAAATCCCGGGGGTGGGACCAATATTTTGGAGGGTGCCACAGATTTGACGCCCAGAATGTGGAATCTGGGAGGAGGCAGAGAGAAGGCAAGAGAGGAAAAGGGAAAACAGGTGATGGATGAATCGGGGAGAGAAAAGCAGGTTGCCCGGTGTGTGGGGGAGGAGGTGGAGAAATGGCAGGTGCGAAAGTCAATGGGAAGGTTAAGAAATCTAATAGAAGTGTTGCGGGGAGTGGGGGTGGACTGGAACGCTGACTGGCGTCTTGGGGTACGAGCCGGGTGACAAGCGCTGTTTGTGCATGCATGTCGGGAGCTGCGGTGCTCAGGGACCCCGAAAAAGAGGCTGCAGTCTAGGCGGACCGGGTGCTCTACTCTGCACCCTGAGAAGGGTGAGAAGCTGGGAAACTGAGCCCGGATGGCAGGGTGAGGATTTTCTTGCTGCGGTATGGATGTGGCAGGGGAGTCAGCAGACAACTTTAGCCTTAGAATTGACTTTCTTTCTATCTCAGCTCTGTTTCTGTCCGGGAGGTAGCTCCACGCTGCGTCCAGACTCAGGGACACCGCCCACCCTCAGTTCCTGACTGGGTTTTCCTGCTTACTGCTTCTCCCAACTGCCACACCCACCAGGGTTCTCACTTCTTTGGTGCTCATGAGTCCTGGAGGTGCCGCACCAGCTGGTCCCTTGCGCCCCTGAAGCCCATGTCCCGGTCCCCTCACGCTGGTTTGGACTCTCTACCTCAACCCATGACAAGATGACCCAGCCCATCATTTAACCAGTCTGCGCAAGTTGGTTAGAGAGAGAGAGAGAAAAAAAAGCCAGCTGAAAGGGTAACCGGTTGAGCTCTGTGTCCGGGCTGTGTCCTGGATGTGGGGTGCTCTTCACTTTCTCCAGCACTGGAGAGATGAGAATGCGCTTGTATATCTTGTATGTATCAGGGAGGGTATTGGGCTGGGGGGGGGATACCACTGCAAATCTTTTAGGGATTTAGTTTTAACCAGGGTCAGTGGGCCCAACAAATTGTTCTGAGCCCCAGCAGTGAACCAGTAACATTTGTTTCCTCAAAGTTACCTATAAAAAGAACAAAAGAAATAAAGCCCGGAGACTCAGTTTTTCCCTACGTGAAATGGGGACAATAGTAACACAGAGCTTACAGCATGGTTACCTTTAGGAGGGTTGAATGAAAAGTGCTTACCGCTGCTAGGATGGCTGTGAGGGCTGGGGCTGCTGTGTGGCTCCGTGAGGGATCACGGAACATGTGTTTAACATGGATTCAACCCCAGCACCAAAACAATAATAACAATAATAAAAACAACAATAAATAATAACAATAAAAAGCAGTTGAAGATATGAGCTGCAGGACTATTGCTGAACATTTAACACCTGGCTCTCTTTCCAATGTAGGTCATACTCTACTATGGCCATTGCTGGTGAACTGCACTATTCTTGTGGGGAAAAATTATTTTTATTATATTTATTTGTTGTGTGTGGGCACACAAGGGCCATGGTACAAGTGCAGAGGTCAGGGGACAACTGGCATGTGTGGACTGATTCTCTCCTTCTGAGTATGTCCTGAGAGATCAAACTCAAGTCTTCAGGCATGGGTGGCAATGAGTGTACCCACTGGGCCATCTGCCCATCCCTAGCCATTCTTGCTTGCCCTCTTGGGGAGTCAGCTTGTGACATGGTAGGGTGATATAACAGACAAGGCAGTGGAGGCTGGGGGATGGCTCAGTGGGTAAAGTGCTTGCTGTGAAGGTCTGAGGACCTGAGCATGGATCCCCTGCATATGTGCCCAAGCCCTGTGGAGTGGCAAGAGGCTGTAACCCCCAGTTCTAGAGGGAAGGCCGGAGGGAAGGCACAGAGGGTTGACCCTGCGACTCCCTGGCCAGCAGGCTGAGTTAAAATGATGAGGTTGGGGGGGGGGGTGACTCTGGAAATAGAAAAAAAGTGGAGAGCTGTAAAGACACCTGACCTCCCTCTCTGGCCTCTGCACACACATGGGTAAATTTATCTGAGTTTGTCTATGCATAAGGTAAGTTTAGGGACCAAAAGGACTGGGGATGTGGCTCAGTGCTAAAGGGTTTGCTCAGCATGCAGGGGGTCCTGAGATCTACCCCTAGCATGGGAGGGGGACACCTGGCCGTTCTGGGCAGTGTGACCTCAGGTAAGATAGCCAGGCTCAATTTGGCTGTAAATGGGAGCCATCCTCTTTCAGGGTGGATGGGGGATGGTGCTAAATTCACTCAACTCATTCTTATACTTCAAAATGGAAAACTGAGGCAGACGGGAAGTGGAGTTGGAGCTTCAAGCTTTGAGGTGCTGGGCACCTCTTCCCCTGGCTTGGGGCTGCAGGGAAGGAGGGCGCACAGCACATTACACATTCTTGGAGGCTGGTGAAGCCAGGTGGAGGATGGACGTGAAGTAACCTGGTCACTGCCCAAAGATACAGGAGAGAAACAAAGAGGCTGTGTGGTGAGCAGGGAAGGGAGGGGGCTGGGAGCTGCCTGCCTCAGGAGGGGGAGGGGAGGGAGAGAGAATGGGGCCCTGGAATCTGTCTTCGAGACAGGAACCTGGGGAGGGCAGCAGACTCCTGCCTTGGGACTCGAAGAAGAAGAGAAAGGAGGACCCTGTGGGCCCCAGAAGTGGTCAGCGACAAGGAAGAGAATGAGGATGTTTTAATGAATTAATGCAGGCTGGCTGCCCAGCTAGATAGAGTACTTTGTGGATTAAATGGTGAAATCTGGAGGTGCACCCTGCAGGTTGCCCTCCTAGCACTTGCCAAGATCACTCAGGGAAGCCCAGGTTCGTGTTTGGCAAGGGGGGGGGGGGAGAGGGAGACAGTCACTGCAGGAGGGCAGCTGTTAAGGATGAACTCTAGGGAGGGGGCCTGTTGTATGGGAGGCTAAGGCCTTCTGGCTCATAGTCCTTGCCTAGAGGGTGAAGCCACAAGTGTTCAAGTGCCAGACTTAGCACTGGATGTAGAAATAGCCTCATTGGATAATTAAATATGCCCCAGCTGCAGCTAGGTAGGCTCTGCCATCCCACCACCAGGATTTGAAAAGCCAACCAACCTTGGAGGCAGGAAGGGACCCTGCTTCTGTTTCCCTGGGCTCATCACTAATGTTTGTGTGACCCAGCGCTGCTCAGCCCCTGGTGACTTGCTGCTTGCTCCCTGCTGCACAGCTATGCGCTGGGGAAACAAATCCATCATGAACTAAGGGAGCTGGTTGTTTTTTCCCATACACAGTCACTTTCCCTTATTTTCTATCACTATTCACATCTTCACTGATAGCGGTAGCGCTTTGTGGGGCCGGGGATGAAATCCAGCGCCTCAGCTGTGCCAGGCAACCGCTCTACCTTGCCCCTAAACTTGTGAATGATGCATGCCTACTTTATGCTAGGCGCTGTATTAAAAAGTTTGTGCGTGTGCACGCAGTGTCTTTGTGTGTTTATATGTATGTGCACATGTGTGTGTGTGCTGTCCACACACACAAGTGCAGGTATGAAGGATACAGGTCAACACTAGGCATCCTCTTCAGTCACACTCCCAATTCATTGTTAAAGTCAGGCTTTCACCTAACCTGGAGCTCACTGATTGGCTATGCGGGCTGGCTGTCTCTGCCTCCACCAGTACTGGGACTACCAGTGCACACCCTAGTACCCCAACTTTTTACACAGGCGCTGAGGCTCTGAACTCAGGCCCTCATGATCGAGCAGCAAGTGCTTTAGTGATGGAGCCATTCCCCAGCCCTTGAGAGATAGTTTACTGGGAACAAGCAATGTTGAGGAAGGCTTATCTGGCTACTGTAATGAATTACCCCAAACGCTTATCTCATTATGGCGGTGCGTGCTGGGGGTTGGGAATCTGGTCAGGGCACAGTTGGAGATGCACTGTTCCTGCCATAGAGTGACTGGGTGGGGGTGAGGGACTCTTCACTTACATGCCTGGCTGTTGAGACTGGGAGGGAGCTGGGGCTGCCAGTCAGAACCTTCTAGGGAAGCCTGGGCTCCCTCACAACATGGCAGCCTTCAGATGGGATCCTGACATGGTGGGCAGTCCAGGTAGAAGCTGCTTTGTTTGTCTGGCACAGCTCTGAGAGTCACTTGAATTAGGAACAGTCCCAACCTAGCCCAGGATACCCAAAGCCCAGATAAACCCATTCCCCTGCAGCTGTCTGTAAGCAGCCATGGCTTGATTCTATGGCTCGGTTCTAAGTGGCACAGATAACGTGCCTTTTTATTAGTCAGGTGGCATCTTGTAGACAGTGTGAACATGCCCTATGAGATGGCAGCTTCCACAGACAGTGTGCTTTTAAAAATATTATTTTATGTGCATGAATGTTTGCTTGCATGTATGGCTGGGCACCACATGCATCAGTACCTGCAGAGACCAGAAGAGGGCACCAGAGCCCCCTGGAACTGGAATTACAAATGGTTAGGAGCCACCACGGGTGCTGGGAACTGAACCCAGTTCCCCTGCAGGAGTGGCCATTGCTCTCAACATGTGAGACGCCCCCAGCACCTGCCTTTTGCTTTTAACAACACATTTGGTTGGGTGTCTAGCTGAGTGATGCACACGTACTTACCCCGTGCAAGTCCCTAGGCTCAAACCTCAGCACAGAAAACAAACAGAAACCCAATTATTTTACCCCACTCCCCCTTTTTCTGGCAGACTCTCTGGATGACCGTTAGCTTCTGATCCTCCTGCCTCCACTTCTGTAGTACTAGGATTACAACATACAACACGACTGTGTTTATGGGTGCTGGGGTGGAAGCCAGGGCTTTGTGCATGTTAGGCAAGCATTCTGCCAGCTGAGCTACAGCCCCAGCCCCTTAAAACACACGTGTCCCTCTGTATCTGCAGGGCCTGTTTCAGGATTCCTGGGATATCAATAGGCAAGGAGGCTTAAGATCTTTATACAAAACAGTGGAGTATTCACACACCACCTCACTTACTGCTCTTTCCAGTGTGCTTTAGGTAACCAACAGGATAGTTAGAGTTTCCCGGTGCAAAGTACTCTGTGTGTACAGCTGCTCATGGTGTTGTTCAGGGGAACATGATAAGAACTTCTGCCCGTGCTCAGTGCTGATGGCATTTTTTTCCCCCTGGGTATTTTCAATACGCTGGTGGATAAAGCCGCCAGAGGGGAAGCTGCATGCACAAAGGGCTGACATCAACAGCACAGACTTCTTCGCATTTAGAATATTCTTCTCCTTACATTTTTTTTTAAAGAAAGAAAGAAACAAACAAACAAAAACACTGGGCATGGTGGTACACATCTTGAACCCCAGCCCCCAGGAGACATAGGGAAGCAGATCTCTGTGAGTTTGAGGCCAGTCTGGTCTACAAAGTGAGTTCCAGACACTACAGCTCAGTGAGGAAAACGTATCACACAAGCATGTGGACCTGAGTCAGTTTAAATCCAGAGGTCACTTACAAAGATCAGGCTTTGCACAGATGCCTGGAATCACAGAGCTGAGGAGGCAGACACGGGCAGAAACTCACTGATCCCTGAAGTTCACCCATCATCTAAGTCAACTTAGCAGCTCAGTGAGGCTCTGTGAAGCCCTGTCTCGAAAACTACGTGGACCGGAACTGAAGATACCAGACATTGACCCTTGTGGCCTCACAAGCACACGAAACCCACATGAACGCACAACAAAAACAGCACACAAAACAAACAAAAGAGACAGTACTTGTTGGCAGACCATGCAACTTATCAATTCTGACGTCACCATTAAGAATATTTACCCAGCTGGGCAGTGGTGGCACATGTCTTTGATCCCAGCACTCGGGAAGCAGAGGCAGGCGGATCTCTGTGAGTTTGAAGACAGCCTGTCTATAGAGTGGGTTCCAGGACAGTAGAGGGTACACAGGGAAACTCTGTCTCAAAAAAAAAAAAGACTATTCACCCATATTTCGTGCCTGAGAGTGAGCAGCTGGGTGACATGAATCTTGGAGTCAGGCTGACTTCAATTACAGCCTCCACCTGCCATTACCAGTTGTGTGATCTTGAGCACATCCACTTACTTTCTGGCCCTGGGTGCTCCTCTGTGACCTGGAATCCCAATGACACCGGCACACATGGGTCTTGCCTGTCTAGAGCCTGGCCTGTCATGGGTGAGCCTTGGAGGTGGGCGGTTTGGGGTTGTGGCCAGCCTCTGCGTCCACATTCATGGTGTGGGAAGGCGCTCTAAAGACTTTTCTGAACCTCAGTATAAAGCGGCTGCTTGTGCTAACCTCTGCCCCCACCTATGACTCAGTAGCCTGCCAAAGTCACCAGGTCTAGGCTGAGATTGTGGCTGTATGGTCAGTGCCCTGGATCATGCTCCCAGGCTGGCTATGTTGGCCTTGAACCCCTCATAATGAAGCAAGCGACCATGTGCTTTTGTCCCTCACCATATTCCAGCACCAAAATGGTGTGCAGAACAAGAGAATGGATGCCGGGAGTCAGCAAGTCCCCGGAAATGACACAGTAAGCTTGGCTGATGTCATATTCATGTGCTTCTCCTTTCTTGGGAGAGGAGCTATTGTCTTGATCTTTCTCAAAAGATCTGTGACCCCCCCAAATACCAGCTTTCTAAAAACATCCAGACCTGATGTTAGCACATTAGATACCATCCAATCTGTACCTTGCAGATGGGGAAACTGAGGACCAGAGGAGACCCCTCGTGATAAAATGTGCTAGGTTTAAAAGCCAAGAGCACATGTTGGATACAGGTGGTCTCCATGTGGAAAGCAGACTCAGCCCTGCTTGACTTAGGATTTCCCTGCAACACTTACAAAGCAGGTGCTTTCCTAAGGAAGCCTATATTGCCAGTTTTTCTTGAAAATATGGAAAGTCCTAACAACACTGAGTCTCTGTGCCCACATGGCAGTAAGACCCCTGCATGTGGGTTACCGACCCCTCAATACCACAGCTCATCCTGGCTCAATATATTTCAGTGCATACCTGGGGGAGGGGCTTCCTGGCAGTCCTCCCTCCACCTGGAAGTTCCCGCTCCCTGGCAGTCCTCCCTCCAGGCCCACGCACACCTGTGCAGATCCTACTTCAAGCAACTGAGCTCATCCACTGAGACAGTTTCCCTGTGAACAGTGGAAGGTGAGGACCACCGTTTTTATGGCTGCAACCCACTCCTTTGTTTGCATAAACCACCCCACTTGCTTACCTAGTCACCTCCTCCTTTCCATGGACATCCATCCTTTCCCACTTTGTAACCCTGGAAACCAGCTCCTCATGGTGAACACTTTTGTTTGGACACCTTCCAAGTGCAATAGTCCTTACACTGGGCAGCCTACTTTGTGAAGGGTCTGTTCAGGTTGGGCTTGGTGGTACACAGCTGTAGTCTATGCTCAGGAGTGTGAGGCAGGAGGATTTCTTGAGACAAGCGTATGATGTTAGCCTGAGCAGCAGAGTAGGGCCTCAGTCTCCCCATCTTCGAGGTTCACAAAATGGGTTGGATGGTATCAAATGTCCTAACATCAGGTCTGGATGTTTTTAGAAAGCTGGTGTGTGGGTGGGTCACAGATCTTTTGAGAACAGATCAAGAACACCCAGCTTATTTGGGCTTGATTCTAGGTGGAACTAGCCCTCCTGAAAGTCAGTCAGGCTTGGCAGTGGTGGACCTATTCACTCTCCTCACACACTAAAGGAGTCAGCAATCTCACAGGTTGTGTGGACACCTAATGACAGCTAGCAGGGGTCAGGCCAAGGAGAATAGGCACCTTTCCCAGAAGTCTATCAGTCCTATTAGCTCCCAGCATGAAAAAAATCCAATAGAGGCTGAAGTGAGACTCACTAGAGCACTCTTCCATCTTTGAGGATGCTGCCCCAAAGAGCTTTCCTGCACTAGGAGCACTGGCGCCATCTGATCCCTTCAAACAAGCTGCTGGGAGCTGACAAGCCCCATGCTTGCCAGTGGGCAGCAGAAGTGGAATTCAGCGTCCTGCTGGGCTTTCCAGACAGGATGGTAGATAAGAAAGAAACAGCCAGGTGATGGTGGTGCATGCCTTTAATCTCAGAACTGGTGAGGTAGAGGAAGGTGGATCTCTGTACGTTTGAAGCCAGCCTGGTCTACAAAGTGAGTTCCAGGACAGCCAGGGCTACACAGAGAAATCCTGTCTCCCCATCACCACGGAAAAAAAAAAAAAAAAAAAAAAAAAAAAGGAGAAAGGACAGAGTGTTGGTAAATGCACAGAAAACATCTCAGGCAGAATTAACCTCAATTCTGCTATGCGCAGGAGAGATTCAAAACTTCTATCATCTTGCCTTTCTGCATTATTTTACACACATCCATCTCTCTGCACCTCATGTATTGAAGCAGGGTCTCTCACTGGAACTCAGAGCTCCCTGGCTGGCCAGCTTACTCTGAGAACCCGTCTGCCTCCTAAGCATAGGAATTACAGTTGGATTTCCACACTCACTTGGCTTTTTAATTTAAAAAAAATTAAGCTATTTTTGAACATTATTTTTACATGTATGGTATTTTGCCTGCATGTATGTGTGTGCAGTACCCACAGAAGCCAGAAGAGGGCATGAGATTCCCCATGGAAGCCATGGCCTTGCTATTCCAGTGAGCCCCAGCTCAGCTTTAGCACAGTTCAATGTTCGTCCGTCTGTCTTTTTTTGAGACAAAATTTGGCTGGCCTGGAAGTCACAGAGATCCACCTGCCTCTGCCTCCTGAGTGTGTGCCATCACACCCCACCTAGATTTATATCTTTCCATGAGGAGTTTGCTTTGCTAACCCAACCTTCTGTTGGGGAGCACTTGAGTCCTTTCAGGTGGCTGTTGTGGTCACAGATTAAGCTGGAAGTGGGTCTTTAGGCAGTATTGTGGACTTGTCCTGCAGGTGAGATCTGCAACCCTCAAAAAAAAAAAAAAAAAAAAAAAAGCACACCCAGACTGGTACCTGACTTTGGGACTTGGTCACATGGCGCGCCTGCAGTGTGAGGGACATGTATGCATTAGTGGCACACATGGGCTCATGTCTCTGTGGAGATCACTCAGTAAACAGTGCTTAGATGGGCTCTAGAATTGGTCTCTTTGGCAGCTGCAGGGCCGTGGCTTCAATGTATCCCCCAAAGGCTGAACATTTAAGGCCTGTTTTACTCTACTGTGCTGTTTGGAGATGGTAGAACCTTTAGTGTTGGGACTTGAGTGGAAGATCTTCCTATCACTGGAGGTGTACCATTGAAGAAAACATTGGGACCCCAGACTCTTCTTCTCTTCTGCTTCCTGGTCACCACAAGGAAAGCAGCTTTGGTGTATCCCACATCTCAGCCCCAAAGCAATGAAGTCAAATCAGTGAGCCAAAATAAACCTTCTCTCATGATAAGTTGATTATCCTGGGTATTTTGCTACAGTGATGGAAAGCTGGCTGACAAACCCAGGAAACCCTTGAATTCCTTACCTGCTCAATGATTCACAGGTAGGGCAAGCCAGCTCGGTTTCTGGTTACCTAGAAATAACACTTCATTACTTTTGGGATCACAGGGGATGACAGTTTTGAAAGTGGCCTTTCCTATATCCGGAAGCCATGGCTGTCTTCATTTCAGTAGCTGCATTCAACTAACATCCAGCACGACCCCAGTTTCTACTGCTTTCTGGTGCAGTTTCCTCTCCCTTTGTCTGAGTCCTCTGGCTGTTCCAGTTCACTGTAGTAACCCCTCCTCTATATGGAAAGACTTTGCTTGTATCTCGAAGTTCAGTTCACACCCTGGGTCTCCTTGGAGGCTGCCTTGGTTAGCAGGGCCTGCCCTAGTCTGCTTCTCTGTTGCTGTAATAAAAACACTGACCAAAACAACTTGAGGAGGGGAGGGTTTATTTGATCTTACACCTTGTAGTCCATCATGAAGGGATGCCAAGGCAGGAACTCAAGCAGAGGCTGCAGAGGACCGCCTGCTTTCTTATACAACCTAGGACCACCTGCCTGGGGTGGCACCACCCACAGTGGGCTGGCCCCTCCCCCATCAATCATCAGTTAAGAAATACATGACAGGCTTGCTGCGGGCCAATCTAGTAGAGACAATTTCCTAACTGAGGTTCCTTCCCTCTTTCAGGTGACTCTAATCTGTGTTACATTGACAAGAGCTAACCAGCAGAGTCCCATCCTGATTTCTAGGCTGTAAACACTAACTGGGGACCAAGTGTTCAAACACATGAGCCTATGGGGGACATTTCTCATTCAAACCACCACAAGCATTAACCTCTTCCCCAGTGAGGCTGGAAGATAATAATTGATAATAGTGATATAATAATAAACATAATGCACTGTAACAAAATGTCTGAGATAATCAACTTATCAAGAGAGAAGGTTTATTTTGGCTCACTGATTTGACTTCATTACTTTGGGGCTGGGATGTGGGATACAGCAAAGCTGCTTTCCTTATGGTGACCAGGAGGCAAAAGAGAGGAAGCGTCTAGGGTCCCAAAATAAATCAGAAGGGTCCTGTCTTTCTATACCCCCAGAGACCAATGCTTGGTACATAGTCATTACTAGAACACAGTATGTACCCAGAAAATATTCCTTCTACCCCTTCCATTGCTCCACACTCCTGACTCCAGCTCCTGAGTTCTGGGATTACAAAATATCTGCCTCAGGACTCCCACCTTCTGTCTCGTTTACTCCGTGACCTCTGCTGATTTTCACCCCATGGTCTTGTGGTCAGGAACCAACTAAGTGAGACTTTTAGGAGTCACCAAAGTTAGTTTTCATAAACTGAGTCAGGTGTGTATATCAGCTGAGTTGATTGGTGGCTCCAGTTCTGGATTCTCTGAAGGTAGAAAGCAGCCCCAGGACAGTGCAGGGATCCTGGTGTGCCATGCCCTCCTTTGGAGAAAGGGAGTTAGCCAATGGGCAGCTGCAGAATCTACTAATGCCTAGGCAAGTCTATGGTTTGGGTCCTTGTGACTTACTGATGTGGACTGTGGGGACCGTGTATCTGACTCACCATCATGAACTCAGGTGAGTGTCAGTGTCAGTCCATGTTCAGGGAAGAGGCAGAGGTGGGTCCCAACCTGAGTCATCAGAGGAAAGGTTGCCAAGGGTTGAAAACAGAGATGTGAACAGGGATTAGGATGAAGCCTAAGTGACACCCCAAGGTTGGCAATGGAGTACTGTCACTGCTCTGTGGAACAAGACAGAGCGTGGCTGCGGCTGGGGCTTCCAGGTCTGTGGCCAATGAGAAGTCCCCTGAAGAGTAAGTATCTAGATATCTCTGTGTCTTTTGCTGGCCACAATCAGCAGGAAGCCAAATACCACAGACAACTGCTAATACAGTCAACATTCTGTATTTTTTTCCAAACAGGAAATAAAGATCTGTGGGTTTCTCTCAAACCCAGTGTGTTCCTCCTGTCTGCATCTCCTCTGATAACCTGTGTCTTCTTTGCTTCTGAAGTCAGTCAGGTGTGGTGATGCACACCTCAAATCCCAGCTGGAGAGATGGAGACAAGAAAACTATGAGTTCTAGGCCAGCCTGTGCTACTAGGGAGATTCTGTCTCAACAAACTGCAAACAGAAAAGAAACTGTTCATGAGCAATCACTCCCAGGACTTCCCTGTCCTCACAACCCTAAGCAACCATCACTCAGCTGAGGACTCTGTGTCCTAAGACTTGCCTAATTTGGTGGATCTTTTGTATAAATGCATGATATGCTACTTATCATTTTGTTCCACTTAGCACAAGATTTCTGAGTTTGATCCATCTTGTGTAAGAATCAGTGGAAAGTCACTCCCTTCTTATGGCCAAATAATATTCCACAGCATGAACATACCAGTGCTTGATCCATTCAGCCATGAAGCACATTTAGGGGTTTCCGCCTGTTGGTTTTGAATCGTGTTGCTATGAATGTCTGTGTACCATTTTCTCCCTCATTTTTTTTTAATGACAGTTTCATACATTTATATAATGAAAATAGTCATTTTCACCCTTGATTCCCCTCCCTCATTTCCCTCTCTCTTCCACTGCATCTTTATTCTCAACAAGGCCTCTTCTGATTTCCATGTCTTCTTTCTGTTATGGCCCACTGGGTTTAATTAGAGTTACCAGCCGAGTGTGTGTAAAAAAATAATTCAGTGGAGCAGCGTCGAGTGATCTGTGGCCACACCATTGAAAACAACGACACCTTCCCCCAACAAAATGGGCCCAATCTTGTCATGAATTCAACAGCCATGCCATGTCCAGAAGACCTCCTTTTGCTACACATCCTCTCATGTTCAGCTCTTACGGACTTTCTGCCCCATCTCTGATGATGTCCTCTGAGAATCTGAGGGGCTGTTATATCTATCCCCATTGGAACTGAGCACGGCACCATCACTTATTCTCACTCAGTACTTCAGCTTCTGGTGCAAATAGTGGCTTGAATGCTACAGCAGCAACCAACTAATTTACAGTTGGAATTGAGGGCCATTCCACAGGAGGGAACTCTTGCCTGCTTCTACAAACCTGATCCAGTCCTTTTCTAGGAAACTATAGCCCAAGAGAGAGTCTCCTATTACTGCTTTGCTAAATAGTTATGTTATCAGACTCTAACCAATGGATGAGTACCACCTCCATCATTCATCAGAGAATCTTCACACTGTAGAAGGTGGTGTTTACGACGTACTAGTTTTTGATGTTTAGGGGGTGGCTCACTCAATTGCTGGCCAGCTTTATTTTTCCCCCATACCCAGCCCCGAGAGTCTCATGGTAGCCTGGCTAGTTCTTTGGAATCCAGTTCTCAGTAGGGATCTCTCTGTGTCTATGTACTGCCTCTCCTTGGGCTGCCACGGCCTATAACCAAACTTTTAAATTATTATTATTTATTTACTAACAATATTCACCTATAATAAATACCAACAATTTCTTAACTATTAATCCTACAAATTCTTACAATCCCTTTAACCTAACCACTAATCCTATTGACAATTATTTTCCTAACCTTTTAGAAGGATACAGTCTCTGGGGCAGGTCCTCAGTCGTCAGGAACACAGTCTTTGTTGTAGATTCTTTAATACACTTGGCAGTCCTTTTTCTGGATCTCTCAGATGTAGATTTGTCAGGGTAAGTTGGTTATTGCAGTCTCACCTTAAATAAGGCTTCATGCAAGCCGGGCGGTGGTGGCGCACGCCTTTAATCCCAGCACTTGGGAGGCAGAGGCAGGCGGATCTTTGTGAGTTCGAGGCCAGCCTGGTCTACAAAGCGAGTCCAGGACAGCCAGAGATATTCAGAGAAACCCTGTCTCGAAAAAAAAAATAAGGCTTCATGCTTTCTTCTCTGTGGGAGACCCCAGCCCCTTTGCATCAGCAACTCTGCTGCTCTACCTCAGAGTCCTTAATGCCAGGCACAGTTTCCTTTAGGCCACTGTTTGGACAGATCAAACCCCTCTAGGCAAAAGCTGAGCCACAGGGTTTAGTCCCTGGCCTTTTGGTGTCTTGCTCAGGCTTTCTTTGCTCACCAGCTTCTTTCTGCCTCAGGGAGATCTGGCCATGATGGCCAGCACTTTTTTCAGCAGGACTCTGGGAGCTCTCTAGCATCAGGGGCCTCTTCTTCTTTATGGGGCTCCATGAAATGTCCTTAAATAGGAGGAACTCTGTTTCAGCTTAATTTGGGCTCCTCCCACTTAGCAGCTGAAAACAATGTCAGGCCAGATACTTTGTTTCTTTAAGTCCATTAAGTCTTTCCTGTTTTCCTGACTTCAACCTTGTTTTTCAGTCTATTAAGTCTTTCCTGACTTCAACCTTGTTTTTTCAGTCTATTAAGTCTCCTGTTTGTTTCCTGTTTTCACCTGACTTCAGCTTTGTTTTTCCACAAGCTGCCCCGAATTAAGAGACTGTATCAGATATCCCTATATATTTTCTAAATCTAATTTAATTATTCTAACTCCCTACAACAGCCCATGTTTCCCCCAAACTGCACTTGCTCTTTGTGAGAGTGGTGTTAAAAAACTTCATCCCCTTTGCCCCTGGTAAGCCTGGAACTTCCCAAGGGCAAAGAGCACAGCAGTGGCTCACAGCACATGGCAGTGGGGTGTGGGTGGATGAGGGAATGAGTGACAAAACTAGACTGTCCGCAACTCTGGAAATGTGGGCAGATAGAAGCATGAAAAGAATAGATGAAGAACCTGCTCCCAAATAGGAAAGGGCAATAAGCCTTTAGATTTTCATCAATCCAGGCTGGGGAGATGGCTTAGTGGTTAAGAGCACTGGCTGCTTTTACAGAGGACCCACGTTCAATTCCCAGCACCCATAGGGCAGGTGTCTGTAACTCCAGTTCCAGAGGAACTGATTTTTTTCTTCTGGCCTTACCAGCATTGTGCACAGACACACAAGCAGACAAAACAGTCATACACATACAAGAAAAAAAATCTGCAAAGATTTTCATCATCCATCCACTTAGCAACCTACCTATCATATATACCCATCATTTATCCATGAATTATCTACCTGTCATTTATCTATTGCTATTAATAAACTTATTTAGTTTTGGTACAGAGAACAGTAGCTACCTTCAGGACCAAATTCATTTCATCCCATCTTCCCACTCCCAGACAGGGTCTTATGTCCCACAGACTAGCCTGGAACTTCCTAGTTTCTGGGACTGGCCAAGGATAACCCTGTATTCATGACCCCCTGCCTCCCCACCTCCCAAGTGCTTCGATTATAGGCATGCAAGACCAAGTATGTTTACCATAGTGCTGTGGATGGTACCAGAGGTCTCTTGGATGTTGGGCTACACAGAGAAACCCTGGATATCTGTGAACTCCCTGTGTAGACCTGGCTGGTCCTGAACTCACAGAATGCCTCTGGAGTGCTGGGATCAAACGTGTGGGCCACCACACCTGGCTCAAAATCTGTTTTTAATCTTAGATGAAGCCCATATACATGTACAGGTCTGAAAGCGGGTGTGTGTGGATCGTGGTGTGGGGTGTGCACTCAGAGAAGGAAGGCTATTATTGCCACATGGACAGGGCTCCTGGGACTGGGAGAAGAGGGGAGCCCTTCCCTCCCCAGTCAGAGCTTTGTATCTCAAATCCCTCTCTTCCCCTCCCCTTCCACACTGAAATCACCCCAGAAGCTGGCTTCACTGACAGAAAAACAAATCTTTATTTCCACAGGTTGGCAAAACCCTGTGTCCTTGGAGGAAGCTGGTTCCCGTTTTCCTGAGGGGGAAGCCTGGAGCATGGAAAGGAAGTGGAATGTAAAGACCCGCTGGAGCCAATGGTGGAAACATGGACTGAGGAAGCAAGCCCTCGGGAAGTCCAGCTGCAGAGATAGCCACCCCAACACTATTTACACATACCTACACACACACACACACACACACACACACACACACACACACACACATGCACACACGCAAAAAAGAGAAAACACAAAATTCCATATCTGCGCATGACTGCAGGGGACATGGTCCCTTTCCTTTCCCCACCTTTCGATGAAAGGGAAAGAGTTGCTTGCTGCGGCATGTGCAGGAAACTTACATGGACCGGTGGGATCAGCCTCGGCGTACACCAACTTCCCAGCACTGATGCTGTGTGGAGTAGAGGGAGCTCAGCCGCAGGCCAGATGGACAAAGACAGAGGGGACACATGGCCCATTATGTTGGGGGCATTGTGGGGTCCTTCCATTTCTTGATATGTCCTAGCCTCTCTCTGTCCCTGTCTAGACAGCTCTCTAGATCTCATGGTCACAGACAGAGAAATGGGATGTCATTTTCTTTTTCCTATCTATCTAGTGTGTCTGGTGCTTCACTTCAAATTTTCAAATTTTCTTGGTGCTAAATGTATCCTTGGTATGGCCAGGGTCTTACAGACAGATGTGGAAGGCCAGGGGATGAGAGGTTTCTATTTTGCTCTTTGGGTATACTCTTTTTAAAAGAGGGCCAAGTGGCAAAAAGTGCCACCGGAGAGTCTCTCTATGTCTCTATGGGGGAGGGGGAATGCTCACAGGGGCTTAGGAGCAACACCCCCCAAGGGGGGGGGAGAGGGCTAGGAGGGGCGAGGGGCAGGCCAGTATAGGCCGTCCCTCCTCCCCTGCAACAGTACCCTGGGAGACTGCTGTGGCCTCCCGGTACTTCCTGAGGGAATTCAGGGCTTAAGTTTTATAGATTAAAGAGCCAAGAAATGGCTACGTTCTGATGGAGCGTGATTTATAAGCAGGGGATATTGGGGGAAGGGGCGGACCATTTAAATGAAATGTCTGATATCCTTGCTCCCCAAACACACACAGAATAAGCTACTGTTTTCAGAAGTTTCTAGAAGGGCTAATATAAATATTATATATACACATATATAATGAAGCTATGTGCTAGACTGACATTTGGCTGCAAAGGCTCACTACTTCAGGAGTGGTGGTTAATTTTTGCTTTCATTTTTTAAACAATTCCAACAGAAACAGGTATCATTCTTCTGCATGGATACTGCATTGCTCCCATTGTGGTCTTCGTGGCCGAGATGGGGAGGGTAACTGCTGTGGGCTCAGTGAAGACAGTTACTCTTATTTTTCTTAATTTTTTTCTTTTTAATTTTGGAGACAAGGTTTCACCCTGGAGTCCAGGCTGACTTCTTCTCATGAGCCTCCTGCTTAGCACCTGGCATTTGGGACACTGCCTACCAGGGGACTGTCATTTTCTCCTGGCTGGATTTGCAGGTGACTTACCTGTTACCTGGGGGTCAGGAGGTCTGCTAGGAAGCATGACTTGATAGGGTGCACAGGGCTACAAGGGAAACAGTCCCCGGCCAACTTTGTTGAGTGTGACCAGATCCTAAACTGCACATTTTCTCAGTTTGCTGTCAACTGGCTCGTTTCTCCATTTTAAAGCCATGCCTTACATAACTAACCCACTAAAGAAAAGTGCAACTGAGAACTCAGTGTTGATGCCTTCTCCTTTTAACTGCCAGAATTAAACTTAGCAAAGAAAAATAAATAAAGAGCTTGTTTGGCAGGGAAGCATCAGACAGTAGGCCGTGCCCTCGTCAAGCCAGAATTTCACAGAGGGTACCAGAAAGTTCTGGAAAATGTTCTCTGCTTATATTTACTCTCTTTTCCAGCAAGGAACAGAGTCCTTGCAAAGCATCATATTTCCAGAGAAGGTGCATGCCATGTTGGAACACACAGGTGTCAGCCTCTTTAGAGATATTGCCAGGACCATAGTGGGGACATGCTGACGCCAGAGAGACCCAGCGCAAGGGTGAAGTCAGAAAAAAAAAAAAAATCTCCCTTTTGTGTTTTGTTTTCAAGCCTGACTTTGCCTGTTAGCTTGTGATATCTCCCTGGAGGTTCTGAACTCCAAACACATGGGTTGGCATCTCTGTTGATTTTCATTTCAATGAAGCTATGTTGCTGAGAGAGCCAGGCACCTGTGACCTCCAGATGGAACTTTTCAGCCAAGTCTTCTGTAAATACTCTCCCGTAGTAATGGAAACCGTATTTATCAAATCTGGGCTTTGGCTCGCACACCATTCATTTGAGTGCGCTTCTCCATTGCCCCAAATTTGATGGGGTTGTTTTTATATGCCTGTTTTTATATGAGGTTTGACTTCTCAATGGACATTTGTATTAGGATATTGAAGCATGCTAGCTGTGTCTCTATTGTCCCCACTGTCTCTGCTGTAGTGTGACTTGGATTGCATGAGATCGTGGGATTGGCTTTGTGATGGTGGTGTTATTACAAAAAAAAAAAAACCAAACAAAAAAACCCCCAACTTCCACAGTGCGTGTGGCACTGGCACTATCTCTCCCTTTATCCCCCAATTCCTCCTGGCTGCCAAGGAGCATTGATTTTGATTCGCTTCTCTGCAGAGTCTGTGTAGAGGGAAAGAAAGGGAGAGAGGCTTTGAAATAAATTTTAAAAAGACCTCATACTGGGTTTCAGCAGATAGCAGTGTGTGCGCGCGTGTGTGTGTGTGTGTGTGTGTGTATGTGTGTGTGTGTGTGTGTGTGTGTGTGTGTGTGTGTGTGTCTGTGTGTGTCTGTGTCTGTGCAAAGCCTGGGAGGCTTCTGAGATCATTGCCAGGGGTCTGGCTGTGTATTGGGAAGAGGCACTATCTGTCACCGGGGTCCAGGAGCTGCTGGCTGAGATTTCTGGGTCTGTGAGACTGAAGCCTCATGGGACTGAAGCTTTTCAGAGTAAGGTCCAGTCCCTTCTGGAAGCTTCTCTCCTTCACCTCATCCTCCACAAGCAAGAGCTTTCTTCACATTTGGGGTTCCGTCTCCCTTTGTCTATTTGGAGTTTGAGCCAGAGTTCTTTTGGAGAGACCAGTCAGGACGGTGTCCACTGTCTAGGTTCTAGGCCAGGAGGGCATGCCTCTCCTGACACCCCCACACCCCACCCCTGCCTCACAGTCATACTGGAGATTTCTTCCCCACCTCTGAGATGGCCCTTGTTCTGTTTTCCTTTCTACCTTGATGGGGGATGGTGGCTAAAACATGCTGTTGAAGGATAAAGGGGCTGAGAATGCCCCGATGACGCTTTATAGATCTGAGCTCATGTCTCGTGTGCATCTGACTGTCCTGTCATGTTTCTAAAATCGACAGAATGCCATTCCTTCTCACTGAGAACTAAGTGGGGGAGCTTGTCCTGGTACACCCTTCATGAGTATCTTTGGGAGGCAATGGGTCACTACTGTGGACTGTTTGTTGTTACTGTCTTTTGAGACATGGAGCCAGGCTGGCCTTGAACTCACTATACAGTGGAGGATAACCCTGAACTCCTGATCCTCCTGCCTCCACCTCCCTATTACAGCTGTGGGCCACCATACCTGGCTTATGTTGTGGACTTTTTGAATGTCACAGTGAATTGTTAGAAGCTGCAGTGACCAAAACATGGGTTCTCTTCTGTGTTCATACTATTTTCTTTTCTGAGCCTGAAGTCAGCATGGGGAGACCTAGGGGTCCATTCTCACAGGAACTGGTCAGGAGCCCCACAAAGGGGAAACGCCGACATCATGGTGTCTTTTGAAAGCTTTAGCCAAGAGTTTATCTTTTAACATTTTAATGTAATCACTTGACAACTATTTATTGAGCATCTACTGTGTGCCAGCTGAAGACCTCCACCTCGGAACGAACTTAGTTATGGTACTGCAACAGTCCTTTTGGAGACCAGATGCCGTGAAATGTCCCTTTCCAGTCTGGCTCATAATTTATGACAGATCTGCCAGGTCACCATTGTGACCCCATGCCTTGCTGGCAGATTGCTATATAGTATTTTCTGCATGCCACTCTCTGGGCTGAATGCAATTAAAAAGCTTGCTGTGTTGTCTCCTTCTTAGCGGGAGGGTTGGTCCCTTTGTACAATAATCAAAGTTCCCTTCACAGAAAGAGCACAGCCACTGAGCTCTGCATGGGGTACTTTCCAAGGCTTCACCTGAGAGCTCCCCATATTATTGGTAGTAACATTGATCCCATTTTACAGGCGAAGAAGCTGAGGGCACCCAAATGGCAAAGTGGCTGAACCAAGGTTTCCATTCAAGTCTGTGTGACCCTCCCCCAAGCCAATTTAGGTGCCTGCTCTATTAGACCAAGGGGCTCTGGTATTGTTCATTTCAAAGCAAGCATTGTGGTTGAAGGCAAGGTATTCTAGCCCAAGGGTGGACATTGCTAGCCCAAGGGCAGGGACACACCTGTGGCCCAGCATATAGTGTCTACTTTAGTTCAAGGGAAAGAAAATCTTATTTGAGGGTACTGAGAGCAGACTGAATAATTTTGGGGTTCTGTCCCCAGTTTCACTAAACTGCATGGGAAGAGGGTATCTAATGTGCAAATGGCCTGTCCCACTTTCTCACCTCTCTATCTTCTTTCCCCAACCCTGGTTCCCCAAGGTCTTTGCACTGGAAGAATCAAGGAGCCCATATGCATGACAGAGGTGGCTGTGAGGGTGTTTGGAGCCTGGGGGAAAGGCAGTAACTTGGGGGACATTCTGCCTGGGTCCTGACCTTGTTGCCTTGTGCTCTTTTGTAAGGGGAATTTCCTACCTGAATGCTTTGTACATATTTGTTACACTTTTATTAAAAAATTGATTGTGCACCTCTAATGAAGGCCTTTGTGTGTTCGTTTTCTCTGGGAAGGTGGGTCCTCAGAGACCATGAGATAACCATGGCAACCATGCAGACCATGAGGCCACACGCTCATCCTCTAAATTTGTGTGTTTATTCATGTGTGTGCTTGCATATTGAAGTCAGAGGTCATCCTCGGGAGCTGGCATCTTTTCTTTTCTTTCCTTTTCTCTTTTTAGACAGGATCTCTGTGTAGCCCTGGCTAGCCTGGAACTCAATAAGTAGATCAGGCACTCAGAGGTCCACCTGCCTTTGCTCCTCAGTGCTAGGATTAAAACTGTGCACACAGCCGGGTGGTGGTGGCGCACGCCTTTAATCCCAGCACTTGGGAGGCAGAGGCAGGCGGATCTCTGTGAGTTCGAGGCCAGCCTGGTCTACAAAGCGAGTCCAGGACAGCCAGAGATATTCAGAGAAACCCTGTCTCGAAAAACCAAAACCAAAAAAAAAACAAAAAACTGTGCACACTATGCCCACCTCTACCTTGTCTTTTAAAACTAGGCCTCTTCACTGGGCCTGCAGCTGGCTGAGGTGGCTAGCAAGCCCTTTAGGGGAACAATTGCCACCTGATGCTACTAATTTGCACTTAGATTTCCATCCCTGTCTGGCTCCCTGGCAAGGTCTATATTTACTTCTTAGAATGATTTTGATTTTTGAGATAGGGCTCACTATAAAAGCCAGAATTGCCTTGAACTCTCAATCCTCCTCTCCGTCTGATTATAGTTATGAACTATGACACCTAGCACACATGAATCAGCAACTCTTTCCTAGTGCTGGAGATGGAACCCAGAGCCTTGGGCACACTCAGCAAGCACTCTCCCACGTGGAGACACATGTCCACCCTCACTGGCAGGTTCTCTGCCACTGAGCAGTGCCCCAGCCAGGCAAACCCATCTGGATCACCACCAATTCCACACCCAGATTCTGCAGCTGGGTGTGCTTTGCTGGTACCTGGACACCAGTGAGATATGGTGCCCTCCCGGTCGCACAGACTAAAGTGCCCGAGGACCCCCCCCCCCCCCCAGGCCAGAGCGGGGGCCCCCCCCCCCCAATCAAGTCAGAGTCAAGGACCCCTGGTGAGTTTTTTGAGTACAAAAGTCAGAGTAGGGTAGTTTCAGTCACAACCTAAGCTCGGGGCCTTCCTTGGTTGTCTGGGGACAACCTCCCCAGAAGTCACCATCCAGCATGGCTCCCTCTTACATCTACTCTTCAGTGTGCACATGCTGGTGTGTATGTGCATACGTGTCTGCATATCTGTATGGAGGCCAGAGGTCAACATCAAGGATGTTCATCTGTCACTCTCCACTTCAGTTTTCAAAGCGGGAGCTGTGTCTGAATTCAGAACTAGGCTGACGGGCCCCAGGAAACTGCCTGTCTTCCCCATCCCCACAGAATGGCCACCACACCCAGCTTTTTACAAGGGAACATGAGTCCTAGGGATCCAGACTCAGGTCCTCCTGCTTGTGTGGCCAGCACTCTACCTACTGAGGGACCTCTGCGGCCAACCCACTCCCACTTGTTTCCTCCTTGGCTTCTCTATGGAGAAGCATCCACTGCATTCCCACATGCTCTGTGAGTCACTTCTTAGTTGTCTCAAAACAGGTGTGTGTGGCTTCAGGAGGCACACTGACCCACGAGTACAAGTTGCATCCATAGTGGGGTTTATTGGCAGAAGGTTGTCAAAGACACCAATGACAGCCACATGTCCCAAAGCAAGAGCAGCACAGACCTCAGGCTGCTGCTTGTTTCCTCCTTAGGGGGATGTTCCCAAGGCTCCATACCTGTGCGCCATTCCCTTCAGAAAGTGTTGGCCCTGTTAGGTTCTTCTTCTACAGACTTCTTGAAGATTTATTTTGTTTTAAATTATGCACATGCAGCCCGTGTGTGTGTGTGTGTGTGTGTGTGCGCACACACACACACACACACAGACACTCGAATGCCATTTACCTGTGGAGGCCAGAAGAGAGTGTTCAATTCCGTGGAGCTGGAGTTGTTTGTGAGCCCCTTGACGTGAGAGCTGGGTATTGTACCTGGGTCCTCTTAAGAACACAAGGCTTCCCTGTTCCAGCCTCCTCCCCACACCTTATTATTCTCGAGTACTTATACACAAACAAGACTTTGAGGCCTCAGTGGGATTTGAATCTGTGACCCACAGAATACTGGGAGCCAGATACAGAATACTGATCCAATCAATACAGAGGACTCATGCCACTGCGGGTAAAGAGTGTGGCAGGGGTGTTTTCAGGGGACACTTTTCCCACAGCCTGGTGTTTGGGAGACTCTGCCTTAGCGAGGACAGAAGCCAAGCCCTCTAACCTGGAAGAAAACCCCTGATGGGATACTTCCTTGTAGTTTGGGAAATAAACAAATAAGATCCTAGGCTACATCATCTCACTGTCCCCAAGAGACACCCCCATGTGTGGCATTTTTATATGGCAGGGGTATAGTTTATATTTATGTAATGTTAGAAAGGTAATGGGGGTGGGCGGTAAAACCATTGGAGCATTCACTAGTAACCCACACTGTTAGTTTACCTTTTTCCTCCCTTTTAAAATGGAGTCTCACATAGCCCAGGCTGTTCTGGAACTTGATATATTGCCAAAGAATGATCTTGAACTTATCATCTACCTGGGCTGATCCTAATGTGCTAGCATTACATGCATGCTCTGATGTGCCTGGCTTATGCGGTGCTGGCCACGGAACTCAGGGCTTCCTGTAAGCTAGGCAAGCACTCCGCTCACTGAGCCACATCTGCAGTCCTGATGTTAGTTTTCCCAGGCCTAGCAAGTAACACACTAGGCTTTGTAGCCTCACTGAGGGAAACAGGGTACAAGGACATCACAAAGTCACGTGGAGTTTGGGATCAGGTTTCCAAGCCCAATGGCTGCTTCTGCTTGCGTCTCTCCCAGGTCCAACCCCTCCACAGTGCTGACAGCATCTTCAGGCAAAGCGATCTCGCTGATGAAAACCAGTTACAGGTAGTCCCAGTGTTCTCCCTAGGTACCTCCTGAAGCCAGAGAGAAAAGAGTGGCCCATTCTCTCTTTTCTCTTAGAGAACATTCAGAAGTGGGATTGCTTAACATCATGGCCATTGCCATAGTAACAGAATTTGAAGGATGTCATGGTCCCCTGGAAAGGGTCTGTTGCTGGTACCAGGAAAGCGCCAGGAAGAAAAACCAAAGGAGGAAGTCCAGGCAGGGGTGCCCAGGGGCATGAGTCCCGAATCTACTAGGGGAAGGTAGATAAGAGCGAGGCTCCCATCTCCCCAGATGGTGTGTATGTTCATCTGCCCACTGGCCAGTTTCCTCAAATGTGGCTGGGTCAGCCTGTTGGGTGGATGTCGACAATGAGAGCACAGAGTTGGGAGAGGGTAAAGCAGGCAGGGTTCTAGAGGCTTCTGTGCGGTCACCTGTGCTAGCTCACCCCAGGTTTCCAGGCAGTGTTTCCCAGGGGGAGAAGCAGCTGTGTCCTAGAGACTCGGTAATGTGAAGTGCACCTGCCTGCTGCTTCCCAAGGTCCCTGTGGTCCCTGTGGTCCTGTTCAGGCGTTTGGTTAAAGACATAAAGCAGTCTTTTCAGGGATTCTGGGAGGACTGTTGTTTCTCTGAGCTAATTACTTCACTAGAGAGAGAGGGAGGGGAAAATGGATTGCTCCTGAGCCACGTGCCATCTATGACATGGATTGAAGGCTCCCAGGGGAGGCAGCCATGTCCCCCGGAGCTTTGCACAGACCTGAGCTGTCAGTGAGGGAGGCAGTACAGAGGAGGATGGGGAGAGAAGAAATGACAGAGGCCAGGTGGCATGACTTCTGGACCCAAGTCGACCCTTCTGAGACTGACTGCCCCAGGCAGAACCCAGGAAAAAGGAATCATGAAGGTCAAGCCTTTCCATGGCTCATACCATTTGACTGCAGGGGCAAATGTGCTCATGTGTTCACTATGCTCAGCACAGTGAGTCTTGGATGTGCTGTATGACCAGCCCACTGATGCTCAGCCAGTGAGGGATGTGGGAATGGCCTCTGTGCTTCTGACAAGCTAGCTCTGCGAGGTTCTGCACTTGGCGGCACCAGCACCAGGCAGTGCTGGAGACTCGTTGGCCCATATTACTAGTTGGGTGGCCATGCCAAGCTTCTCACCTCAGTTTCCTCACCTGGCGAAGGGTGTGAGAGAGAGTACCCTCAGCCCAGGGCTGATGTGGAGACCACAAGAGGCTGCATGAGCAGGGTGCTTGGTGCCTCCTGTTGTTTTTTGAGGTCATGTAGGTGGGTGAAACCTGATGTTCACATGATGGACACTCTCCCAGTGGCTCTCATTTGGCGAACTGGGTCAGGATGTATTCTCTCAGCTCAAACCAGTTTGTAGCATTGAGGGCCAGTGGCTGGAAGCAGATTAAATAAGGGGAGATTATGTATGGGCATCTCCTCCATTTAGAGGGGATGGGCCACCTACCTGTGGGGAAGCCAAGTCTGAGTGAGGAGGGCTCCCCTTTCTGGTGGGGCAGGATGCACACACTGTGCCAGGGTGATGAGAAATGCATTGGTGGGGAAGCCATGGAGAGCCTGGGACCAACAGGTAGAAGTGGTGGAAGGCAGGAGAAGTGCTGGAGGCTGTTTCTTAGGAGTCTTCAGGGCTGGGCTCAGTAGTCCTGGGTCCTCTGGAGTCTGCCACACTTGTGCTCAGCTCAGTACACCTGCAAGTGTGCAGAGGTGGCCCCATCCTTCCAGCAGCGCAGGGTATCCACGGCAACAGAGCGGCAGAGTGGGCAGGTGCGCTCCCGGTCCAACCACAGGCAGAGGCACTCCTCACAGAACACATGCTGTGGGGACAGCAGTAGGAATGAGTGTGACCCGAGAGCTTGGGGACATCAGCAAATAACCAGGGCGCACATGCCCGCCAGGAGCTGGCATTCCAGGACGGGGACAGCAAGCCCCATTATGTCTAAATAAAAGTGTCAGCAGTTGGTGCTCTTGCTGGAAGGCAGAGATGGGGCCTGGGGAAGCACCTTTTGTGGGAGGTGGAGTGGTCTGGGGGGCCACACCTGGCAGAAGAAAGCACATGAAAAGGCCCTGAGGCCAGCATGTGTCACTTGGTCAGAAGGAAAAGGGATGCTGAGACAGACAGACAGACAGAGAAAATGACTGAGGTCAGAGAGCTGATGGCGACACAGACTACACGGGACCCTGTGGGCCATTTAAGGACTTGGACACTTTTGGTGGGGGGACATCATCTTTCTTTAGACAGGGTCTCACTCTATAGGCTAGACTGACCTGGAACTCACTGTGAAGACAAAGCTGGCCTTGAACTCTTGATTGATCTTTCTGCCTCAGCACCTAAATGCTGGCATTGCAGGCGTGAGGCACAATGCCCAGTTTGTCTTTTATTCTGGAGAAGTAAGGAGCCATTGCAAGGCTCTGAGAGGAGGAGGGGCCTGACAGGATTTCCTTTAAAACTGAAAAAACCATTGGGTAGGATCTCAGCCAGGTTGGAATCACACTTGCTATGTAGCTGAGGGTGACCTTGAACTCCTGACCTACTTGCCTGTCCCAGGTTACAGGCGTGGATGTATGCCTAGTTTATTCAGGACTGGGGACTGATCCTGGGGCTTTGTACATGTCAGGTGAGAACTCTGCCAACCGAGCTACATTTCCAGCTTATGACTTATAATTTTATAAATTTAAAAGACTCATTTGCTTGTTAGGTTGAAAACATGATGGTCACTTCAGGTCATGTACGTTGGGTGAGTGATTTAACTTCCTCGTGACTCACTTTGCTCATCTGCAAAATGGGGGTGGAGGTATCCCCGTCTTAGTCCGCTTAGCAGACATACTAAAACAGTGCGGACCTGACAATCAAACTTGGGGCTTTCATTGGCTTCTGGGTGGGATGTCAGTCAGATGTATATGTCCACAAGGCCAGTGACAATTGTCCAGCCCCGAGTAGCTCTGTCACTGTGTCTGGGAAATGAATGCGGGTCAGGGCAGAGACTCGGGGGGCACTAGGGTGCAGAAGACCCTAAGTCTGCCTCCTCAGCAGAGAACAGCAGAGTCTGGGGTCAAGGGAAAAAAATCAAGGAACCATGTCTGCCCAGAGCTCTAGCTGAGGAGCTCATGAGCCTCAGCCTGCCGGTGGCCACCTCTGCAGAGGGAAGAGGCATGTGAAGGATGGGAAGGGGTACTTTTCCCAGCTGATCATCAGCACAGAGTACGGCCTGTGCTGGAGGGTTCTCTTCTCCAGGCTGTGACTCAGTGGTCATGGGGGTGGGAGAGGAGCTCTAGGGAGTGTGTTCACACGTGGGGTATCTGAGTCTCATTTGTAATCTCTACATTTGCTCAGAGCAGGAAGCACATGGGTGGATAGACCACAGACACCGGCTCTCTGTGGAGGAAGAGGCTGTGAAAGGAGAGGGTGTCTCTTGTTCCAGGACTTCTGGGTGAGCTGAGGACAGCAGCAGTGAGCCTGGAGCAGGTGGACAGACAGGAGCAGTTCTGCTGTCCCTTCACTGCTAATGAATAATTCTACATATTATCACACCCCAGCGAAAAGATGGGTCAGAGACAGAGAGGGGAAAACACAGCCCCAAGGACACACAGCAGCTAGGCAGTGGGACTCAGGAGAGTGGCAGGCAGCTGTTTATCATGGCCTGTAGTGACCCTTTTCCTCCTAGGACTCACCTCCTTGTGGACCTGTGACCCTGGTGTATTGTTTGCAACAAGGACAATACACAGTAATGGAAGTTACCTCCAGATTAGATTACAAAAACCATGACTTTCACCTTGCTTGCACTCTCTGAGGTCCTTATGGGCTTGCTCCAACAATACCAGCTTGGCGAGGAAGCCAGGGTGGTTTCTGTCCACAACAGCCATCAAGGACCTTCACTCCTATAGGCCATAAGGAACTGAATCCAGATCACAACTATATCCTAAAGCTTGGAAGAGGCTGCTCCCTCAGGTGAGCCAGGAGAGACCTCGATGTTACCTTGTGAGCTACCTCAAAGCAGAGGGTCACAGCTAATCAGCGCTTGGATTCGTGGCCCATGGGGACTGTGAAATCACAGATGTAGTGTTGCTACCAAGTTTTGGAACAATTTGTTACGTAGCAGTGGTAGCTGATACAGAGTGCCTGACTCCATAGCAAAATCACCACATTAAGTTATGTGCTAGTGTGTGTAGTGTGGACACTGGTAGGGTCTGGGACATGAGATCAGAAACATTTGTTTCTGTAAAAACTTTGATGAAAATGTGACTATTATACAACAAGGCAGACAGACAGATATATACACAAGAGTCAGTCAGTCCGTCAATCAACCTTAGATCCTCTTCAGTCACATACCAGGCCAGTCATATCCAGACTTGGAATTAAAGCACAACCCAAGATATGTTCTGCTTTTCAAGCCCACAGTAGGCTGCAGACATCATCACCCATGAATGTATTAAGAGGTTCACACTTGCCCACGACATGCTTTCCACCCTTGGGTGGCCAATGGGCTAGAGGGTCAGTGTCAGCCTGGATTGTATCACTTGGTTATGGGGTTAGTACTTGAAGTAAGTCAGTGCTCAGTAAACACCCAGTATGTAAGGGAAGGATGTAGCACTCACAGGCAGGTGTGCAGAGCCTGGATCCCAGTTCAGCCGTTCCCTCACCCAGAGGTGGCCATGAGCACAGGCTTTGCTGGACAGATCTTGGCATGTTGGCAAGAATTCCAGGAAAGGTTCCCTAATTCTCCAGCACAGCCTTCAGGATGCCTCCATGCAAGAGGCTTAGTGGAGAGGGCAGAGCTAAGAGCATTACAGGCCCTGAGTTTAAGTACTGGCTCTGTACCTCGGGTGAGCGTGTCTGTGCCTTTCTGGTCCTAAGTCTAATCTGTTACTAAACAGGGCTCCTCTTTCCCACAGGAAGTCTAAGGATGTAGATGGATACAGTCTCTTAAGCATCAGGCCTGAACAATGTTTAAGCCCAAATCAGTGGGTATCATGGTCCTCCTGACTTCTTATTGTCATTCACGCACTCAGTCAAGCTCACAGTGGTCAAGAGTATTCACACACTCAGTCAGACTCAGTGGTCAAGAATATCCACACTCAGCCAGGCTTACAGTGGTTGAGAGTGTTCACACTCAGCCAGACTCACAGTGGTTGAGAGTGTTCACACTCAGCCAGACTCACAGTGGTTGAGAGTGTTCACACTCAGCCAGGCTCACAGTGGTTGAGAGTGTTCACACTCAGCCAGACTCACAGTGGTTGAGAGTGTTCACACTCAGCCAGACTCACAGTGGTTGAGAGTGTTCACACTCAGCCAGACTCACAGTGGTTGAGAGTGTTCACACTCAGCCAGGCTCACAGTGGGCGAGAGTCAGGAAGGTGCTTTGTTTTTTGACGGCTCTCTGCTCTGTGGTAAAGGAGTCCTTTAGAGAAGTCTGACCGTGTTGTGCATCCCTATTTCCTGACATCTTGTGTCTTGGTGGGTAGCATGTCATGAACACGGGTGGAGAAACTACCTGAACTAGCACTGGAGCAGAGCTACAGCCCCTGTGGACGCTCACTGCCTGATGACCTTCCATCCACAATCTGTTTCCAGGGCGCTATGTATGGGGTGCATTGAGGGTAGAGGAAGTGATATGCTGAGGCTCACTCAATAACTCTTTGAAGGTGAGACAGGTCACCCACCCATCCATATTCATCCACCCACCTACCTCTCTAGCCACCCACATCCATCTACCCATCCATCCACCAATAAACAACCACCCACCCACCCAATACTCACTGCGACAATACTATGTCCTTGCTGCTAAACAAGGCAGCCATAACCTCACTCTCACGGTGCTTGGAGTTTGGCCAAGGGAAGTCAGACATTACACAATAATATCTCTATAAATGATCAAGGTAACAACTGGAAAGGGCTCTAGGGTGAAAACCCACAGTGGAAGACCACGGCATATAAAACCACGGTGCATAGGAACACACTCTGTAAGACTACAGTGTGTAAGAACACACTATGTAAGACCACAGTGTGTAAGAACACACTATGTAAGACCACAGTGTGTAAGAACACACTATGTAAGACTACAGTGTGTAAAAACACACTATGTAAGACCACAGTGTGTAAGAACACACTATGTAAGACTACAGTGTGTAAGACTATGGTGTGTAAGACTATGATGTATAAAACCACAGTGTGTAAGACCATGGTAACCAGGACCATGGCTAGTTTGGGGAAGCACAAATGAGGAAACCCTTCTTTTTTTTTTAATATTTTTCGAGACAGGGTTTCTCTATGTAGCCCTGGCCTCACTTTGTAGACCAGGCTAGCCTCAAACTCACAGAGATCTGCCTGCCCATGCCTCCTGAGTGCTGGGGAGGAAACTCTTCCTAAGTGACATGTTCATTCAGTGACAGTAAGGTCCTTTCACCTGCACAGGTCACCTCTACCCTTGCAGGCCCAGTACACAGCAGAAGAGCAAAGTGGAGATGTAAGCTCAGTCTGGCCATGCCTGTGTGTCTTCAGCCACTGTATGTGGCTGTCACTCCTAGATCTAGGACAATGGTGCCTTTCCGACCCCTCCCAAGAATTCCTCATCCACTTTTGGGAAGAGATGGTGTGAGGAGAGAATAGAAGAGACAGACAGATTGAGGCAGAGAGATTGCCAGGAGAATGACGTTCACCTCGCCATCATGTTCAGATAACCCCCACCACGGAGAAGGAAATACAGATGGCTCCAAAGCACGAGCAGAGATGCCCAGCCACGCTCATAATTAGGGAGATGCAAATGGAAGTGGAGCTGAGACAGCACTGTCACCTGTCAGCCTGGCAAAGACAAGGGGTTTGGGAGTGCTACGCTGTGTGCAAGTGAGGGTAGGAGCGAGGGGCTGGGTCACACTCTATAGAGAAGAGGCAGGCAGTCTCTCCAAATTTAGCATCAAAAAGGAGGACCTCTGACCTGGTAATTCTACCACTAGGAGTTCATGCTACCAAGAGCCCGACCACGCCTGAGACAAGAGTGCCTGCCGGGGAAAGCTACCATGTACTGAACCCCCATCACAGGCCATGTGGACTTCTGAGGTTCTACCTGAGTGAACTCATTTAACCAACACCAAGGGTTCAGGCAGGCACAATCAATCTATTTCAGTCACCTTTGTGACAGCCATCTTTGCAGTAACAAGAGATCATAAGAAGCTGTGCCTCTCAGGAAATAGCCAGACATATGGTGGCCTATCCAGAGTGTCAGGTCTGCGTCTGTAAGACCGGATAAGGAGTGATCTCTGAACACCGGCCAGGGGTTACAAAGGTGCAAAGGCCCACAGCTCAGGGAGACCATGCTGAAAGTTCAGTTTGTTGTAAAAGGTGTTTATGGGTGTGTATATGTTTGAATATATGTAGACAGATACACATGCACATGCTATGTTTGACATGATTGTGAATTCTATAAAGTATCTTTGGCAAGAGATAAAGGAAGTGGGCAACTGCATTGCTTGTGAGGTTAGTACAGGACAGAGACCTGACGACAAGGCAAGCAGCCTGCCACTAGTCTTTGTATGCAAGTATGTATGTATGTATGTATGCATGCATGCATGTAATCATTTATTTATTATTTTGTGCATGTGTGGAAGTTAGAGGAGAATGTGTGGGAAACAGTTCTCCCCTTCACCATGTGGGTTCAGGCCATCAGGCTATGCAGCAAGTGCCTTTACCAGCTCAAACACCTACCTGCCTCTCTGGCTCCCACCTTTGTATATCTTGCAAACAACAACAACAACAAAAACCAACCTTTTGTTCTGGAATAAATTTAAAGTTATGGAAAAATTCAATGATGGATACATGGCCTTCACCCAGGCTCAGTTTCCCCTCCGATTATTGCATGACGGAGAAGGGAATTTGTCAAAGTGGACAGAACCACGTTGACATGTTACTACTGACAGACTCTAGGCTCTATCTAAATTTCATCCAAACACAGCAGTTTCACCCTCCTCTATCTGTTCTGGGATCCAAAGCCAGCTGCGAGTTGTATTTACTTGTCATGTCTCCTTTCTGAATTTTGACTCAGGCAAACAAATTGTCATTTGTTTGTTTGAACAGGGGCTTGCCATGGAGGCCAGGCTGGCCTTGAACTTGTGGAGGGAGATCCTTTAGGCTCTGCCTCTCAAGTGCTGGGATTCAAGATGTGTGCCACTGTACCTGGCCACACCATCCATTTAAAAAAAAAATAACATGAAGGGGACAGGGCTGTAGATCAGGGAGATGAGTGTTTTCCCAGCACACTCGAGGCCCTGGGCGTAACAGTAACCATCTACCATCCCAGCACTTGAGAGGCAGAGGTAGAAGGACCATGTTCAGTCATCCTTGGCTACACAGTGAGTTTGAGACTAGTCTGGGCTACATAAGAGCCAGTCTCAAAAAAAAAAAAAAAAAGAAAAAGAAAAAAAAAAAGAAAAGAAAAGAAAGGAAGGAAGGAAGAAAGAAAGAGCATTAAAACCAACTCCTTTAAAGTCTCTCTCAGACAGCAATAACAAATTTTTTTCTTGCTAATGCTAAAAGAGGACCCCACCTCCTATCCCATCTTTCAGAGTGTTAGGAAGGCCATCTGCCTTTCTTCTCATTCCTTCTGGAACCCAGGCTTATGCAAAAAGCCTCCCCAGACTAGAGCACATTGTTCTCTACCCAGGTCCCTGGGGACTCTACATGAATCTCTCTTACACAGCTCTTATCACTGCCTGCCTTGTTTCATAGTTATTTATGAATATGTGTCTGGATCCCTAAGGAGACTGCAAGCTTCCCAAGGAGGAGACGGGCTCTGTGTGTTCTCTGCCTCTCCTCTGAACTCTGAGTGGCTGCTCTGACCAGCTCACTGAGTTTTGTTTTTGCCTTTATTTTATTTTTTTACAGAATTGACACCTGGCCCCTGATGTCAGGAAGAGGGGAAGGGGCACATTAGGGAGTCAAAGCTCCTGCCACTGCAGCTCGGGGACTCCCGATGATAATGAAAACAAAGGACAATGATAACTATGCTGAAAATAATAAAGACAATGCTGGTAACTGCTGCGGTCAGCCGCGCAGGTTCAGGTCTGCACACATGATCTCATTTAAATGTAGCCAGAGCTCATGCAATAGGCAGTATTACACTCCTATGATACCTATAGTCGGACACATGCACAGTAGGCAGCATCATGATCATTTTATACTTGTCACAGGGAGACAGAGTGACATCCCCCCTGCAACCCCCTCCCCCGCCCATTGCTCCAGGGATCAAGATTACTTCTAGAAGGCAGGAGTGGTGGTACACACCGTGATCTCACTGCTTGCTGAGAGGTGGAGGCAGGAGGATCTGGTGTTGAAGGATTCCTGAGCTACACAGTGAGACCCTGTCTCAATATAACAACAAAAAAACCATGGAATGCTGCTAAGGGCTGGAGGTGTTCAGTGGGACAGTGCACATTCACCATGAGCAGGCCCTGACTCACTTTGTAGACCAGGATGGCCTCAAACTCACAGATGTGTATCCACACAGCCTCCCGAGTGCTGGGATTAAAGGGGTGTGCCACCACCCCTGGCCCACAGCATGGAATATTAAAGAATGGATGTGGCTGGGATTTGCACTTGGGATGGTCTGATAGCACACCATACCAAGATGGACAAGTTCTACACTTACCAACAACACTGAGACTCAGAGAGGAAAGCAGCCTGTCCTTGGCTACCCAGCCAGAAAGAAGCAGGGCTGAGATTTGAACCCTGGTCTAGCTGCCTCTAGTCTTGACCAGGTTGCCCCCAAAGACCACACTAGAGTCCTAAGATGTGCTCACAGGACAGGCTTTTCCTGGAGCGCAGCTGCACTGCAACCTGCCTGCTTACCTGGCACAGGAGAATCATGGGGTCTCGGAACTCAGCCTGGCAGATGGCGCAGATGGCACCCGCTTCTGTGCACTGTTGCCCTGTGGCTCGGACCCCGTAATTCTGTTTGAGGAAGAGGGAGAGGGGGAGACAGACAGCCATGAGCCCTTGAGGGCAGCAGCATCTTTGGAGTAACGGGGGCTGCTGGAGCCTCACTCACCTGGGAGGTACACAGGAGCTTCAGGGCTTTCCTGAGTCCACCCACACGACCACAGATGTCAAAGGACTGAAAAGAGAGCAAGCAAAGGCTGAGAACAATCTCCTGGCAGCCCCACCTTTGCCTTTGACTGATCATTTTTCAGGAAACTTCTTTCCATTTCGTTAGTTTTGCCTGATTTCTGTCCTGACACCTGGTATCAACAGTCTCCTCTGTCACCCCAATGAGATAAATAAATAGCATATATACTGTTTGCCCCCTTGCCAAGCCCAGAACAGGCATTATTAATCAACCAGAGCACTCTTCCAGCACAACAGCCAGCCACAGCTAGCTGGTCACAGTGAGCAAGATAAGGTCCCAGGGTTGGTCCTATATATGGATAGTCTGTCTGGTCCTGATGGAAGAAAGCAGAGAAGACATAGTCATTGTCCCTAGGCCCTTTAAAGCCAGAAACAGAGAAGGGAGAGAGGAGAGAGGCAAGAGAGAAAGATTGAGAGTTTACTTTTAGAGGCCAATAAGATGGTTTGGTGGGTAGAGGCACTTGCCATCAATCCTGACCTTCTGAGTTCAATCCCTAGAATCCACATCGGGGAAGGAGAGACCTGACTTCCACAGGTTGCCCTCTGACTTCTACATATATATCATGGTATGTACATGCTCCACTTCCAACACAAAATAAATTTTTTTAAAAAGCATTGGTATAGGCTATCATGCTATGATGTGGGTAAATCTCAAAAATGTTATGGTAAATTAAGCACGCCATTCCCACAAGGCTGTTGCACATCCCACGGATATAAAACACCCAGCATCAGCACATATGTAGAGACAGAAAGTGGATTAGTGCCCACTGGAGATTGGGAAGTAGGAGGGATGGAGAATGGCTGCCACCCAGGACAGTTGGGTACTGTGTTTCTTTGTGGAGATGCTTTGGACGCATATAGATAGAGGAGGTGGTTGCACTACTCTGCAATACCAAATGCCACTGACTGCACATGGCATAAGGTTAGCAGCAGCCAGGCCTGGTGTGCAGGCCTGTAATCCTTCCAACTTCTCTGGAGGCTGAGGCAGGAGGACTGGAAGTTCAAGGATCACTTGGGAACTGGTGAGACCTTGTGTCACAGTTGTAAAGAGGGATACAGTATAATGGTGGAGTGCCTGTCTACCATGAGGGAAACCCTGGGTTCAGTTCCCAGCACCAGAGAGAGAGAGAGAGAGAGGAGAAGAAAAGAGATGGATTGCTTGATGGTTAATTCTATGTTATATGAAATACATTTGATTCCAAACCAGAAGACGTTAGTGGCTGATCCTAGCTCCCAGCAGCCCCTCAGGCCTGGCCTAGCATGCTCCAGGGCAACTCACCTTACACAGACTGTAGAGAATGATCAGGACCCCTCCTAGGAAGTAGCTGTTGGAGGAGTCATCCCCCATGATGTATTTGTACCACAGCTGGATGGGAACAAGTGACCTGAACAGCTGGCTCAGCTCCTCGATGACCAGATAAAACTTTCCCTGCAGCCACACAAAAAGCATCAATTAGTGTTAGCAGCAAAGACCCAGAGGACAGAGCTGGGGCGCAGGCACGGCCGTAATGACAGTCCAGGTCACAGGCAAGCCATTAATCAGCTTTGGAAAGCACTCAAGCTGGCTCTAATGGGGACCGATAGATGTGGCCAGGGAGACTTGGCTCCTGTCTGAAGTCCTTGTCCACCGCCCACTGCCCACTGCCCACAAAATCAAAGTGCCAGGATCAGGTGTCAGGGATGGAAAAACAGAACACTTTGGGTAGGATGTGGGTGTGGTCACTGTATGGAGGGCAGAGGGTAGACACTGCCTCCCACAAACTACCCAAGAGGGCTGATTCTGGCACCACAGGGTAGGAGCAAGGAAGGCCAGGCTGGGAGCTAAGGGTAGCCACCCACTTCTGCAGTTCTACCTCTTATGGCCTCTGAAGGGACAAGATGACACTTTGGGACAGATCTCAGCATGGGGCCTCACTCTTTCTGGGGTGACTCTCAGAACGAGATCTCCGTTTTCCATTCTATGGAGTTGTTCTGAGAACTAAAGATAAAGAGCAGGAAGAGGATTTAGTTCATGGCCAGGCCACAGGTTCAGGGCTTCCTCTTCCCTTTGGCCTTGAACAAGTCTCATGAGGGAGAGCCTGTGATAGGAAAGGGAGCAGGAGGAACCCCTTCTTCCCGGAATCTAATGAGTATAAATGCTGACTTCATGGGGGACCCTTGGCACCCCTCCAGGAAGGTTCCCTGAGAGACATGGAAATGGGCCCACTCATAGGAGATGTTCTCAGCAGCTGTAGTCACAAGACCCACTGACCAGAAACTGCCCAAATGCACCACCCATAGCTGAACACATAACACAAATTCAGTCAATATTTATAAAATAGGAGGCTACTCGGCTATTGTAACTAACAGATGACTGATATGTCTATCAGCATGGATGGATTTCATAGACATTATGTTGCTTCAAAGATGGTTATAAAGACTCCATATTGGGCTGGGGAAAATGGTTTAGTGGATGAAGCATTTGTCAAACAAAACATGAGGACCAGCGTTCAGATCCCTACCACCCACATAAAATCCAGGCAAATGTGATATAATCCCAGCATTTGGGAAACAGGGACAAGGGATCCCAGGGAATGCTAGCCAGCTAGAGAGGCTGGATAGTGAGTTCCACGATCAGTGAGGAACCCTGCCTCAGTATATCAAGGACAGAGTTATTGAGGAAGACACTAGACACCAATGTGGGGCTTCCACATGCACACATACACACAAAAGACATGTATATGCACATGCACATCACACATACAAAGACTCTACATGACAATTCTTGTTTACACAGTCTCAGAATAGGTAACAGTAAGATAGCGTGATAAAGTCAGAACTGTGGCTGTCCAGGGTGAGGATGGGACTCTAAGGGGACATCAGGGAATTATGGGAAATGGCAGAAGGTTCTTCACTGATTGTCATGGTGCTTGTGTGGGTGTGGTCATGTGTCCCAGCTCACAGAATTGTGCTGCAAAGCTGTGTACTTTTCCATATGTAAATCACACTTAAATAATACATGAGTCAACAGCCCTTCCTCAGGTGTCCACAGCCTTAAAAGGGGAGTGAGCTCTGAACCCATAACTCATCTAATAATCAGGGCTTTGCACAGAGATGTGCCAAGAAAGAACATCACCAGGATGATCTGTGTAACAGTAGAAAAGGTCACAAAGGAAATACACGAGCGGTGGGGCCTGACGGTTGGAGATCTGTGATGGAAAGCCACACCGCTAGGAGAGATTATCCTGTGACACAGCACCTCTGCGGTTAACCACACACCCTATTACCCAAGCAACCAAGATCAGCACCTAACACCATGAACCTGAAGATAGGACACACTGGGAAGGACAGTGTCACTTCTGTGGCTCTCACTGGAACCATGAGAAGCCGAGAGAGAAATTCAGATCGTTGAGTCTGCCGAGTAACCACCCAGCACTCTTCAAAACAAAGGTCACAGGAGACTCAGTGACGGGAGAAGGCCAAGGAGAAATGATAAGCCAGAGCAATATGTAAGCTTCAATTCTTTTTAAAAAATTATCACATATTGTTTATTTGGTGTACGAGCACTTGTGTGAGCCACAGCTGAGTGGGGACGTGAGAGGACAACTTGCGGGAGTTGGCTCTCTCCTTCCGCCATGCAGGCTCCAGGGGGCAAACTCAGGTCATGAGGCTTGGCAGCAAATGACTTCATGAGCTAAGCCATCTCAGAAGCCAAAGTGAGACTGCCCACCCAACTCTTTTCATCTATCATGACAGCTAAGCACAAGGCATCTATCTAGAAGGCGGCCCTTGAAGCAGATATGCAAAAGGACCAAGAATGGTCATCCAGCCATCCACTCAAACCATGACTGTTTGCCTGAGTCCCTTGTGTGTGTGTGTGGGGGGGGGTCCCTGTTTTCTGAAGGGCCTTCCTTTCACTTTAATACTCCCTCCATACAGCCCCTCATCCCAGAAATATCACCAGTAGGCAAATCTAGTTCCTTTGGAACTTGTGGAAGGCAGGAGATGGCTGCTGTGTAGCGATGGTACAGACCCATGGGTGCCAAGGAAGGCATCTTGTCTATACCTGACAGCAGGTCCCAAGCACTGTTTTCCTGTCTCAGTTGTTCCATGCTTCCTTCACATCTGATATGCAGGATATCTGATATCCCACCCCTAAAGGGGTCATGACCCACAGGTTGAGATCTGGTGGCCTTAGACTAAAACCTGACAAAAACCACTGGAGGTCAGAACTATTTTAGCCGCAGAGGGTTCCGGGCATGGGAAATGGCTTTGTGTTTCTAGGTCCACTGGGAGGAGGAATCCCATGGCAACCTGAGTGTGTAGTAAAGAAGTTCCTTCATGGTGGACTGGAAACAGAAAAAAAGGGACCAAAGCAAGATGTATCTTCCAGGCACAGGACCCAGTGACCTATTTCCCCCAGCTAGGTCACACCCCTACCTTTCACCACCTTCCAATAGTGTCATCCAAATATGCATCCACGAAGAAACTGATCATCCATCCATCCATCCATTCATCCATCCATCCATCTGAGCCCTCAGGACCTGTCCCTGGAGACATCCTTAGAGACATACCTGGAGGTGTACCTCAGTCAGCTTCACATTTCATGTGTGTATGTACACGTGTGCATCTGTGGGTGGGTACATATGCACATGTGTATGCAGGTTCACACGTGTGTATTCATGCGTGTGTGGAGGCCAGAGACTGAAGTTGGGTGGGTGTTTTCATTCATCACTCCGCCTTGTTTTCTGAGGCAGGGTCTCCCACTGAGTCTGGGGTTTACCTGCTATTGTCCCCATCAAGCCATGCTGGAATCTTGGGCACACTGACTGCCTTGACCGACTGGAATGTGGATGCTAGAGGCTGAGTGTAAATCCTCATGTGTGCATGGCAGGCAGTTTGAAGAAGGTGAGCCACCTCCAGCGCCCCTGCTCACATTTCTTAATCCAACCATGGGACAATCAACTCTAGCATGTTCCGTGCCTATCCTCAGTCTCTCTCAATTTCCACCAGTAACCTGCTTTTTTCCACTTGTTCCTGAATTCAGCTTCCCTCAGACAACTTTCCTCTCTTCTCTCCCATGTACTTCACCATCCCTCAATCCTCACTTCCCTTTTTACAAAAATGTGCGTGTGTGTGTGTGTGTGTGTGTGTGTGTGTGTGTGTGTGTTGTGGTATATGTATGGCTGCATGCATGTTCGTATGTATCATGTGAAGACAGAGGTTGACATCATATGTCTTCTGTAGTCTCACTCCACTTCATTACTGAGGCAGGGTCTCTTGCTGAGCCAGAACTTGTCTACCCAGCCAGCGTGCCCATGACATCACCTGCTCCACCTCCCAAGGGCTGAGGTTAAAGGCTCCAGGTCTCCCTGGCGTCTCTGTAGCTGGTGGGGATCTAAGCTCATATCCTCATGGTCCTGTGTCAAGTGCTTTATGACTGAGCCATCTCTCCAGACCGCTTCATCATACTTTTTCCTTTCTATGCATCAATCCACCTTTCTTTCCCATCAAAGATCCATCCATCCATGAAACTGCAACTTAGTTATCAATTATATTTATTAATAAGTATAAACTGTAATGTTAGCCCAGTGGGGCAGCTAGTGGGCTGGCGGGAGGCCAGTAGGCCTGGCTTGCCTTATTTCTAAACATCCATCTATACTTTTTTCTTTCTATCCATCTTCCCTCCTCACTCATCTCCGTCCCCTCCAAGGAGCTCTTTGGACTTGGGGCGTCCACTCTGCATCTTTGACTCAGGGCATACCCTTGCACACAGTAGGGTAGGGCTCTCTGAGCTTCAGGTTCCAGCCTCCTTACTCCTGGTGCCTTTTTAAACTTTGCCAACAGCAAATTGGAGTTGGAACATGAGAAAGAGTTCCACTTCATCAGCAAGCCCTTGTGTCACAGAAAATAAAATCAAGGCAGTGAGAGACTAGCAGAACCGTCTTAAAAGTAGCAATTAGCTGTGGGGTGGGGTGGCCACTGGGAACTGTGCATATCCAGGGAGAACACCCATCCTCTCTAATTAAGCAGTTTCCTAATTCCAGGTTTCTTGCATGTTACTTCTGACGACCACCAAACAGAAGGCGGGGTTTCTATGGCATGTCCAACAATGAGAGAAGCAATGGAGTGCGGGCACCTCTTCTCCCTGTCACCAGGAAAGAGGCACTTGGAGACTGCTGTAAGACTTGTGGGGTGAGGGGTAGGGAGGTGATGGGGAGGGTTCTGGGCTTGGATTGTGACAGGGATGTGGAGGGCCAGGGGTGGTGCCAGGCGAATAGCAGTCTGTCTTCCTCACTGTCAGGATGGGTTGGGACACAGAGAAAAGCAGGGACACAAGGAAACAACAAAAGCTTGGAGACAACCTAGGGCTGATGAAGAGAGCCAGACACTGAGGAAGGAGAGGGACAGAGGCCACTTCCAGCTGATCCAAAGAGTGGGGAGGACAGAGGAGAGAAACCATCCAAGACATCAATGTGGGCACGGAGAGGAAGGGTTGGCTATTCATGTGTCCCTGAGAGTAATGAATATTCATGATGAACAGTCATCTATGAGGCTAGACAGAACAGGACAGCTCAGAAATCCAGACAGGAGACTTACCATGATCAGGTCTGCCACCCACTAAGTGGGGTGACTTGGAACAATAATGTCACTTCTTTGAGCTCCACTTCCTTCATCTACATACAGAGATACACATATTTACACACATACACATTCATATGCTCACACACTCATATAAATGTGTGCACACATATGCACACATACACAACCACATAAACATACACAACTTCATGCAGTGGCAATCTGGAAAACCAGGTCCCTGGGAGTAAACAGTCCCTGATTTGTGTGTTTGCCAATTTCTGTGGTGTAAATACTCCTATAAGGTCCACTGCAAACTTCCTGAAAGTTCAACCTTCCACATTCAGGAGCCCAAGTGACCTGGATTCACCATACCACAGATACCATGCAGATCCAAGGGACTAAAAGGTCTAAAATATAGTTTCACACCAAGGGTACAGGACACAGTGACGGCCAGTGCTCAGCCTCATGCTGATCCTGGCCTGGGAGTGTTACATATCAGTGCCACATTGGAAAAAGACATGGGATAGTGCAGGTTCAAAGTAAATAAAGGGAGGGGGACTCAGTGGTACAGTGTGGCTTTGTGCATGAAACTCTGGGTTCCATCTCCAACATTACAGAGTGGGAGGAAGGAAAAAACGGGGAGAGAGAAAAGGAGATGGGGAAAAGAAGGGGGGAAAAAAAGCAAGTTAGAATCTGGACTGTTTGAGCCCAGACCTGAAGACATGGAGCAGTTTTTCCTTCTTTGCTCTTGCTGTCTGTGAGGCTGGCTGGGGCTGGGAGCAAGAGAAGAGTCTGTTTGTGGAGGGTGTAGGCCTGGACCCTGGGCCAGCAGGTTCTGCTTCTTCAGCTGAGGTAGCAAACTCAAGATACATGGCCCAAATGGGCTGCCCAGGTCAGGAGGGCAATATATGGCAGGGATATGAGCTTCCCCCCAAGTATACCCCAATGAACTTGGAATCACATAACAGAGTTAAATGATTGCAGTTTCAAGACAAGGACAAGAGGAAGAAAAGGAAAAGAGGCGGGAGGAGGAAGACCATGAGAAGGAGAAGGAGGAGGAGGAGGAGGAGGAAGAGCAGCATTCAGGCAAGGTTACTTGGCTGTCTCTGGATTGCACTACATCTGCTCAAACTCATGCAACAAAGCCCTAGTCCCCATCCCTCAGAATCCTCCAAATAAAACAGTCAAATCTGTGATGTTCAAGTCTCTCATACAGAAGAGTAGATTATTTGTATAGAGGCCACACCCTGTAGCCAGCAGTAGCTTCTGATATGGATACAATGAAAACACTATGTAAACAGACTCTGTTGCTTAGGGAACAATGAGAAAGCGTCTGCCCACTTCAGTGTAGCTGCAAACCCCCCGAGTAATGGAAAGTCACAGTGGGTTTAAAGGGCCGGTGTGGAACCTGGGGACACAGCCAGCTGTACTGGGACACAGGGCCCCTGGGAGGTGATGTGGACATGAGGGTGGCACCTTGTGACAGGAATGGTGCCATTATAAGAGACACCATGGGCTGGAAAGGCGGTTCAGCAGGTAAGAGCCCTTATTGCTCTTGTAGAGTGGACTGGGGTTGGTTGGTTCCCAGCACCGACATCAGGAGGCTCACAACCACTTGGAGACCTGACTTGGTTCCCTGAATATACACTCATGCAGACACATAAAGATAACAAGCTCCTTTCAGTAAGTTGCCAGGATCAGCCCTGTAATTCCAACCTCCCCCTGACAAGGTTTGAGAAGCTGAGACAGTAAGATTGCTGTGAGTTCAAGGCCATCTTCTCCTATGCAGAGAGAAGACAGGTGTCTGAAAGCTAGGATGAAGGGCCTCACTGGGAAGGAGCTGAATCGTTCAAGAATTTGATCTTGGATTCTGTAGCCTTCAGCACTAGGGCAAATCAGCCTCTAGTGAAGACATCAGTTTCAGGTTGGTTGTCATAGCAACCTAAACAGATGACTGGGGCTGGCCAGTAGTGGACCAGTGATTCAAGCTTAGGTCTCTATATGTTCCTACTGGCTACATTCAAACCCTAACCCTGCCCAGCTGGGCACCTTTGGTGAAATATGTCCCATCTGTAACCAAATCTCTTTCGTGCCCTTGGGGTCCCTGGCTCTCATAATCAACATTCAATTCATTTAGAGATCCTATTGGGAAGAGTTCCCTAACTGGCCTAATCTAAGCAGCAAACTCCTCACAAGGTGACCAAAACAAACTTTAAGAACACAAGGTCAATTTTGGGTCCATAACTGTGTCAGACTCTGGTCAGAGCAGTGCCTTCTGCCACACTCAGAGGTGTCCAAAGCACTCATTGTCTTCCATTTGCTGCACAATGCACTATCTGCCTGCATCCTTGTGAGCCAGGCGCAGCAGCTGAATGCCAGGGCCTATGCATTGGCTCCTCCCACCCCCCTGGAGCACCTGCTCCCTGCCAGGCTGGCTCCCCCACTTTCCTTGAGTTTTGGTGGACTGCCTGGGTGGCACTATGGTTCAAATAGCTAACTGGATTCCTATGGCCATAGTCTTACAGAACCCTGATGATGAAGATGCTACCAACAGGGAATCTCTGCATGTAAGGAGTTTTAAAGAAAACGACTTCTTTTGGTGGTTCTAGCACAGTGGTTTGTGGTAGAAGATAGGCCTGTTTAGTGAAATTAGTGTGCAGTTCACCTTAATATCTGCACCACATAAGGAGGAGCTGGGTGTCCCTTGAATGTGAGAAACATGAAATGTCCTGTTGAAGAGGTGTGGATAAGAAACTACACAAGCCGTGCAGATGACGTTGGTTGCTGCGAGAAGCCACAGGCCCACTGGATATCACAAGAAATCTTGTGGGTCCTCGAGACTGCCAAGGATTGCGAGAGGATGCAATATAAAAACCAGAGAGTTCCACACGGCTGCTGTCATCTTCTTGCCCTCACAACTGAGAAGACACGCTGGAGAAGTGCACAGCAAGGTATGGCATTCTCAAGCCATTAGGCCACAATGGTCATAAACTGAGATATGGAGTCTACGAGAGAAAGACTCTTTGCCACAAGTCTGCAGAGAAAGACTTTTTGCAGCAAATAAGGTAGCCAGATGGGTGGAACTCAGACACAGTAGTGAGAAACTAGGCCTTGAAGCAACACAGATTGAAGAGATTATAGAAATGAGTCTCAGCTGAAGAAGGACGCTGAATTCAAGTCTAGTGGTTAAAATAAACTGGTCTCATAAAGCGGCCACAGTTTAGGGGTGAAATAAACTGGCCATACAAACTGGCAAAGTTAGGCCCAATGGACACTAAGCTTGAAAGGGACTGCCTGCTGGGAATGCAGTATCCACATTGCTAAAACCAAATTACCTTGCATGGACCTATGCTAAGAATATTAATATCCATTTGAGAAAGTTAAAATAGAATTAGGTGTTCTTAGGTTTGAGGGTGTTCTAAGATAACTATTAGGTTTTAGATATTAGGTTATAGGATATAGGTGTTTGATAGGTGTTTGTTAAGTATTAATAAATATAAGTGATTTAAATAAAAATATTCTGTTATAGTGGTTCTCAACCTATGAGTCTCAAAACCTTTGGGAATTGAATGAACTTCACAAGGGTCGCATATCAGATGTCTTGCATATCAGATATTTACATTATAATTCATAACAGTAGCAAAATTAATTATAAAGTAGTAATGAAAATAATTTTACAGTTGGTGGGGGTCACTACAATATGAGGGTCATACCATTACGAAGGCTGAGAACCACTGTTCTTAGCAGGAGAGGCAGCTACTCACATACCCTTAACCAAAAAATAGTCTTCCTCAATTCAGTGTTCTTCCACTGGGTGAGCACACAGCTTTGTGAGGGACATACAAGGAGTGGTAAGGGAGAGAGCGAACATCCATCTAGCCAGCCAGCTCATTTATAACACCCCCCAGTGATCAATGGGGTGACAGATGTCACAGGCAGTCCGCCCTTGTATCCAAACATGACTTTAAAATGAAACCTCTGAAGCCGGGAGAGGTAGATTTGGCAGCCATTGCTAAGCTGGACACAAAATTATCACGAAAAGGACACAGTGAAGGAAGAAGAAAGCAATGACTGGGGCGTAGGTGGAATTCAACTAGGTCTCCTGGTATCTGAGATGGTGCAGGATAAAGGTGTGGACTTCTGGGACGCTGCCCTGGATTACAGTTCTAATGCTCTCTTGCTGAGGTTCTCCTGGCAAATGTCAACAATGGAAGCCCCTGTTGACACTGGCAATACAGGGCCAATCCCCCCTCTTTGAACTGATGGAGACAGTAAGCTAAGGCCTGAGAAGTGTGGGGTTCATCTGGATACATGGGAGGACTCAACAAGGGTCAGCTGTGGCCCTATGGGTAGTCTGCCAATCATAAAATGTCCTGGTGAATGCACCAAACCTTCTCGAGTGGAAGACAGAGCAGGAAAGAAATGGCAAAGTGAGCTCAGTGTGTGCAATTTTGAGTTCAAGAGCCCAATGAGCATCTTCCATGGTTCCGGTACCCTGGGTGAGTTGCTCTCTTTCTCTACCTCAGTGTTCTGCTCTGTATGCCAGGGGTATTCACCCAGCTCTGACCTTCTGGGTTTCTAATCACTGCCAACTCAAGTACTGCTGCCTGCCGGGAGCCTGAGGGTCAGAGAGCTAACAGAGTATCTTGGAGAAATAAGGGGGGATCCCAAAACCCTGGAGGCAGGCTGGCTGCAGCTTCAGGTACAGGTGGATCCAGGAGCTCAAAGGTGGAGTCAGGAATCCATCGCTGCGGTTCTACCTCATTCACTTCCCCATTTGCCCATTGTGGTTGTCTCTGCTCCTCCTTGGTGACTTAGTACTTAGGTTATGTGCTGGTCACCACTCTGACAGCGCTGGCACTCTCACTGAACAGGAGAGGTGATGGAGGCACAGAGTGGTCAGGGAACCTACTCCACATCACACAGCTGGGAAAACACTAAACCTAGTAGATCTGATAAGACAATGGAAGCCAGTAGCAACATTTTTGACAGCCTGAATTCCCACAGAAAGGGCAGATTTTGTGTTTCTTCCTCAGCTGGGACACCAAAGTACATAGCGAGTGTTGGCAGGGTCCTGTTGGAGTCAAGCCTCCTTCTGGGAACAGAGGGCTGAGTCTGAACTTGGTCACCTGCTTCTCTGAATGGCCATGGTGGGAAGGGCCCAATGACAGACAGTTCTTTCAAAACTGCAAAGAGAGCCAAGTGGGTTTCCCCAGTAAATCTAGGGTTCAGCAAAGGCAGGCAGATAGCTCCACCGCCTGAGTCCACAGCCTGGCTGCACCCCAAAGCCTCCTTAAGTGTGGGGAAATTAACTGAAAATACTGCAGCCTTTAGGGCATAGGGGCCCCTCAGTCCCAGTCCATTTGCTTTTTCTTTCAAGCTGATAGAGAGGGCTGAAAATAAAGGCTTGTTTTTTCTAGGAAAGTGACTTGGCAGGCTGCTGGGATGTTGGGGCCTTGGCTGCCAGTGCCCTCGGGACAACAGCTCCAGCAATCATCTAAAGGGCAAAGGGGTTCAGTCAGACTTCTCCAAGAGAGGAGGCTCCTAGCTGACCTCTGAACTATGGGAGAAACTGGAAAGGCTGGTGAAAAGAGTACAGAAAAAAGGAGGCAGAGGAAACAGCAACAAGGACCTGGACTAGGCCAAAGACAGGCGAGAAATGACCCAGTCAGAGGCCTGATGGAAAAGGGTACTGGGAGCTGCTGAACAGTTTAGCCTGGAGCTTAAGGTCCTCAAACTTATGATCATCCTGCTGCAGTCTCTCAAGTGCAGGGATTACAGGTACCCTACCAGGCTTGTTTTATAATCTCCTTTATTAGAATACCCCAAGCAGGAACTGCACAGCCAAAGCCCCTCTAAGAGGGAGGTGGTAATGACCAATTCCTAGCCTGGGATGAGACAACGCTAGATTTAGCTATTGAGGAGACTATCTGAGTAGAGAGGGAAGGGACAGAAAAGGAGCCAGGCTGCCTGTGGGGCGGGGGGGGGGGGGGAAGCTGTGTGTGGAAAACTTAGCACTCTTATGCTGTCCTTACGGCTGATCAGAGGCCACCGTGCTGTTCTTATTAGCACCATTAGCAGGTGAGGAAACAGGCTCAGACAGGACAGTCAGAGGAGCAAGACTTAAATTCTATGGGGTGCTTCAAGACATCATAAGGAAGACAGGAAACAAGGGCCTAGGAAATATAGTGAGATTTGGGGAGAGGAGAAGAATAGATATAAGGGATAAAGGAGCAAGAGGATGAAGGGAAGGTAGGCAGGAGAAAGAGGAAGGGGAGAACAACCGAGGACCTATGGAAGTTGGAGTGGGGGCTGCGACTCCGCGTTGCCTGGCAACGGGTGCTGCGATGATGTCAGCAGTGGTTCAGCCTCTCCTGGGTGGATGAGATCATCGTGGCCTCCCGAGCTCCCCACAGCAGGCTCCTCGCCAGCATTCGGAACCCCCCTTCCAGCCTGCGGCGCTGGCCGATGACGTCACTCCCGCGCCGTGAGGCCTCAGTGCTCAAGTGATGAGCTCTTGAGGTGACTGACAAGTCTCAGCACTGTTTCAGACTTGCAGCTGTGCTAGGCCTGCCAGCAGAACCCACACTTAACGTCCAGGGTGCCCCAGCTTGCAGGTTGTGGCTAGCCCCACAGCAGAGAAACCTGATCATTGTAGTCACAGCTTAGAGCCCTTCCCATGACTGAAGCCCTTGTGGCTAGCCCCACAGCAGAGAAACCTGATCATTGTAGTCACATCTTAGAGCCCTTCCCATGACTGAAGCCAGGGCTCCAGGATGTGGTTTTTTGTGTATACATGTATGTATGCATATATGTGTGTGTTCCTGCATTCTACATATGCACCATGTGTGCGCTTGGTGTCTACAGAGGCCAGAAGAGGATATCAGGTGCCCAGGAACTAGAGTTACAGATGGTTGTGAGCTGACTTGTGGGTGCCGGGAACCAAATCCAGGTCCTCTGTAAGAGCAGCCAGTGCTCCTAACTGCTGGGCCATCTCTCCAGTCCCCAGTGATTTATTTTCATCCCTGAGTAGTGCTGACTGTTTGATCTTATGTCTTATGTTTAATGATGATCAGCCGACCAAACAGGCAAGCCCTGCCTCCTCAGCCTGATCATTCCATCCTTACACCCACATTAGTGCCTGCCATACTGTGCATGATAAATGTTTTGGAGGTGAATGCAAAAAACTGTTGGCTTGGAAAGTGTTGACATCCAAACTCAGATCTGGCTGGGGGTAAAGCTGGGTATATTCCATGCTCGATAAGTCCGTGATCAATAGCTTGGCAAGAATGGAGACAGAAAATGTACAAAAGGCAGACATGGGAATGGTTCCCTATGGACAATGGAAGGGAGACAGACTACCCCAGAAGGTGTCAGAGGGGTTTACAATATGTCTTTTCTTTAAAATCTGCATGCATTTCTCTATCTTTTCTTTTCTTTCTTTTTAGACATTTTTACTATGTGGCCATAGCTGACCTGGACCTCACTATGTAGACACTGGCCTTGAACTCACAGAGATCTGCCTGCTTCTGCTGGGACTAAAGGTATGCATCACCTCACCTGGTTTAGAGCTCAGCTTTTTCCTACACCTTGGAGACTTTGTGAACAGGCAGGAAAGTGGAGGCTCACACCAGTGGATCCTGGGCCAGCTTCAATGCTGACTCTTTTTCTTCTACTCAGGGAAGGAAAGCTACTACAGGAAACTGGGCAGGGCCAGGCCCTGGATGCAAGCTGCTGTCATTTAGCTGGAAGGGCATGTGGATCCTATCAGGAGGCCCCATCTGTGAAGTTGCCACCATGTACCCACAAGTGTGGGTGGCACAGTAGGATACAGTTGATTCTGGGAACCTAGTACTCAGTCTTGTCTTAAGTACAGATTCATTACCAGCCTTTCCTGGTGTCTGGATACTGTGATTATGTGTGCTCGTACCAAGAGCTTGACAGACATCATTAGGAATGAGACTTTCTACTATATCTGGAAAGCCAACTCAGAGCTATGGCTGTTTGCTCCTCTGGAAGGCCCTTCTTACTTCACACTGCCTAGCTCATCCCCACTCATTCCTCACAAGGTGGCACACACCTTTAATCCCAGCATTTGGAAGGCTGAGGCAGGAGGCCTGCCATGGGTCCAAGGCCAACCCTGGCTACAGAGTGGGACAACATCTTGTGGCATCTAACATCTTGGTTTGGCCTCATCAAGATCATGCCTAGCCCAAAGGCCCCTGCTCCCTTGCCCAGGGGCTTCAGAGCTTGAATTCTCTTCACATATAAGAACAGCTATCAGCTGAGGCTCACCACAGGAAAAAAAGGGTCTTAAAGAGTCAGGCTCACAGAAGGCTTCCAAGAGGCACCAGACCCTGCTCAGGACACAGGAGGGTGGGCCCCAGATAGCTGGCCTGGATGTTGAAGGAGGTTCCCCCCTGCCCCTGCTTTGAGCTGCTGTGGATCCCCTTATGATGCAGCCCCAGGCTCTGGGGTTAAGGCACACACTTGGGCTGTTCCAAGGCTGTCCTTGGATCAGGGCACTGGGTGGGTCCTGCTTGCCAGTGATAAGGAGCACTGAAAACAGCCACAGCCATTGGTCCCATTGGGGCCATCCTAGGATGGGTGACACAGTTGGGACACAGCTAGGCCTCCCCCCCTAGACAGCCACCATCTGAGCTGGCAAAGGGTGTCATCTTTCAACCTGGAAACCAATTTCCAAAGGAGATGGGGAGGTGGGATTGGGGGCTGGGGGAAAGGAGCCAGGATTTCAACAGCAGCTGCGTTCCTGATTTTCCCCTAGGATCCCCGCTGCCCCTCCTCCATGTTGAGTGTTTGCCATTAAAAACAAACAGTATCATTTGGTTCAATATAAAATGAATTAAAGGAAATTAAACTGCGGGGGCCATGTGGTCTGTCTTGTCTGTTGTTGTCTGAGGCTGTTTTTCATCTTTCCCAGTGGGGAACAACAGCTTGGGGGGGTGTGGAGCATGGCAGGACCGAGTAAATAAATAAATAATATAACCCTCCCCCCCTTCCTCCAAACATTAGTGTAAGCTGAGGTGTGAGAATTCCCAGGTGTCCATTGGGCCCTGTCCCTGCTGTCTCCCTTGGTGGCTGACTGTAGCCTTTGAGAGTCTCCCAGGGGACAGAGTAAAGAGGCAGGAGGGGGACAAAACAAAACAAAAACAAACAAAAATGATAGGTAGGCCCTTGAGACAGAAGAGGGGGCACTGGGTAGCCAAGGGCTGAGGCTGAGAGGCTGAGATGAGGGTGTGGAGCCTAGGTTGACAGGGCAGCAGTAATGCCTGTCTCCCACTGTGCAGAGTGGCTGCCACTGCCCTATGGTTGGTGGGAAGGAATGTGGGCCTGGAATGTGTGTGCATACATGCATGTGTGTTTGTGTGTGTGTGTGTGTGTGTGTGTGTGTGTGTGTGTGTGTGTGTGGATGTATGAGACAGCATGTTGAAAAACTGAGTTCTGAAACTATAAGAATTCAAGCATCTGCACCACCACTCATTTACCCTCACCAAGCCAGTTACCTTCTCTGTGCCTCAGTTTCCCTGTCTGCCTAAGAGTAAGATCTAATAGTATCTCACAAGGTGTTGAAAATGGCCTTGATAGGTTCATATGTTTGAATGCTTGGTCCTCAGTTAGTGGAACTACTTGGGAAGGATTAGGAGGTGTGGCCTTGTTAGAGGAAGCATACCATCGGGGGTGGGCTTTGATGTTTCAAAAGTTCATACCAAGCCCTGTGTGTGTGTGTGTGTGTGTGTGTTTCTCTCTCTGCTTGATGCCTACAGATCAAGATGTAAAACTCTCAGCTACTGGTCCAGCACCATGCCTGTCTGCTTCCTGCCTTGATGATCATGGACTAACCATCTAAAACTGTAAGTAGGCCACCAGTTAAATGCTTTCTTTTATAAGAATTGTCTTGGTCATGGTGTCTCCTCACAGCAACAGAACAGTGACTAAAATAGTATAGAATGAATGAAACTCCTAGGATGGGAGCAGACACATCAGCTACTTCTCATGTTTACATTGGTTTAATATATATTATTTTATTAATATCATGGGTCCCCAAGAGCATGCCCCACCATCTGAAAGGCCTAGCATCTCACACTGCTGTTCTGTCACAGGTTGCTGTGTGGACCTCGATAAGTTAATGCACCTTGCTGGGGTGGCTCATCTGCAATGAAGTGCAAGGGTCCTGGGGCCGAGACTAGTATCTCTTCATGTCCCCGTCCCCTTCTTTCAGCAGATGACTCTTCACATAGCTTTAGGTTCAGCAGCACCTGGCTACAACAGGACACTGCCAGGGCAGCCTGTTGGTCTGTTTGTATGACTGAGCAGAAGCCAGTGTGAGCTGAGAGAAAGGACTGGGGCTCTTGCTGGGAGAGGAATATTCAGGAACATAAATGCAAAACCCCCAAGGCAGGAGCATTGGCTTGAGAGATGGCTCCATGAGTAAAGGTGGCTGCAGCAAAGTCTAATGACCTGCTTTCGACCCCTGGGACCCACATGGTGGACAGAGGGAGAGTTGATGGCTACAGATTGCCCTGTGACATCCACATACATGCCATGGCAAACACATGCCTGCACATACAGAATAAATATAACTACAACAACAATACTAAATACAAGTGTGAAGAATTCACAAGTCTGCTGAAAGGCCCTGACATCATGATGGTGGCTCGCTCTTTCTGTGGGAATGTGGGATCAGTAATAGGAAATCATATGATCCTATGATGCGGTGCTTCCCAGCCACAGATCCAGAGACAACAATGAGATGCTTCTCATAAAATTCAATGCTGATCATTGGACTGGGAACTTGCTTTGTTTTCTGTCTTTTTTCCTGTGGTTAGTCATTATGGAGCATAGGCTTGTCTTAAACTCATGGAAATCCTCCTGCCTCAGCCCCTCAGGTGGAGTTAATATGAACATTGCCACCTTCTGATACTTTTTTCTGAAAGGTTCCTTGTTGTTGTTTGTGGGACCAGGGAGATGGCTCAGTTGGTAAAGCTCTTTCCTCACAAGACGACCTGAGTTCAGATCCTCAGTGTCGACATAAAAAGCCAGGCTTCGAGGCAAAGTGCTCATCATTCCAGTGACTACGAGATGGGAGGCAGAGACACGCAGACACCTGAGACTCAATGGCCAGCTCACCTCGACTAGGTGTTGAGTTCCAGGCATCAATGAAAGACCTTGTCTCAAACCAACGCTGGATGGTACAGAGGCCGGGGAAGACGGAGAGTGCTGGAGCCATGCTCTGGGTCCACATTTCAACCTGGAGCCTTTCAAAAGGATAGTGACTTAGCCTGTCACTGTTAGGATGGGCTCCTGGCCCACCCTGAAGATGAGGCACTTTACAGTCATGCTAAAGCAGGAAGAGAGACATAGGGAAAGTGTAGTTTGTGTCCAGCCTCAGAGGCAATGAGAATCAACCGGGAGAGAGGGGAAATCGACCCTGGATTCTCCTTGGAGTGGAAGATTCCATCCTGGATGGCCATGTTGGGGAAACCTTGCGTGTGCTTGCAGGGATGTTGGGCATCGTATTTGTCATGTTGGCAAAAGATTAAGGGACAATCACTGAAAAGGAATGAACCATGCAGGTCAATGGCTGTGTACAGATCAGTCAGAGCACTTGCTTATGGTCCTGACTGCTGGGCACACCCCTAAGGCTTCTGAGCCGGAGCATGAGGACATGTGAATTTCCTACTGGTTTCCAGTGGGAATGTGTGCATGTTTGCAGTGTGGGTGTGTGGGTATGCATGCACGCAGAGGGGCACGTTGGGAGTCATCCCCAGTTGCTTTCAACAGCAGAAATCGGGTCCTCAAAGTGCTGGAGGCTAGAGGGCCAAGGCCACGGTGTCTGGAGGGTTGGATCCTTGGGGATGGCTGCTTCCTTCTGCTGGGCCTGTCTATAAGATATTAGTGGCCACACGGGGTCAGGACCCTCCCTCTGCTCTCCCGCTATATCTGAACTCAAAGTGTCTGTCTTGCAACTGTGCATTTAAACACTTGGTCCACATCTGATGGTGCTGCTTTGGACAAGGATTGGAATGTGGGGTGCGGCTTGATGGCTTCTGCTCCCTTACTGCCTACATTACGTAATCAGTCATCTCAGGCTCCCTCTACCTCAGCAAACGGCCCCTGCAGCCATGCCTTCTCCACCATGGACTCTATACCATGACCCGCAATCCAGCATACACCCTCTCAGACATGCTCAGTTTGTTTCTTAGGTGATTTTAGATCCTGTCAAGATGAAAATCAACATTAGCCATCACAAGCCCACCCCTTGTCAACTAGACACTCCCAACATATCACTTTTAAGCTATCATCTTTTACCCCTTTCTCCCATGGCCTCATGGCTATCTCATTATGAAAACTGCATTCAACATAATAGTGGGACCATATTAGAACGTTCTAAATGGTAATGTCCACCAGAATCTTTGGCAAGGATGGTCACACACAGTGGGTAAGCTCTGTGTCGCTGAGCTCTGGCCTCAGCCCTGGGGACACTGTATCTGTGTTGGCTGCACAGCAGCAAGATGCACATGGCTCCTGAGCAAATGTGGCTGGTGCAGGAGAGGAACGTCCACAGTCAGTCATCTCACATTGTAGGGAGGACAGGTGGCCTGTATCTGCCACATGGGACCAGCACAGCTCTAGAATCCAGGGCCAAGAGGCTTTCATTTGAATGGAAAGAGGGGTGGTGTGGAGAAGGCAATTGCTTCCTTCTATTCCTAAGAACACTGGGGTCAGGGTGCACGGTATTGAATGCATCTAGGCTGGCTTTTGCCTCTTAACTAAGGACAGGGTGAGTGTGGATATGAGAACTGAAGCCTGTGGTCCTAGAACTCAGAGAGCTGAGGCAGGGGGATTGAAAGCTACAGACTAGCCTAGACTACATAGTTGGACTCTGTCTTGAAAGGCCAGAAACAAGGGCTGGGCAGATGGCTCAGCAGGTAAACATGCTTACCGCTAAGCCTGAAGACCTGAATTTGATTCTGGGAGCCCATGTGATGGAAGAAGAGAAGTGACCTCTGAAGCTGTCCCCTGATCTCAAGTGCACACTGTGGGCACATGTGCCTAATCCCCCACCCCCATTAATAAATGCAATGCAAAACTAGAATAAAAGCATAAACAAAAAAAATACAAGAAACAACAGAATGGCAAGACAGGCATGTTGGTAGAGGAGCAAGTGAGCAGACAGTGGCTAGGAAGGTGTCTCACTCAGTCTTACATGGCCCTACAAGCAAAGAGGCCCTTGAACTAACAGTGACCTGGAACAAGACAGGGCTGTGGGGAGGGGAGGCAGGCCAGCTTTAACCCTGACAAGTGATTAGGGTAAGGGTCTTCTTCTCAACCTGAGGTCCTTGAGCTCCTGAGTTCCCACTCAAGTGCAGGTCCTGCTGCAGGGTGGGGAGGGGTGGCAGACAACAGGTGTAGACAAAACCACCTGAGGAAGCCAAGTCTGTGATGTCCCCAGGGCAGGGCAGGGAGGTTGAGAGTGGAACCATGGGAGGGACACAGTTGGGAACAGCAAAGTGACATTGCCACAGGCAGAGGAACAGGAAGTGTGAAGGGCCTGCAGAGGAGATTGTAAAGTCCCCAAGGAGGCTGGTCTAGGTGGATAGAGGGAGAAAGTATGGTGTGGAGAGAGGTGGAGGAGAAGCCATAACTGCAGGCCCGAGATCCATGTGTTGTATATATTCTATAGGGTTAGTTAACTGATTGGTTTGATGTGGGCAAGCACTCTTCCAAGCTACACCCCCAGCCTATTACGTGAGTCTGTAATGACAAATAGCAGCTCAGCTCAGGGCCAGGTGTGGTGGTTTACACCCAGAATCCCAGCACTCAAGAGGCTGAGGCAGTAGGACTAGGAATTCACAACCACCCCAGGATACACAGCGAAACTCTTTCTAAGAAATAAATAAAAGCAAATGACAGCTCAGGATGCTAGGCCAGGGTGACCATTTGGAGTTGAGTTTGAAGATCAGTGGCTGCCATCTTTAACTCATTTTGGCTGCCATCTTTAACCCAACGATCCTGACTCACCAAGGGGCCCCTCCATGAGGGCTTCTGACAGACCCTCTCATGCTGGAAGCATGAGATTTGGGAATTGGTCACAACACAGGGATGATTAAGAAGAGAAAGAAAATGAAAACACTCCCCAAGTCCCCAGGCAAGGTAGCTCACTCTGCCTCATGTCAGACCATCAAATGGGGCCAAATACCAGAGGCCTCTAATATCATAATTGCAATATTCAACAAGCCCGCTCTCTCAGCGGATGGCCATGGAGGCCTGCGGAGGAGCATCTGTGCTGAGGGCCATTAGGGGTCCCTGACAGATGTGTCTCCCCCACCCGTCCCACCCCAGCTGCAGAGGAACACCCGTGGCTTTCTTCCTCCCAGACAAGGATTGATGAGGATTCTCGAGAGCTCTCAGACAGGCAAGGAGAGGCTGCAGACCTTTTCCCAGCCTGTAATTTATCTTGGGAGGGCCATTCACATCACTTGTTACAGGCTGGATTACGCTCTGACCTGGTACATTAATCTCTCCGAATAAAATAATAATCATCAAGGAAGTAGCTGGACAATTGCCAGAGAGGCATTAATAACTGTCACCCACTCCTCAGAGGTGTGGGAAAGGGGTGTCAGGGCTCACATCCACCCTCTGGTCCAAAGCAGTGTCGTGTGAAGGAGAGGGAAGACACTGGACAGACACTCCAGCCTGGACTGGGGGTAGGGGCAGGGATTCTGTGTCCACGGACCTGACTCTTCCGTGGACTTGACTCTTCACTAGCTCAGAAGAGTTCACTGGACAACTCTAAGAAAGTAAATTGACCGCGTTTACATTCGTACACACAAAAGGCTCCTGTAGCTATTCACACCAGCCTGAAGGTAGAAAGCACCCTAGAGCCCCTCAAAGGACAATTGGCTAAAAGAACGGTAGTCTGTCCACATCGAGGGATGGGAATCAGTCATGGAAAGAAATGGAGGATGAGCCATGCTACAGTGGTGTTGTGTTTTCTTGTGCGTGTGTGTATGCGTGTGTGCATGTGTGTATGTGCATGATGAATGCATGTGAGTGTGGGGTACTCTGCCAGAGAGGGCAGAGAAGAACCTTAGGAGTTGTCCTCTATTGCTCTCCCCTTTACTGCCTTGTGACAGGGACTCTCACTGAACTGTCGTGGGATCTGCCTGTCTGCACCCTACAATGCTGGGGTTATAGGCACCTGCAGCTATGACTGGCTGTCCTGTGGTACTGGGGTTTGAAGTCAGGCCTGCAGAACAGCTGTCCTAACCCATTGAGGCATCTCCTAATCTGTTTTTTGTTTTCTGTTTTCTTTTGAGTAAGGTCTTACTGTGTTCACAGCCTGGCCGTGAGCTTCTGATCCCCCTGCCTCTGTCTCCTGAGTGCTAGGATTACAGGTGTGTGAGGCTGTGCTGGCCCATGCTCAGTGCAGATTAACTTGAAGACTAAGTGTTTGTTAAAAGCCATGAAGTGATTCTGTGTGTAGGAATTATACAGAGTGAGCAAATCCACAGTTGGAAGGCAGTTTAGTGATTCTGTGTGTAGGAAGTATACAGAATGAGCAAATCCACAGTTGGAAGGTAGTTTAGTGGCTGCTTGGGGCTGGCGGGAAGAGGCTGCACTGACTGCCTAATGAATACAGGCTTCCCTCTGGGGCGATGGGAATGTTCTGTAACTACACAGGGGTGCTGGGAGCATTGTCACTGTACAAAATGTCACAGAATCATTGATATCCCCTTAAATGATTACTAGTTAATTTTATGTGAATTTTACCTCAAATGAATATTTTAAACATCCAAGACAACTGTCCTTGTCATATAAAGCCGCTATGAGCAGCCACTGACAGAAGGACCTGGCTCATGGAGAGCTGAGCCACGGCCTCCTCCTAGGCTGGCCTGTGGTCATCAGGAGCTCTGCAGTCTTTGCAGAGCTACTTAGCCCAGTCTCTGTGAAGAGAGGTCAGAACATCTCTCTGAGGACTGATGAGACTGAAAAAGACAGCGTGTTGGGAGACTGTAAATGCCACAGGGAAGGGGGTCTGTCTACTTTTTGCTGGAGATGTCCCCTGAGCTTTCAACACAGCCCGCCCCTGGCAGTCTCTCTGTAGAGTTCTTGAGCAAAGCACCTGCTGGATACACTGCCTGGCTCATTGTGACTGCCTGGCACTGCTCAACCGTTGTCACTGTCAGCTGGGCCTCCAAAGTCCTCCCAAACTTCCTATGGTCTTTTATAGCACAGAAGAGGGTATTACTTTGTGCATTTCTGTTTTCATGACTGCCTTGCCTTGATATCTGCATGTGTAAGAAAACTGAGCTGAGGATGGAATCGAAGCTCTTGCTGTCAAAAGTGGAGGAAGTGAGAAGATATCTGACTAGATCCTCCATTCATCCATCCATCCTCCCATCCATCCATCCATCCTCCCATCCATCCATCCATCC
>CAJQZJ010004765.1:1681849-1750350 GCA_907164525.1 Lophiomys imhausi
ACACACATACACACACATACACACACACACATACACACACACACATACACACACACACGCACACACACACACACACACACACGCACACACACACGCACACACACACGCACACACACACACACACAGAGGCCACACGCCCATTTCCACAGTGAGGGGGCCATGATCCATAACCCAAGAGTCAACCTTGAATTTTCACCCTGTCCAGAGCCCAACCCTCCTCTCCACCCACATCCTTCTGACCATCCCCACACAGTGAGAACATTCTGGTGAGACGTTCTCAACCTAAGAGTCCCAAACACTTTTTCTAAGATGAAGCGATATTCATTCCGCCTACAGTACCATTCTTTATCCTTACAAACTGTTGTGGTTAAAAGATCCCCCACTCAGGAAGGAAAGTTGGGACATGTGCATTCTTTTCTAATTGTGGTAAAACACAAGTAATGGGAAATCTCCCCCAATCATTTATGTATGCAATTGAACATAAACACATTCACACTCTGGGCAGTTCTCACTACCACCCATGTGTCCTCTCACGAAACCCTAGACCCCATTAAACAATAAGCCATCACCTTCCTCTCCCCCAGTCCTGCCAACCAGCTTTCTGCTTTCTCTCCCCTCCCACTCACCTTCTTCGAGACAAGGTTTCACTATGTAGCCCACACTAGCTTCCAACCTGAAATCCTCCTGCCTCAGATTCCTTGAATATTGAAATAATATTTTGGATACAGTCATCCCTTGGCACCCATGAAGCACTTGTCCCAGGGCATCCCAATGACTCCTGAATTCAAGGACTCTTGCCTAGTATTTGTAAATAACCTCACTCATCCTCATCAGCAGTCTCAAGAGGACTCTAAATACCAAACGCTATGCAAATGTTAAGTAAATGTAATGTAAATAATTGTCCTGCTGTATTGTTCAGGGAGTAGCAGCCAGGACAGAGCCTGCAGGGTTCAGTCCAGACTTAACTGTTTCCTGAGTACTTTGTATCTGGGGTTACTGTTCCACAGGTGTGGAACCCACAGCTACAGAAGGCTGATGGTTCAATAAAATTATTACTAAAATTAATTCCATGTTGTCTTATTCTTCTTCATGTGATAATTGGAAAATGTAAAGTTGCATACCCACTGGTGTCCTGTGTGTGTGTGTGTGTGTGTGTGTGTGTGCATGTGTGTCCTGTGTGTCTGTCCCGTGTATGTGTGTGTGTGTGAGAGAGGGAGAGATATGCAACAAGTGGGACTTGAATTTAATCAGGGCCTGAGGCTGGCACCCCTGTTCACTTATGGCACCCAGTTGTGCACCCCAAGCCCCAGGAGGACCCCCCTCACCTGCTATAGAGCTGCTGGGAGCTGAAGGTGTAAAGAACATATATCGTGTTCCCCGCCAGGAAGGCCAGGATCCACAAGATGACCAGGACCGATCTCTTCTCCTGCAGATAAAGTAAAGGTGGGGATGCTGTGAAGCCAGAGGTGCTTCTGGTGGAATGTCCTAGAACGTTCTGTGGTGAGTGGGAACTTCACTGGCTCAGCATTTTGAAGGAAGCAAAGCTGATGGGAACACTCCATCTAACTGGGACTCATGGAGTACTCACACAGAAGGTAAGAGGAAGGAAGAGCCTGCTTGGAGGACCATCTAAAGAGGCCAGAGCTCACACGCAAAGCACAGACTCAGGAGTGACATGGGCTGGCTGCATACCCTTAGCCTGCATTTGACACACGCCCATTGGTTCCATCCCAGCTGGGAGCTGCCTAACCCTGGACAAGTTACTTAAATGGGTCCACAGAAGCACCCACCCATGGGGTCCTGAGAGTTAATATCTATATACACCACCTAGAGTGCCTGGCATGAGTGTCCATTTATAATTGCTGTTAAGAACTGGGCACAAACTGGGCATGGTAAAGTACCAGCAGTCCCAGGACTCAAAAGTGGAGACAGGGGGATCAGAAGTCTGAGATTCTCCTCTGCAGCATATCAAGTCTCAGGCCACCCTGGGCTATGTGAGACCCCATCTCAGAACAAGCAAAACAAGGCCAGTGGGACTGTGATCCCTGGGACCAACACACTGGAAGAGCCAACTCCCGAAGTTGTCCTCGGACCTTCATGGATGTACTGTGACATGTGCCCCCACCCCAATAAACAAACAAACAAATAAATGAAAGTGGTAAAAATTAAACAATAAACAACAAAGCAGTTAGGTACCTTACTGAAAGGCAACATTGTGTTCACTTTGAGATGAAAGTGTGACTAAGAGTTAGGTCGTGAAAGCTGGATGTGGTGGCCACACCTTTAATCCCAAGGAGAGAGAGTAAAATCTCTGAGCCTTTGAGGTCAGCCTGGTCTACATAAGTCTCTCTCTCTCTCTCTCTCTCTCTCTCTCTCTCTCTCTCTCTCTCTCTCTCTCTCTCACACACACACACACACACACACACACACACACACACACACACGTTCCTTTGTGGTTCCCCAGCAGCTTCCAGGGTTGACAGCTGTCCCAGCACATGCCCAGCACATGCTGAGAACGGCATGCTCCTACCCCAGAACCCTGGGAGGCATGCCCAGACCCCTGCCATTGACCCTCCAAAGTCACTCTCTTCCTGGCCCACAGTGGCTGCTCTGCTGGAACAGATGAGGTCATAGCTTCCCCACTGATCTTTCCTTGTGGTTTCAGTAAATGCTCACAAATACTGTCTCAGATTCTACCCAGAATCCCATGCTCTTCTGAAGCGCACATTTCCAGAGAAGGAGCCAGACAGACGCATCTCAACTCTCCCATTATTCCAGGAGTCAAGGTTAATGTCTGAGGAAGCATCTCCAGGGCCTGGGAGATGGTTCAGTAAAGTGCTTGCTGTACCAGCATGAGTTCGATTCCCCAGCACCCATGGAAGCAGCCAGGTGTGATGGTGCATAAAGCTGCATTGAGAAGGCTGAGACAAACATATCCCTGGAGCTCACTGGCAGCCAGCCTCGACCAATCAGTGAGAGACCCTGACTCCAGAGACAAGGTGGACGCCAATAGAGGAAGACAGTACATGATCCTGACCTCTGGCCTACACACACACACACACACACACACACACACACACACACACACACAGAGAGAGAGAGAGAGAGAGAGAGAGAGAGAGAGAGACCACCTCTAACCCACCAACAACTCTCATCAGTGAGATTTATCCACTTAGCAGCCCCTTCTCTCCCTAAATAAAAGAACTGAGCTCACAACTTAGTTCTCTGTGAAAGTAGGCTTAGGAAGGTCCCACAAAAGCAGGAGGTAATGGACAAGGAGTTGCATAAGAAGCCAGATTCCTAAGCTTCAGGCCAGTCATGGAGGCTCTTCTCACAGAACAGAAAAACACTCAGGCTGAGGAAGGAGGATTGCAGGTTCAAAGCCAGCCTGAACTATGCAGAGTTAGAGGCCAGTGGGGGCTATATGGCAAGACCATGTCTCCTCCACACCCCGCTTCAAAACAAAATATGCATGTATAGAGAAAATGTTGTCTGTGTATTCATGGAGCTTGAGCATCTCAGCAGGCTTATCTGCGGATCCAGGGACCCTGTCGACCCCTGACACTCAGGCACCACAGAGACTCACCTTCAACGACACCTGCTCCCGGAGGGTGGAGTTTGCATAGGCAAAGGTGCTGGCCATCCCAATGCACACAGCAATGCCTGTGGGAAGAGCAGGGTGACATGGGGGACATGCTGGCTTCCACCCACTCAGACCTCTCCGGCCTAGCCCTAGGCCCTGAGGGATGCTGGGAGATAACACCCACCATCTTCCTGGAGTTGGCAAACTAAGAACTGAGGGGAGAAAGACCAACTTCCAGGTATTAGGCTACCAGGTGCATCAGCAAGAATGCTGAGCCACTCTCATCTGGGGAGAAGGTTTAGAGGGGTCAGGGACAGAGATCTGTGCGGTGTGGCCAGACCAGAGTTCAAATTCCAGCTTTGTTACTTCTGCTGTGTGAGTGCAGGCAAGTTGCTGTCCCTCTCTGAGCCTCAGTACCTTCATCTGTGTGATGGACAGGCAGACAGCTAACAGCATGTCTGTTACCTCACAGTGGGGCAGGGCACACAGGATGTATCCTCCAGCAGTGACTCTGTGAGGAGAATTACCTGTCTCCTCTAAAAGGAACCTGGACTTATTTGTGCGGACACAGGAGAGCACAGGGGATCAGAACAACACTAAGCGAGAAGATGAAAGTCTCCGCTGTCAGGAGGAGGGCAGGGCAGAAGTGAGAGTGGGAAAGAACTGGGTTCCACAATTCACTTCAGCACCACTGTGTGCCAAGCTGTAGCCTGGGCTCGCTCTTGTGGAATGACTTTCCAATCCTGCTGTTACATCAGACAGGACCGAGACGCCGCTGGCGTTGGAGTGTTGTGCTCCTGGACTCTTTTAGATCAACTGCATAGAAGTGTTTCTCTTCATTAGAAACATGTAAGAATGGTAACCCTCGTCTTTTTGCTTTGCTTTGTTTTTTATTTTTTTGGATTAAACAACAGGGCTGGTGAGCTGGCTCGGTTGGGAAGGAGGTTTGCAGCCACGTCTGACAACTGGAGTTCAATTCCCAGGACCCATACTGTAGAAGGACAGAACCGACTCTTGAAAAATGTCCTCTGACCTCCACATAGGTGCCTCTGTACAAATGTCTGTGCACCCATACATACTTACACACTAAATAAGCAAATGTAAATTAAAAACAACCACAGAGCACACTGGAGCTGGGCATAGTGATATACACCTGTCATACATGTGACCTCAGCACTCAGGAAGCTGAGGCAGGAGGACACCAAGTTTGATGTCTGCTGAACTAAAAGACTTTGTCTCAAACACAATAATAGATATTGAAAGAAACAACAACTGCACTCAAGAATAACATAGCTCCAAGGGTCAGGCACAGTAGCACATGCCTATAATTCTAGAACTAGTGAGGCAGAAGGACTGCTGCAAGTTCAAGGTGAGCCTCAGCTACAACTGATACAGTCACACAGACAGTCCAGGCTACAAACGAGACCTTGTCTCAAAAAGCAAAAAAACAAAAAACCCTTAGACATAAGTTTGGCAGAATTCAGGGTGAGACTCGAGGACATGCTGGCTTCCACATCTAGGAACAGAAGGGAAGGGTAGTAACATGGGGGCTCCAGCAAGGAAGAGGGGGTGATAAAGTTGGCTAGAACCCTCCAGAGAGGGGAAAATAAGAAACAAAAGATGGTTTCATCTAGAGGTTTTCTTTGTTGTTGTTTTGTTTTGTTTTTTTAATTACTGTGTGTGAGTCCCTCAGTGTGAGCTCACATGTGCCGTGGTACATGTGTGGAGGTCAGAACTTCTGTTCGTCCCCAGAAGCATGGGTGCTGGGGAGGGACTGAACTCAGCAAATCAGGTTAGCTCCTTTACCCACTGAGCCACCTTGCTCAGCCTCGAGATTATCTTGTAAAGGAAGAAGGAACTGAGTCACAGTCTGTAAGTACTGCAGGACAGAGTGGCACCGTCAACATTGCAGAGACCTAGGTACTTGGCTAAGTACTACATGAGTCCCCGTCATACTGAATACCTGCTATGTGCCAAGCTCTGTCAGGTGTGTGTATGTGTGTGTGTGTGTGTGTATGTGTGTGTGTGTGTGTAGGAGTGAGTTCTCTCCTACTACATGGTTCTGGGGGACTGAACTCGGGTTATCAGGTTTGGTCCCAAGTGCCTTTATCTGCTGAGCCATCTTGGTGGCTCTGGTTATTTGAATGCGTGTCGGTAGAGGATATGAAGATAACCACACACTTACACATCACTTCCTCCATATGTGTTATATATGACCTCAAATATATCCTCATTGTGGTTCCATGAAGTACTGTCACCCTGCAGCATTTGCGGGAGTGTCCTGAGATCTCTGTAGACACCCAAGTCTGTGGCTGCTTCAGTGTGAACTCGAAATGGTGCACAGTATTTGCATAGAACCTACACACACCTTCCTTCCTCTGAACGCACTGTGACAGAAACGCCAGGCCCTGTACTGTGGATAGAACAATGGTCCGGGAAAGTTCAACCGACATGCCCTTCTTAATGAACACTGTGTGTTCACATGTGTGCAGATGTGTGTACATGCAGTGGAAGCCACACAACATCAGGTGTCTTCCTCCATCACGCTCTGCCTTGTGTTTTGAGACAGGGTCTCTCACTGAGCCTGGCCAGTGGCTGCACGGATTCTGGCTCTGCCTCCCCAATGCTGCGGTGACAGACGTGCACCTAGCTGTTTACATGGGTACCAGTGACTGAACAGAAGTCCCCGTGCTTATGGGGCAGGCGCTTTACCCCCCAGCAACTCCCAGTCCTTCTTTGAATGTCTCATGCGTGGCTGGCTCAATCTACAGATGCAGAATTGGGGACTGAGAAGAAAGAACAGCTGTCTATACTTAACCGCTATTTCAAAGACACTTGGAACCGAGGCAGACAACTGGTGTCACGCAGCTAGGAAAGGCCAGCGCTGTGCTTCAGACCCAGAAGTCTGACCGAGTGACCAGCTAGAGAAGCTTCTATCTCAACCCCACTGGGCAGAAGAGAAAACCAAGGGTCAGAAAGGCCAGGCCAGTTGTTCAAGATCATACAGTTAGGCTGGAATTGGAACCTAGCTCTGACTCAGAACACCATGCACTCAAGCACTGTCTCGTCCTGACCCTGAGCATGCCCAGCCCGTCCCTGGAGCTGCGGGGCCCACTGAGACTCACCCAGCTTGTGCTGGAAGCACAGCTTGGCCAGCAGGATGAGGATAAAGGGCAGTCCCTTCTGAAGCCAACAGATCACAGCCTTCAGCTCGGACAGTGCAGGCGCCGGAGTTCCTGGCTGCTCGTCGACCCCTTCCTCTGAGTGCCCACGGTGGTCTCCACCCACGTGCTGCAGTAGGGAGGAGCCCCCACGGTGGGCACCATGGTGGAAGTGGTGGTGGGCCTGGCGATGGTGATAGGTGCCTCCCTCGGTACTGCGGCTACTGGCCTCATCCCTGGTGGCTGGCATCGGGATGAACACGTCCCCACCACCTGCTGTGGAGCCCAGCACCAGGCCTGCTGGGAAGGGATTGGCAGGCAAACCACCAGCTAAGCCTGAGAAGAGTGCGGGAGGGGAGGCCGCCTCTGCCTTCAGGCTCTCAAATACACCACCCTCATCCACGCTGGCCTCGGGGCTGAGCGCCTGGCTGCGGCTTCTGTCGGATAAGATGGCAGACAAAGCTCATGTCAGACCTGGCCCCAAACTCACACTTCAGACCCATCGGTGTGCTGCAAGGGCACAGACAGAACTCCACTGTGGTGTCTAGGGGGAAAAGGGGTCTGCACAATTAGAGCTGGATGAAGTCATCAAGTATAACCCCCAGGATTGAATCCTGGGAGCCTTGTGGGAAGAGGGAGTGAACCAGGAGGTACCTGATAACCAGATGCATCACAAACATCAGGAACTGTAAGTAAACAAACCTTCCTTCTTTATAACTTTGCCCAGCCTGTAGTGGTCTGCTTTTGCAACAGAAGAACAGATGAGCAGATATGAGATAGAAAACCAGCACCCTCATGGGAGGGCAGGCACAAGTGCCAACAATGGGACTGATGCAACTATGTCTCCCTCGAACCTCAGACTGTGACCCTACTTAGGGGTAGGGCCGTTAAAAAGCAGACTTCAATCCAGCATTGCAAGTGTCCCTGTGGGAGAGATTGGACAGACACACAGCAGATAGTGAAGAGAGACCCCAGAAAGGGGACCTTGCACTTGCGGACCCCAGCAACATGAGAAAGAGAATCTCTGTAGGTCAGGACACCAGGGGCACCAGCTCCAGTAGACTTGGGGGGCTGAGACAGGAGGAGTCTAACTTCAGGACCACGTTGGGAAACTTAGTGAGACCCTGCTGTGAGAAAATGGGAAGAAGGGTGGGATTGTTACTCAGTGTTATAGCTCGGGGTTCTGACTGGTCACTGGTCCCTCTTACCAGCCTATGCCAGGTATACACAGTATCCCCATTTCACAGATAAACCAACAGAAGCACACACAGGCACTTGGTCACAAGTGAATGGCTGATGAGGGATGAGAACCAAGGATTTGGTCCCAGGTGAACTGACTCTATAGTCTACACTTATTTATTTTTGAGGCATGGTCTCATTATCCTAAGCTAGCCTCAAACCTGCTATGTTGCTGAGGCTGGCCACGAACTCCCAATCCTCTTGTCTCTGCCTCCCAAGTGCTGAGATTAGAGGTGTGTACCACAAGGTTTATGCAGTGCTGGGGATTGAACCCAGGGCTTTCTAAGAGCAAGGTGAGGACCCTACTCACTGAGCCGCATCCAAGCACTGGGCTTGCTTTCTTATGCACACCACTCCCCATAAAAGCTTTTGGACTTGACCTAGTGGCCATCCACTTCTCTCTCTCTCTCTCTCTCTCTCTCTCTCTCTCTCTCTCCACACACACATACACACAAACACACATACAAATACATATATTTGATTATTTCACTATCACACTCAAAGCCCTCTAAGGGCTCCCAGACTATATTTCTAGTAGACTCTGCTAGAGTCTAGAAACAGGTACCAAGAGCATTCCCATTTTTCAGATAGAAACTGAGGTTCCAGATGAGTGCCCTAAACTCCAATCTCACAGTGGACTTCTCACCTCTCAAGAGCCTCCTGCTTCAGGCCACTGAAGGCATGAGGCTGTCCCCTTCCCCACCTCCCCACCTAGGTTACCTGTATTTCTCCATCAGATGTCAGCTGACACACCTCCTTCTTGATAGGAAGGCAGTGGCCACCTTCACTAAACCCACATGCATGATCGCAGCAGCCAGTTTATTGCCTACCTTTCCCTAGAGATCCAAGGCCCTCAATCCTAGTTCTGTGTTGTCGTCACTGTGGGGAGCCCAGGAAAACTACAGGTAGCCTAGACCCATTAAAGACCAAGTGCATCGAAATCTTTGGGGGTGGGTCCTGTACCTCGACTTCTCAAATCCCCTGGAGATTCCAGTGTGCAATGACAGGGACAAACCTGACTGTTTGCTCTCTCTGTACCTCTCCAGAAAGTACAGTGCGCCTCACACAGAGCATGCATAACCAATGTTGTTCGAAGGAGTGAGGATTAACCTGGCTCTGGAAAGGCCAGCAATTAACAAAGTACATCTTAGGGCTAGCTGTATGGATTAGTGGGTAGAAGTGCTTGCTGCAAAGCCTGGGTTCAAATCCTGGGACCTACATGGTGAAAGGAGAGAACCAACTGCTGCAAGTTGCCCAGTACACACAGGTACATGGAACTGTTTAAAGCATCTGCTCAAGCCTGGTATTTACAAAACTCATTTGATCACAGAATTGTTTTTACTGTGGAAAACCTATTAATTTTGTACAGGACACTGAGACACACGGCAAGGGACAGGTTGGTCTGAAAAAACCTCAGGGTCGTTGCCTTCACAAACTGGACTTTGTGGCAAATTGTCCTTAACCTGGCACAGTTTGAGGATGGCTACCTTATCACTCTCCCCATGAGGCCCTATCCCTGGTGGCTCTGAAGCCTGGGAATTGTGTGGTCCTCCTCCCTTGGGTTCTGGATAAAAATACTGGTGATATTAATGGCAACAAAAACAGACACCATGGCTATGTGTCTCGAAGGAATTGAGATTTCTCTGCATTTCAAGAGCTTGACTCAGAAAGTACATGTCCTGCCAGGTGCCCAGGCCTGTGTAGATGACCCTAGCATCCTGAGGGACTCTGGAAATCCTCCCCGAACCCCTGAGCTCACTTGAGTTCCTGAACCTCTAGGGAACTTCAGTACAACCAGGGAGAGCTCAACCCCCCACGGGCTTTGTTTTTTTTTAGTTGCTCTCCCTCCCCTCAGCCCCTCTTCTGTATCCAGCCAGGACTGTAGCCTAAATGGGAAATTCCTTGGGGAGGTGGAGGCTACACTTTCAACTTAACCACTAAAGGCAACAGCTCACATAGCCCAGGGGAATGGATCCACTTGGAGCGGAGAAGGCAAAATACAGTGTCTGGAAGGGCCAATCACATGGATTCACAGGTATCAGTGTCTGCAGACAACACTGATAACCCGGGTTTGATGCCTGGGACTCACATGGCAGAAAGAGACTCCCACAAACTGAGCTACACACATGCCATGACACAAGCACCCCACCCAAATAAGCAATTAAAAATTAAAGCACATGGGGCTGGAGAGATGGCTCAGCGGTTAAGAGCACTGGCTGCTCTTCCAGAGGTCATGAGTTCAATTCCCAGCAACCACATGGTGGCTCACAACCATCCATAATGAAATCTGGTGCCCTCTTCTGGCCTGCAGATATACCTGCAGACAGAACACTGTATACATAATAAATAAATCTTTAAAAAAAAAATTAAAGCACAAATTTTGATTGGAACAAATGGCTCAAAGGTCAGATCTCAGCCCTGCCCCTTCCTGGCTGTGTGACTTTACTGATGGACTTGCCCTCTCTGAACTTCAGTCTCTCATCTTCAGGCTGCTCTAAGGGAGGTATTGTACAATAATTTTTTTCTGCTATGGTTTCTGCTCTAAAGACGTCCAGATTCACTTGAGAGCAAAGTTGTCCTCAGTTCAGAAGATCCCATCAGGCAGGCTAACCATAGGACAGATGCCACGCTTGTATGTCCTCATGAGGACACATTTCTCCATCTACCAGCATCTATGACATCAACTGTATCACTTCTACAGCTGGAGAAACTGAGATCTGGAGGTGTTGCTTCCTACCAAAGGCACCACAGCTAGCGCACATCTGTCCACTATCCATGACTATGACAAAATGCCTGAGTCTGGGTACTGGTGTACAACCCTGTTCTCTGGGTATGACATGGCTTCACACAATCCTCACAAGATTGGGACTCACAGAGAAGTGGAGACGTTATCAGACTCCTACCTCCTCCCCTGTCTCCTATGCCCCCACAGCTAGATGATAAAATATAGAGGTGCTATCAGGCTTCTGAAGGGAGAATTCCAGTGAGCCTCAACCCTGCTGGGCTTCTTGGTGATACAGCTGTCTATGAATCACTCATGCTCCCAAAAGTGACCCCAATAAGCTCACTGGTTCACACAGCAAACAGACAACCATCTAGGATCCAGGAAGCAGCTCTTGGCAGGCACAGATCTGCCATCTCCCTAACCTTGGACTTCCCAGACTCCATACTAGAGAAATATAGATGTTTGAGAGCTGGGCTGGACCCTGTGGGGTGTACTGTAGTAGCTAGTGGAGGCCAGGCATTTCTACAAATGAAAACCTGGCAGGAACATCACTGATCTGAGTCACAAGGATCCATGTGGATCCATCCCACAGGGTTTGAGAACTGTCCTGGCAGCTGACCTGTGTCAGTGGCCAATGCTAAGTCTAAGATGGAAGTCTCATCCCGTCTGGGTTGTGTCCAACCCCCACCCCCATCCCCCATACTGGAAAGGGAGGGATCCTGAGGTGTGCTATTAGGAGGTGCTGTGGGCCTTTAAGAGGCGGAGCTTAGTGGGAGTGCACTGCCTGCCAAGGAGCAAAGGTTGGAGTAGAGCACAGATCTAAACTGTATCTCTTGAGGCAACGTCTCTCTCTGAACCCAGAGCAAGTGGATTTCCACTAGTCTAGCCAGATAATTTGCCCAGAGATTCCCTGCCTCTGCCTCCCAGGTACTGGTAGGTGACTGCTAAGCCTACCCACTTCTTATGTGGGCTCTAGGAACCTAAACGTTGGTCCTCAGGCTTGCCTGGCAAGCACTTTACCTGCTGAGGCTTCTACCTGGTCCTCTCTGCCGCTTTTGACAAGTAAATCACTGCCACCTACACACGCAGCCATCACTGCCATGCGTGCCACTAGCTGATGAGATCAGACATAGCCACGGAATTGTGGGGCAAGTGAGCTGTGTGAGCTGGGGAACTGCCCGGGAGCAACAGTGAGGTCCAGATGTGTCCAAGCTCCCAAAATCTCATCTTCAGACTGGCAGGAATAAGGACTGCTTCTTCCTTGTTCTGGGCCTGCATGCTGGGTGCATGTAGCCTTGCGACCCCCACCTTTGCCACCCTTGAAGTATTCATGTAACCTGGTGGCCAGATTTCAGGTTAAAACTTCCTATTTCCTTATAAGGACATGTTTAGGTAGCACCTGGAATTCCTCTTCATAAATGAAGCATTCCCAGCACCTCAGTCTCAGCCAATGATGACACTTACCCCCAAACCCCCACCCACTTCACCAAGGTTTATATAGCCACCCCCCCCCCCAAGTAAAGGAGAGCTATTTCAATAAAAACTGTCTTGCAGAAGGCTTTTTCTCCTGCATTCACCTCCAGGCTGAGATCCTGCTAACCCACCAGCCCAGCTAAGCTTCATTCCTTCAAGTCCAGCCCCAGTGTGCAATGGTGCCTGGACACCCCAAGGGCAGAAGCAGAACCTGGGCTGGCACTGAGTCAGCCTTGCCATTTGCTCTCTCAGCCTCCAAGAATGTGAGCTACATAAACCTTTTCTCTTTATAAAGCCAGCTGCCTTGGGTATGTTCTTACAGGAATACAAAGCTGCCAAATACACTGCAAAGCAATTCTCCACTGAGTCTGTTTTATACCTCCAACAACTAACATTGAGAAGCAGGTATAATTCAATTCATTTGGATAATTCAATTCAAATCATTATTCAATCCATCCGGAGCCTAGGGTCCCTATGTGGGAGGACTCTTACCTTTCAGGTGGAATGTTGTCCGTGTTGCTACTGTGACGTCTCTGCATTTTCCTTAGCACCTGAAAGCCAACACACGTGTGAGTTACATCTCCTGACACACCCCATCTGTTGCCATGCTAACTATATATCACTCCTACATTACATGGCTAAGGCTCTCTGACAATTTCCAAATCACATTTCTATCATTTCTGTCACTCAATCCTCAATTCGGTATTGTATCTCACAGGAAAGAGTTATCATCCCATCTCAGTGAGGATACTAAGAGCCACAGTGGAGGAGGTTCCTATGCAAAAGCAGAAAAAAAAACAAATGGGGCCATAGACGGATGCAAATTGGGGTGCAGTGAGCAGCAGACACTGCCCTTGACTTGCTGTGTGACCTCAGACAAGTCAGTAACCTCTTTGTGGCCTTTTACCTCCCTATCTGTCCCCTAGGAGGGAACAGAGTGGTCAAATCCAAAGGCTCCTTCCATCTCACACATTTCATAAGTGAAGGGGTGAATTCCCATGGACACACGTCACCTGGTACACTGCAAGGAGCCACAGGGACTTCAGAACTCCATGTTGACGAAATGTGCCGTGGACATTCAGGGTTCCTGATAGGATGTGGTCACTGGGTCCCAGAGAGATCAGGCCTTCTCCTCTTCTTCTTCAGAGGGAAGCACAGGGGAGGAGGCTCATCTAAGACATCACACCTTAGGTGACACAAAGCACTTGGGTGAACAGGCCATGGGAGGACTTGTGTTGCGTAATAAGTTGGCAGATACGACTGAAAACTATCACAGGTGATCCCATTTGCTACCAGTAGTTCTAGTAGTCTCTTAGCTATCCTCCTTGGGGGTGTTTATGGCAGGTTATAGCCTTAATGGATTTGTCCTACTAGCAAACTATGGATCCTGGAGGTTGGAAAGATAGCTCTGTAAAGTGCTTGGCACACATGCATGAGGACCTGAGCTTCATCCCCAGCATCTCTGTAAGTATGTAGGTGTGGTGTTGTACCATGTAATACCAGCATCAGGGAGGCAAAAACTCGAGGATTCTGGCCCAGTCCTTGTAGCTGACAAGCCCTAGGTCCTAGTGAGAGATCCTATGTCAAGAAATAAGGCAGACTGTTCCTGAGGAACGATACCTGAGGCTGACCTCTGACCTCCACACACATTTCTAATCCCACAAATGAGCATCCATACACCCCTGCATATACACACACACACACACTGACAAAAAGAAAATCATGACTACTGACTGGGAAATACAGAAAATGATTTTAGAACTTCCACTGGCTTATCAGCAAAACCAGAATAAAAATCAGAGTTATTGGAAGCCTCCAGGTCGTGCCTGAGGCATCATTAACTGTTTACAACCTCAATTCTGTGAGTTGCCTCCAGACACTCTAAAGTTAGAATCCTTGCCTCCAGGTCTTCATACTTGCTGTTCCTCTCCTGGAATGCTTTTCCAGCTGAGGCTTACACAGCTACATCTTTTGCTGCAGATGGTACCTTCTTCCAGAGGCCTTCCTCTCTCTCCTGTTTCGTTGTGTCTGGGCTGCTTTTTCCACAGCACTTACTAGTCATTTACACGCAGGCTTGTTTATTATGGTCTGTGAGATGGAAGGTTATGGAGTACTACTTGCTCATTAAATCACCTTGAGTTTTTCCCAGCTACAGATCCCTGCACTTTGTCCCACTTCCCACACCAGTAAAAGACCAAGAAAGAAGGGGCAGGGCCTGGAGAGACGGCTCAGCGTGCATGCTGCTGAGGCTGCAGAGGACCTAAGTCCGGTTCCCAGCACCCACACGGGCAGCTCACAGCTACCTGTACCTCCAGCTCCAGATGATCCAGCTCCCTCTACTGGCCTCGGAGGGCACCTGCACTCACAAGCACAAACCTACACTCACACATAACTAAAAAATAAAATCTTTAAAGAAATAAAGGATATGCTTCCATAAACAGGCTCAGCTTCCTAGAGTATTTTCCCTACAGAGACCCACCTGTTAGTCCAGGCCAACACAACCGGCCAGGGAAGGGGGCTTCTTCATTCTGCACACCAACCTAGGAAGCTACCAGCTAAGGAGCCTATCTTTTCTGGAAGGTTAATAACCAGGAAAAGATTCCTTAGCATCATCTTTATATACAGGCAAACGCTCTAACACTGAGCTACACCCTCAAACCCGCCATTTTCATAACGAAGAAAAGTCATCATGTAACATGTGCCAAGAATTTGCAATCTGGCTTAATAATACTCTCCCTGGCCCCACTACTCCTCATCCTCGGAGAAAATAAAACACAGTATCCCCAAGTTTCCATCTACCAGCTTGACACAACGTCCTGAATTAAATGCCCAAGACTCTGCTGTAAGCAGGCAGTACAATTATTCTAATATCAAAACCTAGAGAGTATCTTCCACGCAAGATGCAACGGAATGAATGAATGAACCGTCTCGGTTCCACACACCCTGGTCCTCTCTATGAGGCCACACCGACCCTTTAGGACACTTGGGCTCAAGCGACGTCCCCAGGCCTGTTAGGACCCTGGCCTAGCTCGCAGGGTCACAAGGTAGCAGCGGGAGAGCATCGCCTTCGTTTACCTGCCAGACACTTCAGCAATCACGGCCTCTGCTAAATACAGTCCAGCCAATCACTGGCGCGGTCCGGGCGGCACGTGACTTCCGTCCGGCTCAGCCGCAGGGAACGATGTCGGCGCTAGGACCCAGGCACAGCGAGGCCAGCCTCTGCTCCGCGACGGCCCTCCCCTGCCTCCGGACTCAACCAATAGAAGGCCAGGTCTCTGGAGGGACCAATGGCGAGGAGACATGGTGGGCGGGGCGGGGCGTGCGGTGAATCACGTGGCCGGCGCGCCCGCTGCCGGGAGGCGAGGCAGCGTTGGGAGCAAACTTGGGGTCATGCCGCGGGGTCGTCTCTGCGCCTGCGCCCTGCCGGGATGCTGAACCTTGCAGCACTGCTGTGGCGCCGGCTCCTGCGCAAGCGCTGGGTGCTCGCCCTGGTTTTCGGGCTCTCGCTGGTTTACTTCCTTAGCAGCACCTTCAAGCAGGTAAGCGACTGCGCTCGGGACCTTCGTCCCTCTGATCGTTCTTCTTCCCCCAACCCTCTTCCCCATCTTCTATCATCCTCTGATCCTCCTTCCTATCCTCCAGCTCTTTCTTCCTCCCGTCCTAATCCTCCTCTAGCCCTCCTCCCTCTGATCTTTCGTCCTCCAACCCTCTTCCCTCTGCTGCCTCGTCCTCCTCTGCACTCCTCCAGCCCCCTTCCTCCCGCCCTCCTTCCTCCCTCCAATTCTCTGCCTTCTCCCTCTTATCTTCCGTCCTCCTCTGTCCTCTATCTTCCTCCTCTGTTCCTCTGATGCTCCTCCCTCTCGTCCTCCACCTTGTAGTCCTTCTGATAATGTAACCATTCAGTCCTCCCTCTGGTCTCCGACCCTTTTCCTTTCAGTCCTTGGGTCATCCACTACTCTCCCTCTGATTCTTTGATCTTCCCTCCAGCCCTCCTTTCCCCAATCGTCTACTCTCTGGTCCTCAACCTCTAGTCCTCCTTCCACCGATTGTCTGGACGTCCAGTCCTCTGATCCTCCCTTCCTCTGACTCTTCCTTCTTAGCCTCCTGTGCATCTAAGGCCACATGGAGGGGACATCCACTCCAGGTCATTGTGCCTTCCCTCCCCCTGTGCGAACCAGGCCTACTCCGATCTGTGGACCCTCCTCTGTCACCTTCCCTGCTCTGCACGGTCCAAGTCATCTTGATGGACTTGGAGGTAGAGATGGCTAGGCCAGGAAGTGGCCAAAGGCTTTGTGTTGTGTCCACTTGGGTGATCCAGCAGGCTCCTGGAGGGTGCCCCTTTTTGTGCACAACTTGGTTGGGTGGATTTTTTTTTGTTTTAATTTCTCAACCTCTCTTTTCATTTTAGTACTTGGTGAGAATTCCTGGAGAGCTGGCATCCTGCTTTAATAGGAAACAGTCCCCAAAATTTGCGTAGACAGCAGCCTTGACAGGGTTACATTCTATGGTTCAACTGTCCCCTCTTCCTTTAACATCTACCATCTATCCTTTGATCCTTTTTTACTTCTCTTTCATGTTTCATTCTCTGTTTTTATGTATCCCAATCTATCTTTTGATTGTATAGCAGTGTTTCAGTGTGTTACAGCCCATCTTTGTAACCTGCTGCAGTCTCTCGTTTCTGTGGTGTTACAACAGGTGGGAAGTGTTCTCATTGCAGTTTACTTCCATTTCTTCATGGCTAGTGGAGCAGAGCTTAAGGGCTACTTAAACTTTCATTGAAGAAAAAAAAAATGTCCACTCAGATCTCTCCCCAACTTCTCTGGAAATACTGAGACAACTGCCCTGAAGCAGTTCTCAGAGGTCAAGTTCATGCATTAAATATAGATCAGTAATATGTAAATAAAAGTAAATGTCACCTGAGCTTTAGGGGGGCAGGAGAGCTATGAAAGGGGGAAAGAGGAAGAAAGTGCATCCCACCTCTCCTGGTTAGCCACAGACCAAATGTTACAGGGACGTGTGTGGTCCCATGAGCAGCCGGCCTTCCTGATTTCTGTTTGTAGACCCATTTCCACAACCCCCCCCCCCCCGTGACTTTTGCATGTGCTGGGGCGACCTTAGTCTTCCTCTTTACACCTGCCTGAGTATGGACCAGCCCCGTGGTCCCTCTGTATCCCGTTAACAGGTAAGTATGTTACTCTCACCTTGACCTGCCCAGAAAGCCTCAAACTCTTCTGAAATTTTGTCTACTTCATCTCTGTTTCTTCTGGTTTTTCAATGGAGGGTCTTACTATCTTGTCCAGATTTGACCTTGTAATTCTCCTGTCTCAGTTTCCCAAATTCCGGTAATTGTCTCCATTGCACCCTCCCAGAAGAGAACTTGTGACTCTCCTCTGCCAGCTTTGTACCATCCCAGTTACGCCGTCTTTTTCTTTCTGCCCCCAAAACATTGGCTCTGGCTCTGCAGTGTCCTGCCTTATTCATTTGCCCGAATTCTCTCTTGCCCTCTCAGGGCCAAGACACTCTCAACTAGTGCCTGGACCGGTGCAGTAGCCCAGCAGGCCTGCACCCTCCTTGTCTGTCTCTTCTCTTCCAGTGACAGGGGTGATAAGACTATACAAAGTCTCCCCCACAGGCCTTCCCAAATGTGTAATTCTTTGCTCAAGCAAAAAGAGCTCCGTTTGAGTTCTCTGTGTAAATGAATTGCTTTTGGTCATTTGGGACTAACTGGCCACAGTTAGTGACTCAGGCCATGCCGGGTGACCCCCTGCTCACCATCTGGCCACTGGCCTTTGTGGTAATTACTATCCCAGCATTTCTTGTTTGTGTGTTTGCTTGTCTGTGTCACCTTGTCCTCTTTTTCGCCACGCTTTTCCTGAGAACAGCGACCCGTGTGTCTTGTTCACACACTCCAGCCTTCATCTCTGTCGTTGTCCCCACCCCCCCACCCCGTACTGCTCAACAGTTCCTGGGGATGGACGAGACATTGGTTCAAGTAAGTCATATTGGGCGAGGTGATGACTTTCTTCTCAGCAGGTTTATTCCTTTTTTTTTTTTTTTTTTTTTAATCTTGGCTCAGATGCCATCTACCTGGCTGCCTTCCCTACAGACACATTTTAACCATTTCATGCATGCATGCGTGTATGTGTGTGCTGAGGGTAGGTTGTAGACCAGGCTGGCCGCGAACTTAGAGGTCCATCTGCCTCTGCCTCCTCTAAATGCTGGGATTAAAAGTGTGTGCCATCACTGCCCTGCTGTTTTTATTTTTATTTTTTTGACTTGAGATTTAAGACTATATGGGAAGCATTATGAAACCCCTAGATCTGGTTTTGGGCTTTTTTTTTTTTTTCCCACTCTTCTGTTTCCTCTGAAACCAGATGCATTGATAATCATTCCTGTGCTGTCCTCTCGTCATGATGGTGCCGTTGTCCCATAGATGACTAAACTCTCCAGAGATGTGCAGAACCTGTGTGAAAATCAAGTCCCATGAGGATGAGATGAACCTCAATTCTTAGTGTGGGCTACTGAAAATACCTCAGGGACTCTGATGGCCTAAGCAACACACATGCATCCTGGCAGCTGGGAGGTCCCAGACCAGGATGCCAGCAGATTCTGCATGTGGTGGGCATCCCTTGGCCAGCTTTATTCTCATATAGTAGAGAATGAACATTGGTCCTTTTAGCCCCTCTCAACTGTACCAGTCCATTCCTGAGGACTGTACGCCCCGAGCTCATTGATCTCACAGAATTCTGGTTACCTAGGAGACATTCCACTTCTCGATCTGTGATGTCACTATTTGCTAATGTCATCTTGGAAATGAAAGGTTAACCATTGATTCTGGTGGGATGGGGGTGGACAGTCAGTACACAGCTGGGTAGCCACACACGACTCCGTTGGCCCTGGGACTGTCACTTGCCGTCCACCTGGCTTTCACCTGTGAAATACAGGTCTTAGAAATGGTTGGTAGGATATACTGTCAGATTCTGAAGTAGTACCTCTAAAAGAATGGTATATACCCCAGTCAGCCTTGTGCTGTCAGCTTCTGCTCTAGGGTGTGGAGAACAGCCTCTACCTGTGGTTCAGTTTTGGTTCTCAGAGCACTCTCCTGTTGGCTCTTGGAGCACTCTCCTGTTGGCTCTTGGAGCACTCTCCTGTTGGCTCTTGGAGCACTCTCTTGCAGGCTGTCAGGATTGCTTTGCCTAAGACTCATTTGTAGCAGCCTTCTCTTCCATTCTCCGCTTTCAGGCTGTTTTCTTCCTGGGTTGCTTGGCCTCGTGTTTGTGAAGTGGAGCCGCAGGCTGGGTGTTGCTCATCTATCTCTTCCTCAGTTCCTGTGGCCCTATCACTTCTTTGCCGAGTGTCATTTTTCTTTAGGACATGGGTGTGGTTAAAAATCAGACTTCTTTGAGGAGGCGTGAGTTGTGAATGTGATAACAGACCATCCCAGATTTTCAAACTGAGGTTCTTCATTTCTGACAATGTGACACCCTGTGTGCTGTGTTTTTAAAAATGGGATCATGCTGGGGGTGGTAGCTCTCACCTTTGATCCCAGCGCTTGGGAGGGCAAGGCAGGCAGATCTGTGAGTCTACATAGTGACTCACAGAGCCTGGTCTACATTGTGAGTTCCAAAAAGGTGTCTGTGTGTGTGTGTGTGTGTGTGTGTGTGTGTGTGTGTGTGTGTGGGTGGGTGTGGGTGTGGGTGCGGGTGTGCGTGGTGGTGGTGATGGTTAAAAAATACATAAAATTTCCAATATATACTTTTCTTTTGGCATCCCTGAAGAAAACAAGTCTCTATTCTTGACTGTTGGCATCTGATGACTTCCGACTTCCACTTTGTGCTGCCTGTACCCTCCTTCAGGCTGCTCACTCATTCTGGTCCTTCACTGGCTTCAGAGGGCCAGAATGAGCATAGCCCTTGTGGTGTGGAGATAGGTTCCCCTCCCTCCCTTCCTCCTTCCCTCCCTCCCTCCCTCTCTCTCTACTTGGGTTCTGGTCTTGGTGCGTGGATAGTTCCCACCCTGTAGGTACTGGCTCTGCTCTCTGTGAGACTCTGGTGGCACAAACAAGAAATCTGTCTTGTGTTAAGCTCCTGGAGCTTTAGTTTTTCAGGGTAACTTAGCCAATCAGTTTCCAGAGTGTGGTCTGCACACCCCAATCGAGACTCCTTCAGGGAGTCTGTGAGGTCTGAATTGGTTTTAAAGTAACACCTAAACCATGTTGGCTGTGCTCAACCAGTCATGGTAGAAAGTGCTCCAAGAAGCTAAGTTGGAACAGAGGTGGTGGCCGCCAGCACACTAGGGCATGAGCCACAGCATTTGCCCTATATCTCTCTTGTTGCCCAAACAGGTACAGAAGCTGACTCACTGAGAAGGAAGATTGGAAAATGACCAATTTTAAGTTCCTATCTGCTCTGTGCTGAGGCTGGAGCTAGGCGGAGCCCATGCTGCCCTTCTGGGTACTGAACTCTGGCTGACAATAGATAAACTAGCCACCTGACCCACCCCCCACCCCTTCCATCTAGAAGAATGAGTGGTAAATGGCTTGTTCATCAGACTTGAGTGGAGAGAGCCTCCCTCACAGAGACAGCTGAGACGTTTTATGACTGACAAACATAAAACGCAAGCTTCAGAGTAAAAATCAGACTCTTTGGAAACTATGTTTCCTCCCCTGAGCTTGTTAACTTCTGTTAGCTGTGATGTGAACAAATGTGGGTTCTGAGGTATAATGTGTCACCATTTGGCAGATCTGCAAAGATCTGTTCATAGAGCAGGACTCCACTCTGACAGTGCTTGGGGAACGGGTAGGCTGCCCTCAGAGTCCATGTCTGCCCACTGAGACACAGTTCACCCTCCCAAGCAGCGTCTCACCTGAATGTGCAGCCCAGTGGCTTTGGTAAGGTCTCAGTGAGGTAGCTGTTACCACAGTCACAATTTAGGGCACTTTCATTGACCTTCCCTACCTCTCAGCCTCAAACAATCTCCAATCTACTTCCTGTTTTAAAAATATTATTGCACTTTTATTTATTTGTGTTGTATTTGTGTAGTGTTGTGGGGAAAGCAGGAGTGTGGATAAGGTCAGAGGACAGTCACTGGGAGTCACTTCTTCCCATCATGTGGGTCCCCAGGGATTGAACTCAGGTTGTCAGGTTTGGCAGCAAGCACCTTCACTCTCTAAGCCATCTCAGCAGCCCACTGGGTTCTGGGAGTCAAACACTGGTCATCAGGCTTCTGTGGCCAGTGCTTTACCCATGAGCCATTTCTTCTGCCTCCACCCTGAGTATTTCACATTATATGGAATCTTATAACATGTGACCTTTTGTGACTGCTGTGACGTGTTTAGATCCACCTGTGTTATCTCATGACCCCGTGTTCTCCTGTAAGCAGCTGGTCACCCCACTGCACTCATCGCTGATGGCCACTGGGATTCCTTCTTTTGGCAAACAATACCCACTTAGTTTTTCTGTGGGCATATTCTCATAACTCACTGCCACAGACCTAGGAATGAACTGCTGGGCCAGAAGTTGAGGACTCTCTTTAGCTTTTTGAGAGTCCTCATGGCTGCTTTCCGGTGGTCACGCTGCGACAAACTTGTAAGAAGGACATTTGTCGAGGTTTAGTATAGAACTTAGTGTCAAGTCTGTTCCAGTGTCACCCGTGGATATATGCAGGACTGTCACAGCCCCTCCCTTCCATCTGCACACACACTCATGAGAAGTGGACTCCTACCGCAGCTTCAGTCCACATAGTGGCCAGCAACAGATGAAACACAAATCAGACCTGAGATGGTACTGGCCCATTGCTGTGTGTGTGTGTGTGTGTGTGTGTGTGTGTGTGTGTGTGTGTGTGTTGGGGTCTCATGTAAGAATTCACTAGGTAGACCAAGCTGACCTCAAACTCACACAGATCCACCTATCTTTCCTTCCCCAGAGCTGGGATCAAAGGCGTGCACCACTGCACCCAGCTTATAAATATTTTTTAAAGACACCTTTAACAAGCCAAGCGGTGGTGGCGCACGCCTTTAATCCCAGCACTTGGGAGGCAGAGGCAGGCGTATCTTTGTGAGTTCGAGGCCAGCCTGGTCTACAAAGTGAGTCCAGGACAGCCAGGGCTACACAGAGAAACCCTGTCTCGAAAAACCCAAAAAAAAAAACCAAAAAAAAAGACACCTTTAACAGAAAAACAAAGAAAAATGTGCTAATATGTCACAAGTTTATTTTGAGGCTTGTGTTTTAGTTTTCCATCAGTAGACATGAGCTCTCACTGTAGCCCTTGGTGCCTTCGACTGTTCTCACAGACGCCGTCCTCCCTGCTCTGTCCTTGTGGGTCAGTCCTGTCCTGAACATGATTTCTGGCTCGACTGACCGCCACCCAGCTTGTCTCACCCGGCCTGGCCTCCACCTCTCTGCAAAGTAGAGGTGGTAAGAGGAGCACACAGGTGGGCTAGGAAGAGATGTTTATTTCAGATGGGGAGGAGGCTGTGGCACACACGTCCCCTGGGCTCCTTGGCTCGGCATCCCTGAGACTTCTTGCAGCCTGTGCTCAGACAGCTGCTGACCCAGTTGCCTTGGATCCTTGAATGCCTCTTTTCTTTGGTTTTCATCCTAATTAATGCTTTAGGGGATAATTTAAATTGTTAGAGATGGGAGTGCAGGAGAGGATGCCATCAGGGGAGAGGGTTGGGGGTGGTGAGTGGCGCCAGGTGACCTGGGCACAGCACTGTGCACAGGGGTGGAGGAAGAGCCAGCACTGAAGTCTGCTCCCTGGGTTCCTGCCATCTGCTGCAGGAGTGGGAGGGAGGATAGGCCAGAGAGTTCTGCTGGAGAGTACTCACCTATGTACATTGTCTTAGGTTGTCTGCCTTACATCTCTATTGTTGTGATTATATACCACGTCCAAGGCAATTTAGAATTTGTTTGGGGCTTATAGTTTCAGAGAGCTAGAGTTTGTTGCCATCAATGTCAGGGTGTGTGGCAGGAGGCATTGATCCACAGCCACAAGGCAGAGAGAGCTAACCTGGGCTTTTGAAACCTCAGAGCCCCACCCCTAGTGATACCCTCCCATGATAAGGCCACACCTCCTAGTCATTCCCAAATAGTTCCACCAAGTGGGGACTAAGTGTATGTATGCAAATACTTGAGCCTATGGAGGCCATTCTTACTCAAACCACCACGTAGGCATTATATAAAGTATGGTGAGGATAGAGCTCGCCCCCCCCCCCCCCGAACTGGTTACTAACAAAGACTTGTGCCCTGGCATGAGCACAGGAGGGGTCACCAGAAGAGGGGCCATTGCAAAATGGGGTGTGGTTTCTTCCTCTCCTTTTATCCAAAGGTTTTTGCTTCTCTCACTTGAGGTGTACTGTTTCCTCACTTAACATACAAGTGTTTCCCCATCTTTAAAAACTCTGGGAGGAGGGGCTGGAGAGAAGGCTGTGAGGCTAAGAGCATTTGCTGCTTTTTCAGAGGACCTGGGTTCTGTTCCCAACACCTACTAACTGGTTCCACAGGATTCAGTACCTTCTGGCTAATTTGTGCACCCGCACTCCCACACACGTGCACACAAATAATAAAAATTAATCTCATTTTTAAATGTTCTTTATGATGCTTTGCAACTATAATTCTCCATTGTCAGGCTGCAGTTCTCAAACCTTAGCTGTTTGGGGTGTCCCCTGGCCGTATGTCTCACTCTGCTGAGACTGCTATGCAGGTTAAGATCACCTACGCCATGTATTTTAGTGGTGTACCACTTCCATCGGGCATGTCTGTCATTTTACTGTTATTATCATCTATAAAACCTACACAGCACGCTTCCTAATTAGCCTTTTAAAAGTCTGAGGAGAGCTGGGTGTGGTGGCGCACACCTTTAATCCCAGCACTGGGGAGGCAGAGGCAGGTGGATCTCTGTGAGTTCAAGGCCAGCCTGGTCTACAGAGTGAGTCCAGGACAGCCAAGGATGCACAGAGGAACCCTGTCTCTAAAAAAAAAAAAAAAAAAGTCTGAGGAGAAGCCATGTGCATTAGCTGTGCAGGAGCCACAGCTGCTTACACCTGTAAAGAACTCTCTCCTGTGCTTCCGCCCACTTCTGGTCCCATCTTCCCTGTGCAGGATCTGTGTGTGGACACCTGACATCTCTAGGGTTGGGTGGCTCCGATTCACACGGATGGCCTTTGTCAGCAGCCCCTTGGAGCATCTGAACTAAGGTGTCTGTGGAATATTGTAAAAACCTCCTTTGAATGTTTGCTTTTTATCGTTGTTTGAGACAGGGCTTGTCAAATGTGGATTGTCTCTGTGCAGATAGACCAGGATGGCTTTGAACCCACAGAGATTCACCTGCCTCTGCCCCCTAAGTGCTGGATTAAAGGTTTGTGCTTCCAAGCAAGCCCAGCTTTGAATGGATCTTGAATGAAAAAAATATACACACTTGGTGAAAAGCTTGAAGATGAGACAACCCAGTAGGGCAGAGGGAACCCTGTAGGGGGGACCAATACCCCATTGGGTGGACAGTGCTCTGCTGTCCCTCCGTACTCTCTGCCACCTGCCTTCAAAAGTGGACCACAGCCAAACTTTACACACACATTCCTCTTGGCAGAGGCTTTGAATATTCATGTTTGACAAGTTCAGCTGCTGGAGAACTGTCCTCCTGTTCACCGGAGTGGGCTCCTGTGGCGGAGGTCCTTCTGGGATACACCGCTCCAGGCACCAGCTAAGGGTCTGCCCCTGAGCAACAGGGTGCACCGAAGGGACTGCGTGCCTCCCTGGGTTCCTGCACTTGCCCCCTTTTTCTGTAACTGAGGAATATAGCTACTAATGTCACCTGTCCTGTCCTGTGCCCGCTAGCCATATCTTTTAAAAGAAACAAAGGAGATGCAGGGCACACAGAAGCCATCTTGAAGAGACTGTCTTACATTGAGCACAGGGCGAAGGGGGATCCAGTCCTGATCCTTGTGGTAGCAGAGAGGTCATCTGTTTAGCTAGTTACATGGCATTGTCTAGCACTGTCTAGCAAGCGACTGAGAGGACCGTCTCAAACCTCCACAATGAACTGCAGTGTTGCCTGAGAGCGGGACAGGGACTGTTTCCAGCCTGTGGAGGCTGTGTTTACTCAACGATGGCACATCAGCATGATGGATTATTATTCAGCCATGAAGATGTGATTATCTGGGTAATGTGGGTGCTTGGAAATGTTTTACTATCCAATTAGTGTCGAGAGCAGCTGGCAGTGACGCCAGTATAAACCAGGTCAGAGGTCAGAGGTGAACTTTTATTTAAGTGTTGGGATTTCTGAATTTCATGTTGATAAGGATTTTTTTTTTTAAGTAAACCTTTTGTTTGGGGACATAGTGATGGTTTAACAGGAAACCTGCAAGGATGGTACAGTTTCTCCAGATCAGTTGGTTCCTCCTACTTTTTACAATCAGCATATTTTCATATAAAATGAAAAATAAGATTTTTTCCAAGGATGATTAAAGATAATTTTTAAACAACTTTTTAACATTGCAAATCATATATGTGTCTGTGTGTGGGTATGTGCACATGAGTTCGCATACCCACAGAGGTCAGAGGATCCTTGAGCTGGAGGTACAGATGATTGTAAACCGCCTAACACCAGTTCTGGGAGCCAAACTCAGATCTGAAAGAGCAGCCAGAGCTTTTAACTGATGAGCCCTCTCTCCAGCCCTGTAAATACCAGTCTTATATACCTGAATACCCAGGGTCGTGTGAACATTTCTAGAGCACACAGGAGTCCGGAGTGAAGGAAGTGTATGGAGGGCTCTCTGGAGGAACGATGTCATGAGAACCTAGGTGTGATGGTACTGGGTTGGCGCCAGTGTTTAGTCAGACATTTCTGTGTTGGGTTTCCGGTTTCTTTGGGGTTTTTTTTCCCCCTACCATGGAAACAGAGCTATGAGAAACCTCATCTTGTGGTTTTGGAGGATATCACTAAAGAGCTTCCTAAAGCAAGGTGTGTGCATCTTCAGCATTGCTGACTTTCCAGGTTGCTCTCCCACAGGATTACAAAGATCCAGTCTGGTGTTTTTTGAAGTGTGTGTTGCCATGAGATGCACAGGGGTCTCCTTAGTTACAGGGCAACACTGGTGATGCTTAGAAACGCAAACCGTCCCAATAGCAATAGCAGGCGTGCCAGTCCGCACCATAATGCTATAATCCCAGCATCTGGCAGGCTGCCGAAGGAGGACCCTGACGCCAGTTTGGGCTGCATAGGGAAATGCTGCCTGAAGACCTCCAAAACCATCAGGTCATGGTGCCTCACTTATAATCACAACATTTAGGAGGCTGAGGCAGGAAGATTGCTGTGAGTACCAGGCAAGCCTGAGCTACAGGCAAGCAGCTCTGTCTTAAAACACAAAACAAGCCAATTTGAGGGGGTCTTTTCTAGCTCGTTTGGTAAACATTCACGGCTAGAAGCTTCCAAAGGTGACTTCTTTGTGCTTGGGGCTGGGAACAATTTAATGGTGTGGTTCCTGTTTAGGAGAAGGGCTCCAGGCTCTTACCCCAGGGCCACTCCTCTCCTGGCTTGACTAGGCAAAGGGCTGTGAAAGGCATCTAGAAGCAGTTGCAAAGGTGAGCCCCTGCACTTTTTCACACAAAAGAAGTCCTCTGCAAGTTGTCAGCTTAGTCTTGCCCCTAAAGTCATCCCCCAAATTCTGTATGATTCTCCACATGAGCACTTGTCACTTATGGGACCGGACTGAGGCCTCACGGTCTAGAGGTGTCAGGCACAGTCTTGAGATGATCAGAGTAACATAGTTTCCTCCTGGTTGTAAAAGTATGTGTTCTGTTCTGTGGTGTGTGTATTTAAGTATTTAAAAACTTAACTTGCTGGCAGAGAGGAAAGTCCCCGTCCCCCCAGAATTCCATAGAATCTGATGTCAGCTTCTGGGGCCCCTGCAGATTAGTGCAGCAATGGGGGAGGGTAGCTTCAACTTGCTACATTGTCCTGATGGCTCATTTTGTGGCTTTGCTCGAAGACCCCACCTGTGTAAGAGGGTTGGGGTGAGGGTGGGGAGATGGAGGCGCATGTTCCCTTAGGGCAAGTGAGATTGCAGAAGCACCTTGAACCTTCCTCTCCTGCTGTGGTCTCATTGCAGGAAGAGAGGGCAGTGAGAGACCGGAACCTGCTCCAGGTTCAAGACCGGGAACAGCCTATTCCGTGGAAGGTACAGTTTAACCTAGGTAACAGCAGCCGACCCAGCAACCAGTGCCGGAACTCTGTTCAAGGGAAGCACCTCATCACTGACGATCTGGGTACGCCTCCCTCCCCAGCACTCAAGGCCCTGGGACTTTGGGTTTGACAGCCCTTCCCCTCAATGCTTTTGCCCTTTTCGCTAGTCTCCAGGGTGCCCATGTCTGTCTTCCATACTTTCCTCTCCATCCCAGGCTCGTGCAGCATCTGTGAAGCCTGGCTGATGACCCACACTCCTAACAGTTCCCTCTGCCTACAGCTCCCGCCTGGGCCGCAGTCCCAGGCCACTTCCTACCAGGCACAGACACGGGGTTCCTCATCTTGTTTCCCTAGTTTTTGAGGTGTGTGTGTGTGTGTGTGTGTGTGTGTGTGTGTGTGTGTGTGTATGTGTGTGTGTGTGTACCATGTCCTGTGTGTGGTGGTCAGAGGACAACTTGTAGGACTTGGTTTTTTTTTTTCTTTTATCCATGTGGATCCCAGGGATTGAACTCAGGTTGCCAGACCTGTGGGCAAGCACCTTTACTAGCCCAGCCATTTTGCTGGCCTTCATCCTTCATAAAAAGGAAATTGAGGAGCACAGGACTGTTGCCTCACAGGAAGATGCAGTTAGCTGACAGGCAGACCCTGGGCCTGGTTCAGAGTCCAGAGCTTGAGTCTATAGACTCAGAAAACAGGAAGTTTTAGTATTGTATGGCACTTTGTCATTTTCTCCTATCGTAGCTAGAAATGGTTAATTTAGGTCAGACAAAAACTCACAGACTCCTTAAAGTACAAAACAAAACAAAAACAATATTCAGCTTCTCAATCCACAAAAATCCCACAGGGGTCACGGGTTTTATTTTGCCTTAACAAATATGGGGAAAGTGGTTTTAATAAAGAAAACTTGAAACTGTTGATGCTGTTTATCAACAAAGTGCCACCATGTCACTAGGGCAACAGCACTGTTAAATAAGATAGCCAATTAGAGTCACAAACTTTTCAAAAGCTGGAAGTTAATTTCCCAGGCAAGACCAACACATTTGCCGGCCTGGTCTCCCAGGACTTGGTGAAAATAACATCCCAGAGCTGATAAGCGCCACAGGGTTTCCCTGTGTAGCCCTGACTGTCCTGGAACTTGCCTCTGTAGACCAGGGTGGTCTCAAACTCACAGAGATCCACCTGTCTCTGCCTCCTGGGTGCTTGGATTAAAGGCATGCTCCACGATATATATGTGTTTTAAAACATCATGATACCCCTTTCCTGTTTATGGTTCTTATGTTTTTTATTTATCAACTAAAAATAAAGAAGAGGTTGGAGAAATGCTCTTGCAAGAGGACCTACGTTTTATTCCCAGCATCCAGGGAAGGCATCTCACTACTGCCTGTGACTTTGGCTCCTAGGGATCCAAGGTCCTTTTCTGGCCCTGTGGGAATCTGCCCTCACATGCACACACACACATATAACTACAAATAACTCATCAAAAAGTAAAAGGTGGCCGGGCGGTGGTGGCGCACGCCTTTAGTCCCAGCACTCGGGAGGCAGAGGCAGGCGGATCTCTGTGAGTTCTAGGCCAGCCTGGTCTACAAAGCGAGTCCAGGATAGCCAGAGATATTCAGAGAAACCCTGTCTCGAAAAACCAAAAAAAAAAAAAAAAAAAAAAGTAAAAGGTAACTTCAGCATGATTTATGATACACGGTGAGAGGCCAGGGTGAGCTTGTTGTCCTCAGAAGTTAGACCTGGTTATCGAGAGGCCCCCGAGTTCAAGGCCGAGAGCTGTGAGTAGGGAAAGGCCTGAGATGTTAACTTACAGCTTCCCAAAAGAAAGGACAAGACCCGTATCAGCAGGTGGCATTTGGGGCGCACCACATCGTCCATCTCCTTGACCCAGAGTTGCTGCGCTATTGTCACCCCGGGTAGAACCTGGGGAGCATGTTGGCTCCCTGGGAATTCCACTTAGAATCCTTGTCAACAGCATGAGCGGGGGCAGCTGGGAAGGAAGCATGGACTAGGGCCTCAGAATGCTTGTCTCTTCACTCAGGAGACACGGTAGCAGAAACAGCACAGAAGCCGCCAGCTCCCGGGTGATGGGGATGCTTCTCTCTTCGTCTCCCAGGTGTTGAGTGAGGGCCTCTAGCGTCCCTGATCCTCAGTGTTCTGGCAGCACCGCCTGCTTCTGCACAAACCTTGTTTTCCAGAGCAGTTCTGAAAACAAGTTATCCTCCACCAGCCTTGTTCTCTGAGGACAGAACTGGGGCACTCAGACGGGCCGATCGGGAACAGCTGCTGCACACCTGCGGGCCCCTGCACACACCTTAGGGCCCACGCACACACACCAGAGGGCCCACACACATTCCTGAGGGTACACACACACCTGAGGGCATGAATGGCCGCTGGAGGCATGTCCCAGGTTTGGCAGTGGCCCTCATGGACTTGAACTTAGATTTTTTTTCTGTCCTGCAAAGGGTGCAGGGAACTGTCTACCCAGAAACTCTGAGTAGTTACATAGTCCAGTGAGGAGGCCCGGCCGAGGCTGGAGATGTGTGTCTGTGTGTGGGATTTCTCAGTTGTGGAGTGAATTGTGTTTTTCTCTTGCCTGAGGATTTGAGAACTTCATCCCTACTTCTAGGGATGGCAGTGACCACCCCCCCCCCCATGCTTGTGTGCAAACACTGGAAGCAGAGTTATGAAGGTGGACTGTGGCTTCCTTTTTTTTTTTTTTAACAGCCCCTTCAAATTACCACAACAGCGAAAAGCATGTAAAATCCATCAAAAACTGTGTGCGTACTTCTTAAATCCACAAAGCTCTTGTTTTTTTGTGAATGGGTGCCTTGCTGTTTCCTGTCTTAGACTTTTTTTTTAAAGGGTCCCACCCAGGTGAAAGCTTGCTTATGTTAGCACCCTGATCGCACGGGTATGATCTGGCATAGTGATGAACTCACACTCAGCACAGTAGACTGGAAAGTGGTTGGGCGAGGTGACGACAACGTGGCTCCAGCAGTTGACTGAGGCTGAGGAGTCTGAGTTCCCTTCATCCTCTGCCTAGGTGAAACCAGCCCTGGGCGCGTTAGGTCCATTTCTACTCCCTGTGCTTAGGATGCTCTGGCTCCCATTCCCTGTCTCCCTGTGCTCTTCGTCACCCCCAGAGGGAGGACAGGTTGCTAGTTTCCTGCTGAGCTTTGCCTCGGATTTTCAGGCTATGTCTGCGAGAGGAAGGACTTGCTGGCTAACGGCTGCTGCGATGTCGGTGGCGTCCCCAGCACAAAGCGGTACTGCTGCGATGGGTGCTTGGCCAATGGCTGCTGTGAAGCCTACGAACACTGTGTCTCCTGCTGTCTGCAGCCCAGCAAGGTATGGGCTTCAGAGCCCCATCCCTCATCTTCCATGCCTCTTAGGGGGAGAACTAGGCACCTCCTGCAGTGCTCTGTAGGTGCAGAGACCTCTCCTGAGAGAAGAGCTGGTCCCCAACTCATGGTTCCTTTGCAGAAAGGACCGTACTATTGCTAACCAGGTATCTGGTGAATGAGAAACTCGGTTCCCTCTTACCCTCCCTGTGGGCTGACTTGGCCAGCAGTTCCTACCAGTACTGAACACCTTGTTTCCATAGCAACTTCTGCTGGAGCGCTTCCTCAACCGGGCAGCTGTGGCCTTCCAGAACCTTTTCATGGCGGTTGAAGACCACTTCGAACTATGCTTGGCTAAATGCAGGACCTCGTCCCAGGTTAGAAGTGGTGTTGGCCCTCGCTAGGGGAGGTGAGAGGGAGTCAGGGCTGGAAAGCAGCAGCCGATCACTCTGGGCAGAGCCAGAGTGGGAAGGAGCTTCATTGACACCATGTTCTGCTGTGTTGGGGGTGAGATATTTAGATCTAGTACCAGTCACTGAGAGGAGGAGACAGTCCTTGTCCTGGGGCAGAGTTATGGTTTGCTTCAGGATGCAAGGGGACAGGAGGTGGGTCTTTAGGCACGTGGATAAATCTGAGGCTTGTGGGTAAACACACACTGCTGACCCTATAGTGCCCTGCCCTCATGGCATGCATCTGCTAGCCAAGGAGGGCCCTGGAGGGCCTCTATCCCTGTCACTGCCCCCACCATTGTTTATTTCCCCTTTATATTTATTCTGGCCTCAGAGACCCACAGAGATTACAAGTCAGAGGACAACTTATGAGGACCAGTTCTCTCCCTACACCATGAGGGTCGTGAGGATCACAGGCCGTCCACCTTGGCGGCAAGCACCTTTCCATGCTAAGCCATCTTGCCTGCCCAAGTTCCCCGCCTTTGTGGCTGGGCACTGCTCCCAGCCACACGTATCTCTTACACAAGCACAGTCCTCTGGGATGACTGACTCATGTCCATCTCTGGCACTGCGTTAGCTTTGGACTTGTGCTTGATAAACCCCCTTTTCATCTCTGGTTTATGGTGAGAACATCCTGGGTCAGGATAGAGGGAGCTCTGAGAATGTGAAATTCCACTGGTCTTGACCAGAGAGCTTCCCAGGTGAATGGGTATGAAAGGAAGTGTGAGGAGGCTCAGATGATTGCTCTTCCTGGCTGCTCATTCTGGAAAAGGGGACTGGTAGTGTAGCTTCCGGTAGCTGACAAAGCCGGGAGTGGACACAGTTCTCAATGGCCACTTGGTTCATGTGCCCAGGGACTGGGCTGCAAGTCTGTTAAGTGGAATTAATACAGTGCATAGCTTTGGTAGAGGCTAATTAATGCGCTCTAAACCAGCCAAAAACTCAGATTGCTCATAAGACAAAAGTTGCTGGAAAATCCACCATCGGGAGTTGGGGTGGGGGATTGTCTGGGCTCAACTTCACTTGCTGTGCCCAGCCAGAGGGGTTCTTGGGGAGGGTGCCTGGCTTGCATAGGCCCCTAGTGCTACCATTTGAAGTAGCATCCCCTCAGTCCTTTATCAGGACTCCTGGACAGGGACTTGGGTCTCTCTGACCACAGGGTCAGGTGCCGAGATCCCACTGTATTGCCATCTGTTTCCAATTTGTTTTGTTTGGCTTTTCTTTTCATGTTTATTATTGTGAGTGTGTGTGGGCGTACCACCACATGCACGGGGAGGTCACAGGGCAACTTGTACAGTTCACTTCTTATTCTCCCATGTGGGTCTGGGGATCGAACTGAGATCCTCAGGCTTGGAAGCAAGCGCTGTGATATTAGCTGCTGAGCAATCTCACCTGCCCTTGTTTTAGTGTTTGGGACGGGTGACTCACGTAGCCAGGTTGGCCTCAAGTTCACTATGCTGCCAAGAATATGCCAGGATCACAGATGTGCGCCACTCCACCCAGTTTTATGAGGTGCTAGGGATCAAACCCAAGCCCTCTCCCTGGTTGCTGCGCCTCTTCCCCAGGCCCCACTTTGCATGGATTGGAAAGTAGTCTCAGAAAGCCCAGCTTACAGCCAGGTTGTTCAGAAGTTCCCTGGCGGCCAAAAGAAGAAGTGGCACAACGATGTGTATCTATTCTGTGGCATTGAGGGCTAAGAATCCTACTTCATTCCAGAAAGTTGCTTAAAACTCCTAGGTGCTCTGGAGATGGATTGTGTGGGGAGTGGGTGGCTGTCACTGCAGCTGACCCTCTCTAACTTGCTCCTGTCTCCCCACAACAGAGCGTGCAGCATGAGAACACGTACCGAGACCCCATAGCCAAGTACTGCTACGGAGAGAGCCCGCCTGAACTTTTTCCTGCGTGAGGCCTGATGGATACACACCCAGAGCTAGTCTGGTCCATGTGAGATAATGAAGGAGAAAGCCACACGAGGATCCTTGGTCTTGACCATGTCTTGTGGCATCGGGTGTCTCTGGCTCTCTCGCTGCCAGCTGGACCGGATGGACGGAGCCGTTCTGTAGAGCAGGCTGGAGGAGGCCCTGCCACCTTGCAGTGCCCTGGGACTGCTGGTCAGGGGCTGGGCACTGGCTTCTGTTTTGATTCTACGTTATAATTATTTATTGGCTTTTCAGAGTGGGAGGGGTGGGCAGTGTGATGTTTTGTGCAGGACGCCTTTGCCTATCCAGCCGAATGCACGCGAGGAGGTGACTGTCGCCCTTTGTTCCTGAGGACCATAAGACACATCACGCCTATACCAGATGAAAGCTTGTCTCCAGGAGTGTGGGTACAGGGACTTATTTTTGGTTCTGTTTTAACATCTTACCATCAGGCCTTGTATCCATATCCCCAACATTCACGGGTGTGTGGCCTCACGGAGGTGCTGGGTCTCACTGAGTCTTCATGGAGCCACCTTGGTGTGTTCATATACCTGAAAGGGTGGCTGGGATCCTGAATCCCTGCCTGACTGTCCCAGTGGAGTCTGTTGTCACTGCGTCCCTGTTGAAACCCCTCCGCCTCGGGGCAGGGGAGCCTGTGCCTTGTCTGCCACAGAAGCTTGTGCATTTGCAGCATTCATTCACTCTTTGCTGCCCTCCGCTCCTGGCGGTGCACCAGAGGCAAACACTTGTTTTCCCTGTAGTTCATAAGGAAAAAAAAAAAAACCCAAGCTCTTATTCCAGCCTACAGAGAGTTTCACGTCCACTCTCGGTGGGAGATGTATGCGGTAGCCGTGTCCTTGAGAGCTTCCCAAAGGCAGGTCCATGTCTACTGCTTACAGGGGTGGGCAGTTGTCACCAGTAACTGAAACGGGTTTTAAGCTTAAGGTCAAGATGCCTTCTCCTCCTAGGCTCTCCCATCTTGTTCTCAGACCACGCACTAACACACACTTCTTACCCTTCACTGATGCTTACAGTAGGCCATGGTGCTTTGTGGTTTTGGTTCAGGGGCCTGGCCATGAGTCTCAAGATTTCCTGTCAGCCACCTCCTGCAGCCTTGTTCCCCAGCCGTGCTTGCCTTCAGTATGGAATTTCCTTCAGCTCCCTCCGGCTTCCTCCTCCTGTTCACCTATGAATTGTATTCTGTCACCTGTATGGAAGAGAGGACAAACTGACGGGCAGTTGTTTTCCTGTTTTGTCTTGCCAGGCTAGGATCAAACCCAGGACTTGGTGGGTGATTACCAGACTTTCTGCTACTGAGCCATGGTCCAGGCCAACGAATTGACTCTAAGTGTTAGATCCCAATGGTTCTGTTCTGTTTGCTCTGGATTTCTCAGTGTGTAGGCTCAAACTTCATGAAAGAGCTGGGTGCTCCTGCATATTCTGGCATGTTCTGGTGCGTCCTGGCATGTTCATTCTTTCTGGTAACCGAGGTATTTATTTTATTTGTTTTGTTTTTTAAGGACAGGGTCTCCATAGCCCAGGCTGGCCTTCAACTCAGTATGTCTTTGACAGCAGCCTTGAACTCCTGGCTCTCCTCTCCCCACCTGCCAAGTGCTGGGATTATAGGCGCATGCCAGCTGTCTGGGTCATCAGGCTTTAATGCTAGTCTGCCCTTGGTTAGCCTTGGTGTTGGTTCATTTCACTCTTAAGAGTGGTTTAATGTGAACAGCCATGCCATTGCCAGTTCTCCCTGACAGCACTGGAAAGGCACGTTGTGTACGGTCCATGAGTATATAGTGTGCATCATGTGATCAAGAGTTCAGTTTGCTTGTGTTTCACTCGGTAGATGAGGAAACAGCAAGAGGCATGCCCTCCCGAGTGCCAGCCAGATGAGTCCCACACACGAACTTCATCATGAATCCTGCCCCCATGTCCTCCAGTGCAGAATCACCTCCACACCTTCTCCCCTAAGAGTGAATGGCCTTCAGTTATCCCAGACAGGAGAGGGAAGAAGTGGCGTCTACATCCACGCAAAGCCAGTAACACAAATGTCACTTTCAGTTGGCTATGGCTGTGGAATGTGGTTGTTGTGCCTTGATCAAGTAGGGGGATGTGTGTGTGTGTGTGTGGTGAGTGCGTGTGTGTGTGTGTGTGTGTGTGTGTGTGTGTGTGTGTGTGTGTGGTGAGTGCGTGCGTGTGTGTATGTGTGCGCGCGCGCGTGCGCGCATGTGTATGTGTGGTGAGTGTGTGCGTGTGCGCGCATAAAACTTTGGAAATTCCTGGTACTTCAAACAAGCCTGGGGCTGGCCAGTGAAGGCCCCAAGTCATTTCCCTTGCAGAGCTAGTTTTGAGCTTCCTTGATCCCTTGATTGGGTTCCTAGAATCAGAAGCTGTAGTTTTGTATACGAGACTCAGGCGAACCACACAGTATATATTGGGGGCTCCGGGGAAGAAAGGAGGCGAAAACATCTTCAGTCTGGAAAGATTGTTTAATGTTATTAAATGTGACATGCTGCAGGCAGCCAGGTCTCAAGCACTTCCCTCCCTTCTGAATGTGCATTTGCCGGGCTTCTTGCTGGGAATGCTGGGATACTGCTTGTGTAAACATGAAAAGAAGAAACACAGAAACACGGTAGCAAGATGGTTCTGGGACTGATGTAGGAAGAGAATGTGGCCCCCCCAGCCTTGCCACAGCCAGAGTTGAAGGGTAAACTCCTAGGTTCTTGTAGAAGTAGAGGAGGTCTTTTAGGGCCTCAAAGGCTGACTGTGGGCCTTCCCAGGGTGGAGTGGAGAATCGTGGCACACTGGGACTCTGGGTCCAGCTATTCTCAACTTTGGGATTTGCAGGTAAATCATGAGCCATCCTGGTCCTCACTGCCAGGACAGGAGTGTGACTTGAGCCAGAAAGCCACTGTTCTCAAAAGTGTGACCTTTGAGTATAGGCCTTTCATTTGGGAAAAGGGCTCACATGTTTACCTATCTGAGTTTGCCCTGAGGTGTCCTCTTGAGTGAGAGACCACTGTCTTCTAAGAGGCCAATGTCAGCAGCCTCTGGGGAGCTAGCTATAAGGTAATAGGCAAGGATGAGAGGATGAGAGCCAGCAGGATGGGAAAGCATCAGTTGTAGTAATTAGGAACTTACACTGAGGTTTTTTTTTTAATTATGTAATTAGGTACCATCGAACTGCATAGTGAGGATATGACTGCTCCAAGGTGTGGTTGAGGGGAAGGTTTTTATTGTACATATGAGGGTGGTGTGGCACCCGGAAGAGTCTAGAGCAGGGAGAGAAAGCAGTAGACTAAACAAGAACCATGAGTGGAAAGACAAAGGGGAAGATAAAAGAGTGAGGGGTCCAAGAAGGAGTGTGGCCAAGGTGGCAGGGTTATATAGGAATGAGGGGCTGGGGGAAGAGAAGCTGGAGACTAGTGTAGGGGGCTGGGGGAGAAGAGCTGTAGGCAGCAGTGACACTGAGGAAACCTGGAGGCCATTATGCACTCTAGTATGCTAATAGGCTCCAGAGTATAGCCATTTGTCCTGGGGTTTTGTTTTATTTTTTGTTTTTGGACTAGACACTAATGATAAAAAAATTAACTAAAAACCACACAGCCTAGAGATAAGCACCAGCTGTTTTCCTCGTCCTCTGCACTTTTCCAGGCCAAAAAAACCCCCAAAACCAAAACAAAAATCTACTGTGTGCTTCCCCCTTGGAAACACTGCCTGTGGGTTTGTCATCTGCCGGTCTGTGTGACATCCTTAATGTCCTCAGTCTAGCAGTTTCAGTGACCTGTTGATCTGGCTCCTTCCCTGGGGGCAGCTTGCTATTACAGAGCATGTGTTGGTGCCTGTCCTTCCATATGCTTGTTCATCTCAACTCCTGTGGCCACTTCTCCACCAGTGTAGGAGGCGTCTATCTGTCCATTCCTGTTAGCCACATGTCAGTCATTTCCTAAACTGCTTCCTAAGAGTTCAGTGTTCTGATTTGTATTTATGTTAAAATCATAATCCTTTGTGTACCAGCTCATACTTAACAGTGAATTCTGGGTTACAATGAGAATCGTTTTTAAACTTAAAATATTCAAGGGGCAGGGGAAATTGGCTCAGTGGTTAAAAGCCCTTACTGCTCTTCTGGAGGACCTGGGTTCAGTTCCCAGCATTGGGGAGGGTTTTGTGACCTCACAACTGTTGGGATTTGTGACCTTTTCTGGTCTCCACGGGCACCCAAATATGTGGCATACATTCACAGACACCACACACACTTGCAAATAAATTAACATTTAATTGGTTGGGATGGGGGCACAATTGAAACATGGTGCAGGTCAGAGACAAGGTTTGGGAATTGTTTCTCTCTTCTAACGTGTGGGTTCTGGCATGGAACTCCGGTCAGTCTTGGAGGCAGTGCCTTTTCCCATGGAGCCGTCCTGCTAGACCTAAGTCTGTCTGTAAGTTAATGGCAGTGTACACAAGTTCCATTAATTTTTGTGTATTAAATCGTAGTGAACTGAACTCCAGCCCACATTTTGATTGACCACTTATTTTTGTCTTTCTTCCCATTGGTTACTACAGAACATTTTGGAATGAATGAAGCCTAAAATAATTTTTATCTCTCCTGCTCTCCTTTCCTCTCTTTCCCTGTCTTTTTTTTGTCTTTGAGTAGGGGTCTCTCTGTATCCCAGGCTAGCCTCAAACTCTGTCTTCCACCTTTAGCCTCCTGGGTATTTAGGCCTCAGCCAAGCCTCTCTTCTTGATTAACTTTCCCTCCTGTGACACTCGAGCAATTAGCTCACTTCCATAAACCAACCTATCTTTCTAATAGAGTTAGGGCAGTGGTTTGTAACAGGGGGCAGCCCCTCCCCCAACCCCTGGCCCTTGGGACATTTGGCAGTGTCTGGAGATACTATCCTTCAAAGCTGGAATGGGGAAGGTACCATTTGTCTCTAATGGATTGGGAATCCGCAGTTCTGTTCCCTGGCCCACAGTGCCTAGGACAGTCACACCACGTAGGCTGGTAGTGCTATGGTAACTGAGCCCAGCTCTAGGTCACAACTGTGCCCAAGGCTGAACAGAGATTTCCCAGCGCTAAGCGCTGACTTCATTATTTTCCCACCCTGGAGAAATGCCATGCTAAAGTGCTGATTAAATTATGCTGTGATCCCCACAGGACCTGCTCGCATAACATAACACTCCTGCCTCAAGGCGCCATGCGGTTACCCTGCACAAAGTGTCTTAGCTCATCATCCACCCAGCGGACACTGGAAGTTTGGGACCTATTGGTGGAGTAGGGCAGGGGTAGTAGTGGGGCTGCCCTGCAGATTCCTCAGGGAGTCATTCTGTTTAAGAAGGCATAGCGTGAATGCAAGACAAGAATGAAAACAAGCCAAAAGAAAGAGACTGGTTACTAGGACAGTTTTCTCCTGTTTTGTAAACAAGCCAAAAGAGAGACTGGTTACTAGGACAGTTTTCTCCTGTTTTGTAAGTATACCTCCCCTGCCAATGTGTCATCTTCCAGGCAAGGTTCTCGCTGGGAGTTTTTGTCATAGTTCATCCTGGTGTGACTGCAGATACCAACATTGCTGCTTTTTCTTGGTTACATGCCTGTAACATCCATGTCCAGTCCATTTTCAAAGACATGAAGGGTGGTCTGTCGCCATGCTGAGCGCACGGTGGTTGCAACCGTGCCGCCAACTCTTGAATCTCTCCACTGAACCTCAGCTGCCGTCTAAACAGGGACAGGACTCTCTACCCTATGAGAGTCCAGAACTAAGAAACAAGGGCATAGCCTTTAATATAAAGAAACAGATCCAGCAAACTGTGGTGGTAGCCTGGGGGCTGTAATCCCAACATAGGGGAGACTGAAGCAGGAGGATTATGCATTCGAACTCAGCCTGGGCTTCACAAAATGAGACCCCGACTCCAAATAACAATCAACAACACAATGAACTTGCCAGTTAAAATAGGAAAGAAAAGCAGGTGTTCAGATATTTCAGTGTGTCTGTGGGTTGTGTTTCTCAGGACTCTACATTTCTCTAGAGCCATGGGGCCAGAGGAAACAAACACCAGGACTAGAAATAGGTGGTTTTGTGTAGTGCAGAGTGTGAGCCTATGATCAGAGTCCACACAGATTATTTGCAGCCATATGTAGTGTGGGCTAAATGAGAAGTCCATGTCATGGCTAAATCCAATTCTAGGCCACTGGGCATACCTGTTCTAAGAAGATAGGAGGGAATGTGTATGTGTGTGTGTTGTATGTATATGAGCACCACACACGTGTTTGTCCTGTCCTGTGTGAATGGAACACTGAATTAAACTGTATTTGTAGATACCAAAATACATGTAGAATCAGATATGGTGACACATGGTTTGATTGACAGCACTCAGAAGGCTGGGGCAGGAGAAATCCAAGTCCAAGGACAGCTTGGGCTTCATATTGAGACCTGTCTGAAACACGCACAAAATTGTTTTTTAAAGTTTAATAAAGTATTTTCTTAATTAGATGTTGGTGGTTTGAATGATAAATGTAATGATCTATGTGTTGCTCTAGGTATGTCCCATGCATGGGCCGTGTGTGTGTGTGTGTATGTGTGTGTGTGTGTCAGTATGTGTGTGCACATGCAGTTGTGTACTGTGTGTGAGTAGAACAGTGGTTGAAGTGTGTGAACAGCATTCTGACCTACCTCATAGGAGCCCTGCCTCTGTGAACTTGGGTAATCTTGTCTTTCTGGCTTTGCTTGCTCATTGCCACTCTTCATTCTCACTGTCAATCACAGTATTGTTAACACATTTACTGATCCCACATCCTGACTTTGACCATCAAGAGATCCCACCACTGAGCTAAACATGACCAGAGTCCTGTCTTTTTATTGGTCTCTGTGGACTGTGTTTCCCGCAGGAGAGGTGGACACCAGCCATCAGGACCCCAGTTCTCCTCAAAGCAAACCCTCTCCAAGGCATCCTGAAGACAGATCAAACCTGGACAAATGTGTCCTTCACCTTCCTTCTCTGATTTTCTTGGGTACTAACTCCTTGTCATGTGTGCTGCCCTGCCCCTGTAGAGACAGCTGTTGCACCCCTGTCATAAGTGTAAATGCAGTTACCTTTTGGCCGGGACACCCAGAGCTTCAAGTGCAGATTCCTTCACACAACGCTGAGATACCCCATGGTCTTGAGCCAGGATGCCCAGAGCATGTTGTATTTCCTTTTTTTTTTTTTTGTGGTTCCTGATTTTTTAATATTTGGTTGACAATTTCTCTTCATTCCTCAGATTTGCTTTGTCATGTACATTAATCACTAATCATATGTTGCTTTTGAACCCTTTAAATGTGACTGGCTCGAGCTAAGATGTGCTATAAGCATAAAATACAAACTCTAATCTGAAGATTTATTTATTTCCCCCCCCCCAGGAATGTTAGGCTACTATTCATTCAGATGTTCATAGGTCAGAACACTGAATGCAGATATAGCCTCTCTCCTCTCTGCCACCTGCTGATGCACATGTGACATTGCAGTCACATCTGCACTGCCTCTAGGGGCAAGCATGTTGTATTTCCTAAGCAGGGCTTCCCTGGGGGGGGGTCTCAGCATAAGGCTTGCCTCTTGTGTTTCTTTCAAGGAGGAAACCCTAAAAACAAGCCTTCAAAATTGAAGTGAGTCCTTTGGGTTCCTAGTCTCCAAAGGATAGCCACAGCTGCACTGGGAAGTTTTGCTACACTTTGTGTCTAACTGTATATTTTATATTTTTGCATAAATAAGAATGGAATCCCACTGCGTGCTATTTTATTTACAAGTGCCATGTTCCCGGCAGGTTGGCTTTATCGAGTTATAGCCAACTCCTTCCAGAGCTTCCAACTCAGGTGGTCTTGCCTGGAGAAGTGAGGCACACAGTCCTCCTGTCTGTCACCTCTGCATTCTTTATCTTTCCTCATCTGATTTTACCCAAGGGGGAGAGAAGTCTTTTTGTTTTTCACAGATAAATTCCAGCCATTTTCCAAGGCCTAAGCTGAGCTGTGTCAAGCATCTTTGGGGACTGGCTGCATCGTCCTGGAAATGCTAAGTGAGAGTGGAGGGCACGCCAGACCTCTTGGGCCTCTTGTCGATTCTGGAAAATTGACAAGAGGCCCAAGACATAAAAGAGAAAAAAGTGGGACTGGTGTGATGGCTCATCAGTTAAGAGGACTTGTTGCTCTTCCAGAGGACCTGGATGTGGTTTCGATTCACAGCACCCACACTGTGGCTCATATTGGGATCCAATGCCTTCTATCTTCCATGCACCAGGAATGCACAAGGTGCACCTGCATCCATGTAGGCAAAACATCATACAAGTAAAAATAAATCTTTAAAAATATTAAAATTAAAAAGGCCCAGGGAAGTCTCCATGGACCATCAGCTTCCTGAATAAGAAGCATGGGGAAAGATGATCCATGCTTGGGACAGCCCATGTCCCACCCCATCAGCAAGATCCTCATCCATGTCGTGATTCAGTGTGTAAAGGTGCCCCTACGTGTCCTTCAGCATTCCCTAGCAGCCTCTGTTTGGAGATGTGCTGTCTCCCATAAACACATGCGGCTGCTCTCCTCTACGTTGAACACAGTTTTCCTGGTGGGTGTGGGTCTGGATATCCCTTCAGGGCAATCTTCTTAGGCTCTGTCCGTGACATCCAAACCTGTCTGGGTTTTTGCCTCCGGTCTGTGCTTAGCACAAACCCAAGACAAATAGTCTCAAGGCAGCTCACCAGTTAGCTTGGCTGATTTATTTGACACAAATAAGCTCCGCTGACCTCATTTAGCATTGCGGGGGACCACAGAATGAGTCAGGCCTGATCTTAAGGGCCTTGCTTTTGGCTGCGGCCAACGCAGCTCAGAGAGCTTGTGGCTGGTGGCATGCATGCTGACAGTTGCTGACTGTGCCACTTGGGGGCACCAGCTGCATGGGTTTTTCATCCCCAATGTGAGCCTGGTGTCCATGTGGCTCAGCCTTGCCCAGGATGGCACCAAAGCAAAAACTGTGGGTAGAGAGCCATCTGGTGGGATAGAGAATCAGGACTCTTTCCTGGGGCTGGCATTTTCAGGGGCCATGATCCTCAGGTGGAGAAAACAGGTCAGTGCTTGCCACCTCCTTCTCAGCCTCTGTCCCCCTTAGGACAAAATGTAGGTGAATCTTCCTAGCCGTCCTTAGGTGACAACAAACAGGAACATGAGGGGACCACTCACATTATCCCTCCTGTGTGATACTCGTTCCTTCTAGTCCTCATAGGTGGCAGAGGACACTAGAACTCTGGTTTTGGGGTTTTTTTTGTTTTTGTTTTTGTTTTGGCTCAAGGTTACACACAACATCTTCCTGGTGGGGAATTCAAGACAAGATGTCTCTGGAGGATACACTGTGAGCATGTCCTCTGTGACATGGTGCTAAAATGGCTGCTTTTGCACTCACCTGCCGTCCACCCTCCTGAGCTAGGCAGGTCTTATATCTGTTTTATGGGCACAAATGCACAGGGGGGCTTTCACTGTGTTCCTGGCTTCAGCCAAGGTGGTGCCATCCACTGCAAAGAGAGCGTCCTGCCCCCACAGTATGGGAAGTGGGGAGAGGGATCCTCAGTGGAGTCCCAGAAGGTAGCATGTGAGGTGTTTGCCCTGAAATCTGTTCTTTGGTCTGGGATTGGGTCATCTATTGTGTAAGCAAAAAGATTCCACCTTTAAAAAAAGATTAATTATTATTATTTTTTTTAAATTATGTGTATGTGAGTTGTGGTGTGTGTGAGTGCAGGTACCCAGGGAGACCAGAGACATTGGAAGTCCTGGAGCTGGAGTTCCAGGCAGTTTGAAGCCACCTGACATAGGTGCTACTTAGTAATCAAATGTGTGTCCTCTGGAAGAGCAGCACATGCTCTTCACCATTGGACCATCTCTCCAGGCTCCTCTTCCATCCACTTGTCATTCCAGGAAGGGATCTTGGAGAATGTCCTAGAAGGGGAACTTAGCATTTTGGGGCAACCCTGATAAATGGGCTGCATCTTAGGGTTCCTGTGGTCCTTGTCATGAGCTGAGTTGTGAGTCCCAAAAGTCACAGGTTGCAGCCTTAACCCCATATTGCAGAATGTGGTTGATAGGAGGGAGGGTTTTAAAATAGATGATTGGTTGGGTCAATGGATGGCTCGGTAAGTAAAGGCTCTCACTACCATGCCTGACAACCAGACTTTGATCTCTAGGACCCATAGGGCGGAAGGAGAGAAATCACCCCAATAAGTTGACTTCTGACCCCCAACAGGTTTACAGTGGCACACATATACATGCTAAGGAAATAATTGTGATTTTAAAATATTTTTCAAAAATAGAAGCAACTGAGTTCAAAGGAAGCATTGTAATAAGCCCTGGCCCTTATAGGAAGAGAAAGATAGACAGACAGACACATGAGCTACTACTGTACACAGAGGGACTACCCTGAGAGGACACAGGGAGAAGGTGGCCAAGTGCAAGTCATGGAGAGAGACCGCAGGAGAAGCCAGCCTACCACTGTCTCCATCGAAGAGCTGTGGAAAAATAAATGCTGTTTGAATGGCCCAGTCTATGTGGCATTCTGTTGCAGCTAGCCAATGTTCAGTGTTCGGAAGTGCTGACTTCTGGGTTGATCTCCAAATTCAGAGGAAAGCTACCTACTTAGTTTCCCTGGCTCCGCTGTGTCTCTGCATATCTTAGCCTGTGTTCATTTCTGTGAAGGGTATAAACAGAGTGACATCTGGGGTCCTCCTATCTTGATCTTCTAGGATTGTAGGTTACTCACAGGACCTGGGAAAAAATTGACCTAAGCCAGTCATGTTGATCTAGAGGGAGACTTTGCCCCACCCCCCTCAGTGCAGCATTCAACAATGTCTGAAGGCTTTTTCTTATTACGTGTCTTTATGTGTATATGTATATATGTGGATGTGTGTGTGACATGAAGCTACTGTGGACGCCATGGGTCCCAGGGATTGAACTCAGGTCTTCAGACTTGACTGTGAACAACTTTACCTGCTAAGCCATCTTGCCAGCTCTGAAAATATTTTTTGATTTCCAAATGGTTCAAGGGTACCACTGGCATCAGTCAATGGTGGAGGACATACCGTTGCCCAGCATCTCCCAGTGCTCAGGCCAGTCCACCCCCAAGAATGTGGGTCCAACATCAGAAGTGCTGTGGCCAGAAACCCCAGGGTATACTCTGAGACTCTGTGAGAGTGTGGCACACAGTGTGACCTCATGACTTGTTCAGTAGTTCCTCTGTTATTGGACGTTTAGATCTCTTTTGCTTTTGACCGTTATGAATTCTGTTGCTTTAAGAGTCTTGTGTGGTTTCATGTGGGCTTCGGTTTTCCTGGGGGTCCTTTGCAGTGGGATTGCTGGGTCCAATTTAGCCACTCCATGTTTCTCTTTTGGGGACCTGCCAGACTTCCAAAGTCATTCTATCCCATCACATCCTGTAGCTCAGGCTGTCCTCAAAATTGCTATGTAGCTGAGGCTGGATTTGAACTGCTGATCCTCTTGCCTCTAGTTCCCAAGTGCTGGAATTACAGGTGTGCACAGCAGTATTAGTTACTTTTCTGTTACTGTGATGAGAATAACCGTGACAAAGCCTACATACAGAAGAAGGAGTTCATTTTGGCTCTCGGTTCCAGAGGGATAAGAGTCCATGTTGGCAGTGAGGCATAGAGGCATAGAGGCAGGAGCTGAGAGCTCACATCTTCACAAAGCAGAGAGAGCCAACTGGAAATGACAAGAGGCTTTCCATCTCAAAGCCCCATGGATGTACTTCCTCCAGCAAGGCACCCCGTCCCCCCTCAAACACCACCAACTGGGTTCAGGTGTTCAAATACCGGAGTCTATAGGGGCCATTCTCCCTCAAACCACCACACCCTCCATTCCCCTGGTGTCTTTATTTTTTAGTTGAGTGCCTTATATGTTTATAGGTGTGTAAGTTCTTTATCCTTCTATGGCCACTCCTCTACATTTTCAAAACAGTGTTTATGGAAGCACAGGAATTCAGTGCTGATGTCCCAGTCCTATATATTTTTTTTTTTGCACGTTGTATGCCATATTGAGTGTCATGTAATTTTAGTGAGTGAGTGACAATATTTTTTTCCCAAAGGATAGCCCTAAGCAGGCAGCTGTTTCACTCCAATTTGCATGGGATTCCTGACTTTAAATGCTCACCCCACGCCACATTCCGGGGACTGTCTCAGAACGTGGACCTCAAGCCTGTAGCAGATGTCCTCCGACTCTTGTAGCATCTTCACAGCTTCTGGTTCTGCAGGCCACTTTTCCTCTCTCACAGATGAATCTAGCAGTCCTGGGATCTCTGCAAAGCCACTGACAAGGGTACATCCCTACACCCCACACCCCTCCATCCTGAAGCCTGTCACTAAAGAACCCTCATAGAGCCGCAGCAGGGTTTGGAAAGGCTTAGTAAAACCCAGCCACCCCATAAAGCAGGTGCTGTGTCCCACTTTACAACTGAGAGTCATGAGCCAGAAGCAGTGAGGTGATGTGCTCTGGGCTTAGTTTCTGGGAAATGGAGATGAGACACACAACCCCCCCCCCATGCCTGTTCTTGCCTCAGACCCCTATATCATTGTTTTAAGTGTGGGGGGGTTAGGGGAGGGATTCAAATAAAGGCAACGCAGGCTCTTTCTCAGTTTCTCTTGCCTACCTTAAATCTAATTACATCACAGCTGAGGACTTCCTGGACTGGAAGAGAAAACCATGGTCAGACAGAAGCAGACAGTTTAGCACTGAGTCCAGCAAGCTTTCTCTCTAAGGGCAAATGCTTTCAGCCATAAATAGGTTCAGCTTTGTGAGCATCGAGAATCACAGAAGTCAATGTTCAAACAAATGAGTCTGGTTATGTATCAATAAAACTTTATTTACAAATACAAGCCAAGGGCCAGATTCAGCCTTCAACCCTAGTTTGGTGGCCCCTGGTTTAGTGGGCCAGTCATTATGTTCCAGATCCTTCCATATTGTCCCAGTTAGATTCCATCTTTTTTTTTTTTTTAATGCCCTTGAGCACATTGCTTAGAGTAACAAGGAGCAGCCTTAAGAGGACCTTGGCCAAATAGTAGGAACAACAAAAATTTGGATTTTTAACCCTAGAGTAGATGCTTAGAATTGAGGCTCCCACCCTCTTCCCACTACCCCTCAGTGGAAGGCCCGGTGTTTTAATTAGCTAATGTTGGCAAATTGCTTTTCAGAAAATGGTAAAATGTTTCGTGTTCTAAGTGCCAAGATCCCTAATTAGCTCTCCTTAAAGATACCACCTGGAAGTGTGATATTTCGTTGCTTGAAGTTTAAGCCTGCAAGAATAACCTGCAGAGGGAAACCTAGTTTTCAAGCAAACCGACCCAATAAAGCACATCTCTGGAATGACGTCGCTTTATTTCCTTCTGTGATGTGTGGTTCTCAGCACCTGCCATGTTAAAGCCACACACTCAGTGAGGTGGTAGCCGGTTCCATGTGTATGAGGGTCTGATGGGGACGGGGCAGGAAACAAATTAACCCATCCATTTGTTGTTGCAGACATTGCCCCTTGGATCTGCAGCCTGTACACAGGAGGCTGGGCTCCCCGTGCTTGTCAAGGTTAGAGGTGGGGATGGGCTTGCAGCCGCTTCATCACCCTGCAAGGGCAGCTCTCACTGGTGGCCTGGTCAGGCGGAGCTGTGTGCCTGCTTTGTTGCTCTTAACAGCTGGGTAATGAATTGGCTCCCCAACACTCTTGTTTCTCCTGTGGTTGTTGCGGAGACAGAAGCAACGGATCTGTGTCGCTGTCACAAGCCAGTGAGATGCAGTTAATGTGCCTCTAAACCACAAGATGTGTCAGTGAGGAGGATGCCCTAGACATCTGATGAAGTATCTGCTACATTAACTTGAGTGGCAGGACCAGGCCAGGTGGGAGAGAAGCTGGCAGCGGGCAGGAGCCCAGTTTAGGGTGGGATCCTAGACCTGACATTGGGTTTGATGGCCCTTAATGGTTGGGACAATCCTGGACAGCCTGGGATAATGAGCTACCTCCCAACCTAGATGCCTAGGAGCACCTCTCATCCCCGCCTGGACAACAAATAAAGTCACACAGTGCCCATTGTTATCCATGGGATGTAATTGTCCCTGCTTGAGAATCATGGGGCTAGGGTGAAGAGTGGGCCAGGAGTCCCCTTCTCAGAGACACACTTGAGCAGCAACCCTGCAGAAAGAACTGCAGGCCCTCTGGACTTTCTGCACTGTGCCATCTGTTTTAGAGGGGAGGTGGGAACCCTGGCGGTCCTTCCAGAACCAAGACACTTCCTTCCCTGGCTCTTGTTCTCCCATCAGCCCCCACTCCTTGCCTAAGTCATACCACCAACTTCTTGGGCTCTCCCCGGGCTCCCCACGGACTGTTCCCCTCACCAGGGCAAGAGGGACCCTTGAAAGGTTTGCTGAGAGCCACTCACCGCTCTGCTGTACTCCTAAATTGTATGTACACAACCGCCCACACACCTCCCTCCCCCCCTCCCTCCCTCCTTCCTTCCTTCCTTTTTCCCACATAGGGTCTCACCAAGATGTCTGGCCATGATCTCCCAAGTGCTGGCTGACAGGTATGCTCCTCTATGCCTGGTGTCATCACTGAAACACAAGCAGTGACTCACACCCATGCCTGACTCCTGGGCACAGAGTGAGCTTGGTGTGTGGAGGTGGCCCCGTCACTGTCACTGTTGGATATCAGAACTTGGTCATTCTGCTGAACAGCCAGTGGGGCGCAATCACTGGGTGGGGCAGGGCTGGTCTGCAGAATGTGTTGACTGATCCCACATCTAAATGGTCTAAATCCTGTGCCCTGTACGCCTTACTTACACAGAAGTCCTCAGACAGCCTAGTCTGAAGGCACTAAGAAACCTGGGGTGGTGACTAGAGGGCAGCTCCTGGACAGCTATACACCTTTCCCTGGACATGCTTTGTGGAAAGGTTGGACAGAGCCCAGGAAGCTGTGTGTGTGTGTGTGTGTGTGTGTGTGTGTGTGTGTGTGTATGTGTGTGTATGTGTATATGTATGTGCATGTGCATGAGTGTGTGTTTCTGTGTGTGTGCATATGTGTTTGTGAATGTGTGTGTATGTGTATCTGTGTGTGCGCACGTGTGTATGTGTGTATGCTGCAGTGCTTCAAATTGAACTAGGCAAGCACTCTACTGCTGAGCTACACCCCAGCCTAGAAACTGTTTTACTTAACCCAGTACTTGGGGAAACCTACAGACAATTTTTGAAGACACACCAGATTCTGCCAGGAGTTACCAATAGCTGGTGGTGAGTTCAGAAAACATATTGCAGGAAATTATAGTTATAGGAAAGGCTGAAGCTGGGGGAAAGACTTCTACCCTAGTCCATCTGAACTCCATTCAGCCAAGAGCGCAACCTTGGAAAAGTCTGGATTTATGAGCTTGGGAGAGCTGGGTACTATGTTAATGGCCCATAAAGGGTCACTGGGGACCTCATCTCAGTCCTTCTTACCCACCTGGAGTCAGTCCACAGGGGAGGCATGTCACATCTCAGGTCCCTCTGTATCTCCCCTTTAATGAACTATCTCCTTCCCTGTAATTAACCACGTGTCTTTGTAGAGTTCATAGCAAAGAGGCACAAGAACCTGGAAACTGTAGTTGGAGAGGTTCTTCCAGAGGACCAGAGTTTGATTCCCAGCACCCTTGTTGGGTGGCTCATAACCATCTGCAACCCCAGTGCCAGGGGATATGATGCCTCTAGCCTCTGTGGGTACCTGCACACTCATACCACGGGTGTGCACACACACATGTAGACATAATTAAAAATAATACAAAACAAATCTTAAAGGCAAAGAACCTGGAATCTTTGTTCTGCCCTCTAGACTCACACCAGCACCTGGAGCAATGGGAGTTGAGGTCATCAGGAGTTTGGGAACAGGAACTTTCTGGGCACATTGCTATTTCCTTGAGGCCCCTAGATCCTGACCTGTGTAGTTAACTTCTTCGCTTCCCTCCTCTCTCCCAGGCAGGCCAAAGTCAGCCTAATGTAATGCCTAATTGTAGCTGTGGTTTAGGTTTCCTGTGCCCCTAACCCCCTGCCTGGATAGATTCTATGACAGCTACTGCTTGCTCCCTCCACTGATACCTCTGGGTACCAGCACCTCTTCTGCAGCTTGTCTGCGTGTTCATATCATTGCCAGCGTGGACTCTCTAAGGTGATTAGGAGCCCTGTGACCCTCCATTGAGGTTCTTCCTCAGGCCATCTCTTTGAACTTGTCTCAACTCAGTGTACAGGAGATGTGAGATGGGATGAGACTCATCCATCACTTGGGTTCGGATGGGGAAGAAGATGCATGGGTGGCTTCCCATCTGGCCTAGACACTCTCGACAGAGCCTTGTCCTACTAGGGCTTATCTCCAGAGCCTCTCTGTCACGTTCCTATGGTTTCTTCCATGTCAGGTGGCCTGGGCTCTGAGACCCCCTCCCATCACCTCACCCTCCCCTCCCAGCATGCAGGCTTCTTCACTGATTACAGTGTATTAACCACAGTGATTGTTCCAGGCCTGGCATCTCATTACGGAAATAAAGTTAACATTAATGGGGGGTCCCGCAGCTCCGTTCTGCTCACCTCTCCGAAAATGCATTCCGGTGATTAGTGTTAAGACTCACATGCATATATTCATTTTGCAACTTGGCCTTCCTCTCATCCTCCTTAGCCTCTGGAGACCAAGACCAGAGGCCCCTTGGCTGCCAGTGGGTCGAAGGTAAGGTGCTGAAATTGTTCTGAACCTGCACACTAGCGGGCAGTGGGCTATAGCTGATATCTCTGCCTCTCAGTGAAAGGAAACCAACCCATTTCCTTTTGGGGTGTAGATGAAAACCAACCCAGAGGATCTAACAAATGGGCCTCCAAGAGGGATAAGCATGTCCTGACCCTGCCACATAGGAGCCAGCACATGTTGTCACAGTGCATGAATCCTTTTTGATCTTGACCTGCATTTCCTACCCATGCCCACCGCTATGGCTTTAATGCTGGCCAGTGGCTTAACTTTATAGACCAGACAAGGAACCAAGGATGGGGAAGATCCAGGGTGAGGATGGAGAGTGGAGGATGGGACTGAGGGTAGGGGAGTATCAGATAGGTCTGAAGGTTCCCTATTGTCCCCTCCACCTCCAGAGCCTCCTCTTCCAATCCATCCCATACTGAGAATATGAATTCCAGCTGCTTGGTGGTGATTTCTTACTATTTATAACAACTATTAGCACCCTACACTAGACATGGAGGTGCACACCTGTAACCCCAGCATTTGTGAGGTGAAGGCAGGAGGATCAGAAGTTCAAGGTCATCCTTGGCTACATAGTGGGTTCAAGGCCACCTCAAGCTATAGGAAAACCTGTCTCAAAACAACCAAAATAAACCCAGAACTTATGACCCTCATCCAGGGCATCGCCACCCTGCCCACTTCAGGTCTGCAGACTCACAAATGATCCTTCCAGTGGGACCCAGGAGCTGGCTTCCCAGGTCTGCCTAGGTAACTCACACCACATCTGCAGAGCAATTTCTTTAGGGTGATTGAAGTGGGGGGGGCATTTGTGCCCCATGAGCTCTACTGGCAGGGGAACGTGGCAGAGGGAGACAGGGGACCCTAATGAGATTCCCAGACACCGTCTCCACCCTCATGTCAAGGAGACATTTCAAAAGGGTTTGACACTGAATCCTTACCAAGCTGCCTGCTAAAATGCAAGGTGCAGGCCCGTAGAGAATCCAGAGCTTTCTTTCCCTATGCCTGTGATAATCAGGCCATGCCAGTGTCCGCTAAGCAGCTGTTCCTACCAAGAGGGACAATGGCCTGGCCTCCAACCCTCACGGAGCTGATTTCAGCCCCGTCTGCCCGGCTGCCAATGCTTTGATCACTTTTCACTGAGGATCTGGAGGGCACGTTACAAAGTGCTCTGGGCTGTCTGCCAGCAGGCACCTCACCAGAACATGACAACAGCCAGAAGTGTCAGAGTAGGAGAGAGAGACAGAGCTTTCCGGATGCCTTTTAAAAAATAATTATATTTGAATTTTAAAAGCAATCTTCATATATGTAAGTAGTGTCATTTATATGGAAAACTATGCCAGTCGCTCTACCCTTTTAATATTTGATGGCACTCCAGTTCCCTTCGTAGTTGAGATTAGGGTCCGATGGCGTCTCAGGGGTTTCTGAGACTCCTAGGCAAGGGAAAAAGCCACTGGAGACCTAGACTTCTTCCTATTCCTTCCTTTTGTATCCCTCGGCATCCTCCTGCAAACAACACTTTGTTTAAACTGATTGTATATTTGTGGGGTTAAGGTGGGAATAAGTACTGAAAAATAAATCTAGGAGAGGAAAAAGTGGAAGATGCATGGCCATGGGGACTGGGTATGAGCAAAAGACAATGACATGCATTTCTGAACATGTCATAATGAATCCTGTCGCTTTATATGCTAATTACAAACTTAACTAGAAGAAAAAGAAATTTTGTTTGCTGTTGTCAAAAGTGATCTAATTTGCCTACATTTTAAAAATCATAGTAGCGCCGGGCGGTGGTGGCGCACGCCTTTAATCCCAGCACTTGGGAGGCAGAGGCAGGCGGATCTTTGTGAGTTCGAGGCCAGCCTGTTCTACAAAGCGAGTCCAGGACAGCCAGAGATATTCAGAGAAACCCTGTCTCGAAAAACCAAAAAAAAAAAAAAAAAGAAAAAAATCATAGTAGCCTATACACAACGTTGCCATTTTAGCTGTTTTTTGGTGTACTGAGTTGCCTCATGAGGGCACAGCCAACACTACCGACCTCTCCCTGACCTTCACACTTCACACCAAAAGGAAACCTACCACACACTAACTCCCTTCTCCTCTCTCCAGCCTGGCCACCAACCTTCCTCTTTCTCTCCCTGCAATTTAGAGGTGGTAGGTTCCAGGGTTCTGGAATCACACAGTATTTTGTGTATGGTCTCTTTCCATTAGTACAGTGTCCCCAGAGTCCACTCATCTTACAGTAGGGACAGAATTTCATTCCTTAAATTTTTATTTTTAATTTTTGAGTCAGAGCTTAATATGCCCAGGACTGGCCTGGAACTCACCACGTAGGTGAACGGGTCCTCGACCTTCTGATTCCCCATCTCCAGCTCCTAAGTGCTGAGATTACAAGCCTGTGCTACCAGCCCTGGCTTTTTTGATGTTGGAGATTGTACACATTAGGCAAAGCACCCTGCCAACTGAATTACTCCATCAACACCCCTACTTTCTTTCTTTTAAAAAATATTGGCTACATAACATTCCATTGTGTGGATTTCATTGTATGGATCTGTTCATGAATAGTGGGGGGTGTCTCATTTCATTGAATGTGACCAGCTGCCAGCTGGCTGTGTACTCGAGTATAGATATCTAATTTCATTCTGACCAGGGCTATCAGCTGGTTGAGAAAAGATAACCTAGAGAGAGGAGGAACTCAGTATAAATTGGGGAAACTGAGGCTCGGTTTCGGATTCCTTAGGAAAGACTGGGAAATGAGGGTCCAGGGCTGGGAAGACAGTTCAGCAGATAAAGTGTCTGCTTCACCCATATGAAAACCAGGCCATGGCTTTGTTAATTCCAGTGCTGGAGGGTTTGGAGGTATGTGTGTGTGTAGCAGAGGGATGGACACACACACACGCACATGCATTCTGGAATGGTGTGGAAATGAGCTGGCTCCCCTCTCCCACACAGGATATCACCGAACTGGTTCTTGCTAAATGTGTTAGAATAGCCCCTGTTGTTACACTACCCTGGGTGACCTAGTTCCTCAGGGAAGTGGGGGCAACTACGCACAAAACATCTAAGAGAAACAGCGGGGCATCTCGCTGAGCAGACAATGCTGTCCTGGAAAACAGGGACAAAGGCCTGGAGTCACCAGGCTGGGACTGGCAGGGGGCTGTTTCTTCAGGGTGAGCTACAGCTGAATCTTTTTGAGGCTCCTCTTCTGCAGAGACACATCCCTGCACGTGGCCTGCCTGTCACTCCTCTCTGGTTCTTCTCCCATATGAGTCTCCTAGCCCAGAGATGGGAGTCCAGCAGAGGGCCCTCTGCCTTAAGGGTAAATATGCTTGCCCTTAGAGTTTGTAGTGCCCAAGGTCTGTAACCACTGGCCAGCTTGGCCCTCCTTCCTTCGGCATGCAAGAAAAGCCCTCTGTCTGGTTGAGTGAGTGGCGCTATAAATCACAATGTCACCACTTAGCCAGCCAGAGTGATTTAATTAATCTGTGTGCTGTCCCCGGAGCATCGCTCCACCTGACTGCTAATCAACCTCCATCAGCAGGAGGAAAATGCAGACCCCCTTTCTCTGAACTGCATGAGATGAAGGCGGAGAGGGCAGGGGAGGGGAGTGAATTGCAGGGTGGTAGTGGTGGTATCCCAACTGTCACAGGACCAAAGTCTCTGGTATCTGTAGCCTAACTCTTTATACACTGGCCTCCCTGTCTCTGGTGAGTTGCAGGAGAGGGGCACTGTTTTTTTTTTTAAGTAATATTAATATAGAAATCATCTATTGTCTGCCTCTATTTATCAGAAATAATATCTTGCCTTGAGATCTGTGACAGCTTGCATATTGCAAAAGACCTGAGGGAGGCCTGTTCTTTGATCAAGTGTGTGCCTGCATACACACACACACATCCTTCATTGATAACTAGCTACAAGTGAGGGTAGGCACCACTCAGGAAGAGGATTTTGACAGATGACCACCCCAATTTCTATCACAGGCAAGCCTAGTACATGCAAGTGACATTCTGTAATGTGAAGAGGCGGGACTTGTTAACAGTATGACACTTTAAAGGTGACATGAGCTACTTACTGGTGGTGGTGTTCCAAATCTAGGGTCCTCGAAGCCTGAAGAGTCTTACAGTACCTTTGACTCTTTATGAATGCCTCCATTTTACAGAGGGGGGGAAACTGAGGCTGACCAGAGGCGGATAAACCCCAGAGAAGCTTCAGGGTATACAGTCTTTGGAAATGACTCATCCCGTGGGGGAAGCCTGTTAAAGGAGATGTGTAGAAAGGTTAAAGGTTAAACTCATCCTGTTAAAGGAGGTGTGCAGAAAGTCTCTCTGGTAAAACAAAGGCCCGAAAGTCTTTCATCTGATTCAACAATACGACATCTTTTCATCAATTACAAGAAGACTTTGATTCATTCTCATCACTGACCACTCCCACCATGCCCCTGCAGACAGATTCGGCTTTCCTGCCCTGCCTGCTGACATGGGAGGGTCTTACGTCTATCAAAACAGAGCGAGGACAGCGTTCACTTGCCTGGGAACACTCACAGTACAGATGTGTTGGGAATCACAGAGGCTCACTGTGCTGCAATCGATAGACATGTCTTTTAAAAGGAGAAAGGCTCAGAATGAAATGCGGGTGTGGAGCGCAGGTGGCTTGGGAGGTAAGTACACATACAGCCACATAGTGTGTATTATGATCTCTGGGGCAGCACCATTGTAGAAATGGGGATGGGAGGGAACAGAGTGAATGACATATGTCTCTGTTGGTAAGAAGCCAAGGCCTGGTGGCAGCCTAGGGTACTCTTGGCAAAAAGAGAGAAGTGGTCCCAGCACTCCTGTCAAGATACAGGTGTGTGCCCCTCCCAACACAAGGGGGCAGTATAACCTCTCTCCCTTCCTGTGAGTTCCTGACTTCTCTAGGAACAGGCTTCTTCCTGCCTGGGGAGGGGAGAGGAGAACCAGCAGCTGTTTTCATCCATCCCGAAGCTCATGGGCATCCAAGGGGCATCTTGCAGAGGAGAAGCTGTGACTAGTCTACCAGCATTCTACAGCATAATGTAAAAGAGCTGAATATGGAGTCTGGAGGGGATCGAATGCACGCCATACCTGTGCATCCCGCTCTCCTCAGTTTCCTTCTCTGCCCATCTCACAAAAAGGATATTAAAGTGAAACGGGCCGGCTGGATAGCTCAGCAGATAAAGGCGCTTGATACCAATCCTAGTGAATTGGATTCAGTCCCTGGAGCACTCATGGTGGAAGGAGAGAATGGGATTCCCCCAAGTTCCCTCCAACCTCCGCATGATTACTGGGGCACGGGCCCTGCTCCCACCCCATAAATAAATCTATATTTAAAATAATTAAAAATGCCGGGCGGTGGTGGCGCATGCCTTTAATCCCAGCACTTGGGAGGCAGAGGCAGGCGGATCTTTGTGAGTTCGAGGCCAGCCTGGTCTACAAAGCGAGTCCAGGACAGCCAGAGATATTCAGAGAAACCCTGTCTCGAAAAAAAACCAAAATAAATAAATAAATAAATAAATAAATAAATAAAATAATTAAAAATAAACTGAAATAAAACAATAGGTACAGAAGACCTCACAGAGTACAAGGTACAAAGGAACTGACAAATTCATGCAACTTCTTCCTCATCCCTGGAGTCTTCAAGTAGGATTTCCATTTCAAGGTTCCCACCAGCCATAATGTGTACTTTGCCCCCCCCCCTCCATCCACCAGGGACCAACCAGGCAGCCATTCATTTGTTTGTTTATTTGTCCTCACAATTTGGAAGCATCTGTTCCGACATTTTCCGGCTTGTGGACTGGAAGAGCGGAAGGATGCTGTTTTTGGAGGCCTGTGCATCTGTAATCGGAGGCAGAACACTTCCCTTGCCTCTCTGTTCATAAACACTCCATTTGAAAGAGGAGGTGCCGTTATTGCACCCAAGGGTCACATTGCCTGTAAACAGGTGTGCACTGAGCTGAGGACTTGGATGTGAGACATGACAGAACACTGGGGAAAACTGTGAGCAAAGACCTGTGTGACTTAGATAAAAACCCAGCAGGTGAGCACAGGGGCAGCCCCTGCTTGCATCCATGCTCTGCAATCGTGTTTAACTTTTCTCGTTCTGTCTTCTTGCAATGCAGACAATAAAGTAGATGCTAAGAAGCTTACGGAGAATATGTGGGAAAATATAGTCATTCAAAAAAAACGTCCACTAGTTGGGTACGCCTGTGGCCTCAGTGAGTGAGAGGTGAAGGCAGCAGGATCAAGAGTTCAAAGCCACATAGCAAGTTTGTGGCCATGTAGAGAGTTTAAGGCCAGCCTGGGCAACATAAGACCCCATCTCAACAAAACCAAACGACAACAAAAGGTACCGAAGGTTAGACCATGGTGGTCTGTATCTGTAAATCCAGCACTAGGAAATAGAGGCGGGGGGGTCACAGGTTTGAGGCCATCCTGAGCTACCTAGCAAGACACTGTCTCAAGAAACCAAACCACCCAAAACAAAACAAACAGCACACTCACAGACACACAAAACAAGTATTAGCTGAACATCTGCTGTGCTCACATCTGCACTCTGTCCCCAGGAAGCAGTACGGGCTCCGTGACTCGTCCACTGGGGACTCCCAGAAGCAGATCGGCACGGGACCTAACTGTCATCAGTGCCGGCTGTCACAGCGAGCAATTGAGTTTACACTTCGGGGACCACAAAGTGGGTGGTCGGGGAAGGGTTTACACATTTTCTGGCCAGATGAGGAAGGAAATTAGGAGACAGGAGGAAGGGCCTCCACAAAGACCATAAGAGGTGGGAAGACCAAAGCAAAGAGCCCTCAGGAGCATTCTCTGGGCTCCATACTCTGTGATGTGCGGTGTGCGAATTCTCCATGTCCACCACTGTCTCACAGTCTTTCCCAGCACCCAGGTAGCATTAGCCCACTTTTACAGAGGAAGATTCCAGATGTAGCCCGGAGAGGCTGAATCAGCCAAGGTCATGGGCTAACGAGCGGAGGACTGCTCTTTTCAGGTCTGCTGATTTCAGCTCTCCAAAACACCCTGCTTGGTATGGTTTGAATGTAGGCAGATGAAGCTGGTGGGTGCGGGGAGGAGCAGGCTGCAAAGGAATTTTAATGCTGTGTTACAGAGTAGGGACAGTTTCCTGTAGGCAGTGGGAGGCCAGCAGAGGTTTTTAAGTGGATATTGATTCTGTTACCAATGAGAGATGGATGTGAGAAATACGCTGTGTGGGACTTAAGTCTGGAGCCATGACCACCCATCAACTTCCCGTGCTGTCTGCCAGCCACCCAGCTGATAGATCTAGTGCAGGGAGGACTGGCCTTGCATATCCCATGGACAGGGAGCCGTTCTCTCCTCTGTGTCATTTTGTCTTGGGTGTGTAGTTTTCTATTATGGTACAGAGCTCGCAGAACAAATGTGCACAAGTCAAAACACACACACGCACACAATGCACGCACGCACGCACGCACACACACGCACACGCACACACACAGGGTAGAAGATAAAAGACAGTAAAACTCACAACATGGTGGTGCCTTAAGTCACAGCACAGGGAATCTCTGTGAATTCGAGGCCATCCTGGTCTTCTAAGCAAGTTCTAGGCCAGCCAGGGCTACATAATCAGACCCTGTCTCAAAAACCAAACCAAACCAAACCAAATAAACTCGCCACCTAAATCTTACCTCATTCTTGTCTAAAAGATGAGCATTAATCATTTGCTATATAGATTTTTCTGGAGTTTTCTATTCCTATGTGAGGAGATCTATCTATCTGTCTGTCTGTCTATCTATCAATCTATCTGTCATCTCTCTGTCTATCTTTCTTTCTGTGTGTGTGTACATGTGCATATGTATGTATGGATGTCTGTTTTAATTTCTTAGATTTTATGTGTGTGTGTTTTACCCTCATGTATGTCTATGCACCACATATATGCTGTGCCTTTGGAGGTCAAAAGAGGGCATTGGCTCCCCTGGAACTGGTGTTTACAGATGGTTGTGAGCTATCATGTGGGCGCTGGGAACTGAACCCGAGTCCTCTGGAAGAGCAGCCAGTGCTCTTTACCCCTGAGCCATCTCTTCAGCACCTGTTTTAATTGTTAAACCATGCTGACGTTATGGCAACTAATGCATTCAATTTAACATTCAAAAAGGCTTATAGTGAAAACTCAGGCCCCACAGCTATTCCCAGACAGTCTTCTCCAGTGTCACATTTTCTTACGGTGGCTGGTGCTCGTGCAAATTCCTACATTAGGGATGGAAGCCATTAGCCTGCTTCCTCCATGGTTCTAATTGTCCCTCTTCTTCTCTGTGGTCATAAAGTTTGGATTTCCCATGTTAACATGAAATTTACTAGGCTCCACCGTGGAACGGATGGTCAGACAGCCATACCTTTGGCTTATGCAATTGGGCATCTTTCCTTCAGGGTGTTTGCCACACATTTAATCTTAGTGCTATGGGCAACACTTGTTTCCTGGGACCCAGGGAAATTGAGTGATTTTCCCAAGGACACCCAGTCAGGTCGCCCTGACCTTGCACTGGTTCTGCAAGACAAAAGAAGAGACACCAGTGTCCCTTGGAAACTCCTGAGGATGCTCAGATCTCTGTAGTGCTGGCAATGAAACCCAGGCTTCCTGCAAGCTTGGTAAGTGTTCTGCCACTGAACTACATCCTGAGTCCCTGGATTTCTGAGAGAGGTCACACTATGTTTGTCCAGGCTAGCTTCAGACTGTTTGTATTCCAGGCTGGCCCCAAACTCATTCCAGTCCTCCACCTCGGCATCCAGAGTGATAGAATCGTGTGCACCACAGTGCCTGGCTGTTTTGTTTGTTTTAGAAATATCTGGAGCAGCTGACGACTGTTAATTCTCTTCCTTCTTCACTTTTTGAGTCAGGGTCTTATGAATCGCAGCCTGCCCTTGAATTCTCTTTGAAGTCAATGGCACCCTGAGCATCTGGTCCCCCTGTTGTCCCCTCTCAGTGCTAAGATTATGGACATATATCACCACACCTGATTAATGTTCTGAGACTGGGCCTTTATTCACCAGTCTAAGCTGATCAAGAGTTTGTGGCCATCCTCCTGCCGCAGCCTCACAAACTGAGATGAGAGGCCCGTGCCATGACACCAAACCTTCAAATCTTCCTGTTTCTGCAGATCTGCACACCTTGGAGATCTCTCCAAGCCACTTCCTAATTCTTTTGCAAGGCTGGACACTTAATCCTAGCTCCATCATCATCTGCCCTAACAACTTCCTACAAGTACCTGGGTGTGCTGACATGCCCTCGAGTGTACATCTCAGAGCACACGGCAGACGTGTATGCAGAACAGCTGCTGTGAGTTGGACCGGCTGGATGAGGGGTATTGTACATTGAGTTCCAACAGGTATTCCTCAGTCACATGCCAAGCAGCTGTGCGGATCTGGCCTTCCCTAAGCATGAATGAACATTGACACTCCGTGCTTCCTGTCTCTGGGCATCACCAACCCAATTCATCTTTGCCTACTTGACTCATTTTCTTCACATGAGTACATTTTTTTGTATGTTTATTGGTTGGGGAATGTTTGTTTTAGGACTGTTTCTGTGTTTTGTATTGTCCATGTGTATGTATGAATGTGTTTGTATGTATATATATATGTATATGTGTGTGTTTATTTGTGTATATGTATGTGTGTATGTATGTGTATGTACATATGTGTGTATGTGTGTGGTATATGTATGTGCTTGTGTGTTTTATGCAGTTTTTTGTTTGAACTCTGCCTTTTTCATGAAGATATATATGAGCTTTCTGAACACCGAGGAGGCTGGCTCCAGATATTTTTTTTCCGGTTTATACTTTATATTTGTAACATTTTACTATATAGAGGCTTTAATTTTTGTGCAGTTGGAACTCCCCCTCTTTTCTTTATGGCTGCAGGCTTTGTACTTGCCTTTTTTCTCTCCAGGGTTCTATGCATGCTTAATGATGTTCCCACTCCTTTCTCAGGCTTTTTATGACTTTAATCCATCTGGAATTTATTTAGTTGGTGAGGAGTGATATAAGGGTCCAGCCTATATTTAGGAGTTGATGGAAGTTTATTTCTGTAATGTTATTTATTTATTTGTGAATGTGTGTGACACAGAGAATGTGTGAGTGTAAGAGGACAATTTGTGGGAGTTGGTTCTCTTTCCATTATGTGGGCTTTGGGAATCGAACTCAAGTCATCAGGCTTGTTGGCAAACACCTTTGCCTGCTGAGCACTCTCACCACCCAAGGGAAGCTTCTTTGACTTCCTGGTACCCAGGCTGCCCGCCACTGACTGGGGTGATCAGAAGAGGCTAGGGTGAGAAGCGGGATCATGAGGGCAAGGCTACTGCAGGCACACCTTCGGTGTCACACCCAGAGTGGTCTTACTGGGTCTGTGGAATGTGGGCATGTCTGGGATGGACATCTGGACCAGTCTTTCCTCACCCAAGCTCAGACACCCTGCTTCGAGAGCCTCTTCTTGTCTGTCTCCGCAGGCCCAGCACTTCCTGCTTACACAGATCCCTGGAGGGTGCACAGTGTGTAATGAAGTCACTTTGGCCCTGGCTCTGTTGACCCTTGACCAAGGTGACTTTAGAACCTCAGTCCATTATTTCATCTCTCTGAGCCATGCCCACACTGTCCCCAAACCTACCTCCACAAAGCTTCTGGGAAAAAAAGGCATGAGGGTTGTAGTGGCGTGTGGTGGCCACTGTACATGCCACTGATGGGAAGCTGAGCTCTGGGCTACCTCTGCTTCTTCATCCACTGCATTCACTGCATGCACTGCATGGACTGCATCCACCACATCGACCTCATCATCCACTGCACCATCCACTGCATCATCTACTGAACCATCCCCTGTATCTACTGCATCCACTGAATCCACTGCATCCAATACATCCACTGCATCCAGTGCATCCACTGCATGCATTGCATCCAGCCTCCAACACTTCAGCAACTGAAATCCAGGAACCCCTTCTGAGGGATGTCTCCTTTTCAGTGAAGTAATTAATTGAAGCTGGAAGAATTACACGTTATCTCCTTGTGGGACAGAGTGGCTTTTTTTTTTTCATATTTTGGTGAAAGGAAAGAGCTCCTGAATAGTTTACCTCTGACTGTGTACCAGATCATTACTCAGCACTGTCTTCAAGTCCTTTGTGTCTGAAGGTGTTCAGATGGGGCAGGGAGGCTGGGTGAAGAATCAGGTCCTTAGCCGGGCGGTGGTGGCACACGCCTTTAATCCCAGCACTTGGGAGGCAGAGGCAGGCGGATCTTTGTGAGTTCGAGGCCAGCCTGGTCTACAAAGCGAGTCCAGGAGAGCCAGAGATATTCAGAGAAACCCTGTCTCGAAAAACCAAAAAAAAAAAAAAAAAAAAGAATCAGGTCCTTGAAGAACATAGAGCAGGGAACTCAGTGATTGTCTATTCAGAAAAAAAGTTCTGGCCACTGGAGCTCCCGTTGATCCTGGTGAGATCCAGTTCTCATTAATGCCTCAGTTTCTCCTGCTAAGTCTGCAAAGAGAGCTCACACCAAAGAAACAGCAATCTAAAATAGCTGTGGAGACTAGTGGAGAGTGGGCTCCCAGATCTCACCAGCTCAGTTGAGATCAGCAACAATCCTTCCTGGGTACCTTCATGGTAACCTGCTTCTCTGTTCGTCCCACTACAGAGCTAGTGAGATGGCAGATCTAAGGAGCTGAGCACAGAGCTGGGTATGCAGCAAATGACCACACACACACACACACACACACACACACACACACACACACACCACAAACAAACAACAAATACATGTAATACAAATTTAAACAGAAAAGACTAGATGGAGCAGGCATGGTGGTTTTGCCTTATAATCCAGCTCTCAGGAGGCTGAGCCAGCCTTTGTTACCAAGCGAGACCCTGCCTCACAGAAGCAAACAATGACAACAAAAAGATAAAATAAGATGCAAAGAATACAGCATTGTTCTCATGTTGTTAGGCTAAAAGAGAACACTTCAGGGCTGGTAGACATTCTGGATTAGACTCTTAAACCCACGTCCATTGATTTATTTTTAAAGAGCCACTCTATTGAAGTATGATTGACATACAGGGGACTGTATATATTTAATGTCTACGTCTGGACAAGTTGGCAGCCGAGCACTGACTCACAGCTCTCACTCCAGTCGGTATCAGAAACATAATTGTAGCTGAAGATGCTTCCTCCAGCCACTCCCCACCCTCTCCCCCTCCCTCCACCTCTGCTTCCTCTTGTCATCCTGTGTTACTTAACACCTATTCTATGTTAGTTAGCTGCCGTTGAAATAAATGCCTAAGGTGAATGAATATATAAAAGAAAAGATTTGTTTTGGCTCATGGTTTTGGAGGTCTCTGTCCAGGGTGGGTGTGTGTGTGGGGGGGGGGGGGGGGTGTGCTGTTGGATATGGAACCCAGGGCCTTGTGCATGCTTGGTTAGTGCTTGTCCCACTGAGTCACAACCGAAGCCCAAGTTCATGAATGACACGCTTTGCTATGGGAATGGAGAAGCACGTCTTAGTGGAGGCATGTGGCAGGGCAGAGCTGTCCACTCTATGGCGAGGAACTGAAGGGAGAAGAGGAAGACATTGGGGCTGCGTATCCCTTTGTGATGGTCAGTATTTGTTGTTAACGTAACACCTAGCAGGCAGGCCTCCAGGCACACCTGGGAGGGACTCTTGTATTAAAATTAGTCCCTGAGAATTGCCTGTGATAACTTTCACTGTTTTAACTGAGGAGTGAAGTCCTGACCACCGTGAGTGGCACCATTCCCTGGGCAAGTAGAGCAAGTGAGCCAAGTACTGGCATGCCCTCATTAATTCACTACTCTTTGCTCTTGGCTGTGAGTGTGAAGTGATCTGCTTCAAGTTCCTGCTGCCTTGACCTCCCTGAAACAAGGGCCTGTACCCTGAGACTGTGAACTAGATAAGCCTTTCTCTCTTAAGTCATTTCTGTCAAGGGATTTTCATGTTGCATGAAATATTAATAATTATATGATTACATATGATCACTAGGAATGCAATGATACTCTTTAGCCTGCAATTTATAAATGTACACACAGAGACCCATTAGAATTAAAATAAACCTTATGCACCAGACTTGGGCAAATCTTAGCCATCTAAGCTAGCTTTCTATCTTCCAGTCAAAACCCCCATAAATACTTGCACACATTTGTTTGAGCTATGTCTCTCCACGCCATGCCGATGATCCTCAGAGCCACATGGAGTTCTGATCCACTAGCCCGTGGTGGCTGTTTTCTCCTTCCTCTTCTTCTTTCCTCTCCTCTCTCCTCTTCTTCTTCCTCTCCTATGACCCTTTCATCCACCAAAAGTCCTAGAATCTGTGCCCTGCCTACCTCTCTTCTCCCAGCCCAGGCTGCAGGTGCTTTATTCAGCCAATGAGGAATAGGTTAGCAGGCAAGTTTACAAACATCATTTTGATGTACATGACAGTTTCTTCATCTGGGACAAGACTAGGCTTTGTGGGGAGCCAGCAAATAACCTTTGGTTACACAGCATCGTAATGCAAACCCCAACATACCCACTGCAGTGGGAAGACACCCTCCAAAGACATGCCCTCAAAAGACTAGAAAGATTCTGGTTGGCTCCTCCATCATGTGAAGGTTCCAACAACCTTGGGCTTGGAACTAAACCTTTAATGCAATAGCCACTGGGGAATGTTTAACTAGATCATCTACCATCTTAGCAAGGAAAGAAAAAAACCAACCAACCAAACAAACAAACAAATAAGTAATTGACACCGGGTCTTGCTATATAGCCCAGGCTGGTCTTGAATTCACCATCCGAAGGTCTGGAACTATAAACATGTGCCACTACGCCCATTTCCCTGTCAAGTTTTAAGCATGCAGCACGGTGGTATTGCTGACTGTAGGTGGTGCTACCCACAGAGCTCTAGCATTTTGCACTGTTGAAGCTTTGTGTTTCTTCGAAACATCGCCCCCTCCACAACCCCAGACTCTGACCCCAGCCTCAAGCCTCCTTTGTACTACTCTCTGCATCTGTAGTTTGGCGTTTTTAAGATTCCTCGTGTAAGGGGCACGGTGGCATTAGCATTGGTCATTTTGTGTGGGTCATTATAATTAGCACCGTGCATGTCCTCTGGTTTGTCTGTGTTTTCACAAATGGCAGGATTTGCTCCAGCTTGAAGATTGCATTGTGCAGAACATCACGTTCTAGTCTTTCTACTCTTTTGAGGGCATGTTACCCATTCATCCTAGTTGGACACAGCTAGCTTCTGTCCTGGGCTGTTGCCATGCATGCAGTGGCCCCGTGTGCAGAGACAGCACCAAGGTCCCAACTTCAGTTCTTCTGGGCACACACCTGGGACTGGACTATCAGTCCAACAGTTAGGAAGAGTATTGTTATTTTTTAAAATAATTTATTTTTTATTTCTTCAAGTTACATCTCAATCGCACTCCCCTCCCTACTCCCTCCTCCAGTCCCACCCTCCCACCTTCAACCCCCCATTCTCTTCCCTTTTTTTTTTTAAGTTTAAGGTATATCTTATTTCCCCCAACAGTTCCCCTTTTCAGTCCAACAAATGGTTCTTTCTCTTATAATAATAGATACAATACAAAACAACAGAGGTAATTAGGCCACAGTTATGAGGGTTATATGGCTTAGCGTACATCCCAATGTCCAGTCCATATATATTTGGTACCTGACTTTAACATTCTACTATCTAAACATCTCCATGAGTTTAAAGGTCTATATCTAACTCAACATTCATACTAACTTGCAACACAATTTTAAAAGCATCATCCTAGATCTATAACACTCTCTTGACTCCTAAACAACTCAAAATTTAATTCTGAGACTCTAGCTGTCTATTCTTCAACCACCTCAGAGACCTGAGAGGGATAAATATATCTGATTTTATAGGAAGTACAGGGCCTGCAGCTTCCAAAACTAAGAAATGACATACCAGTGGCTGCCTGGGCAGTTCCCATTTTCTCTCCATACATTACAGCATCGATCTTCAGTCGTTTGGCCCCGTTTCTCGGACAGACATTTATTGTAGAGCAGGGGTTATGAAGGACTTGCCTACCCTGTCTTGGCAGAGCCAGGCTGTCGACTTACCTGCTTCCAAGTTTTGTCCTTTTTGGACAGCATTCTGTCTACAGTTGGAGCAAGGGGTTTTCCTGCCAAGAGATAGGCTTGCGACTAATTCAATTATCTCCCACTGGAGATTCTTTGATGCTCATCTTCTATTTGGAGTAGAATAGGGGGTGCTGTCAGGAGTTGATATGTCTCGACATAAAAAAAAATCTAAAGTTAAGAAAACATCTTTGAATGCCATGTTCTGCAGATCTCTTGAGGTTTAATTTTTTTTTTTTTAAGATAGCAAGAGTTGGAAGCAGAGGAAAGGAAATCCTTGTAAGTCATGGCTGTAATGTAAATTGGTGTAGTCGCTGTGGAAAGCAATCTGGAGGGCCATCATAAAACTAAAACAAGCATGGCAGTGCTTGCCTACAATCTTCATTACTTGGGAGCCTGAGGCAGGAGGATTATGACTTTGAGGTCAGTCTAGGCTATTCAGGGAGTTCAAGGTCAGCCTGTGTAAGCCAAGATTCTGCCTAGAAAAAAAGACTAAAGAAGGCACAAAACATCAACAGAAAGAACAACACTACCAGATGGTGGCTGTCCTGACTAGTGTTAGGTCACAAGCTGAGAGGAGGGAACCTCAACTGAGAAAATACCCAAAAGATCAGAGCGTAGACAGCCTATAGGGCATTTTCTTAATTAGTGATTGATGGAGGAAGGTCCAGCCCATTGTGGGTGGGGCCAACCAAGATGACTTATCAAGAGCCTGTCCCAGACAAAACTTAATAAATGAACAAACACAATCAAACAGTAAGTGGTTTTTGGGGACGCTTTCTCCACTCAGCACTGTCTCATTCCACATAGATTGCAGAATCACAGACTTCTGTAGTTTCACAGCCAAACACTATTCCATTGTCTGCCTGTGTCCTCGTGTTGTCTATCTACAAATTATTTTTGCTTTGTTCAAAAAAAGTTTTTTATTACGTTTATTTATTTACTGTGTATGTTGGCCTGGAACTCTGTCTAGTGTTCCAGGCTGGCCTTGAATTTGTAAGATCCTGTCACCCCAGCTCACAGGCATGCCCCACCATGTCCCACTTGTCTGAATCTATTTACAGGAAATGAATAGAACTACAGAACTAGCAGAGACATAGAGATGAAGTGTTTGGTGGGGTGGAGGGGAGGGAAACCTAGGCTCACTGCTATAGGGATGGAGTTTCTTTAGGGGAGCCATAGACTCTCCAGAATTAGACTCAGGAGATAGCCCCAAGACCCTGTGGCTTCACCAGAACCCTTTTGATACCATGACTGTCACAGTGTGTGGACCGTGTGTGAAAAGGCTGTTTAAAGGAAAAGATAACAAAGGTTCATGCTTCGGGAAACTTTGCCAACGTAGACAATACCAGTGTCTCCCTTTGTCACAGAAGACAAGGCTGTAAGTGCTGACACCGACCGCCTGCTGAAGCATTAGCAATTGGTAGCCATCAGCAAAAAATAAAATAAGATTTTTTTTTCAGTATTGGATCAGAGAGTCCCTCCTGTATCATTTACTAATATGGCATTTTACACCAGCAGCCAGCACCGTGAAAAGGCACATTGATTTTTGGCCTTGTGATGGCAGGGGAATTTTTAAAAATTATATTTCTATATTGTTTGTGTGGCTGTCCACATGATACAACACAGGTGAGGTCGTGGGAGTTGGTCCTCTCCTTCCCCCAGATGAATCCTGGAGATTGAACTTGGTCAAGTTTGGAGGGAAGCTCCTTCACCCACTGAACCATCCGTGGCAGGGAAATCTTAGCAATGTGAGTGTTGCATTTGATGGAGTCCCAGCTACTGTCCCACCAAACCAAAGTCGAATGTGAACCAAGGGAGATGGGGATTTGCCCACCTGTTTGTCCTGTTGGACACTAGCTCTCTCTCTCTCTCTCTCTCTTTCTCTCTCTCTCTCTCTCTCTCTCTCTCTCTCTCTCTCTGTGTGTGTGTGTGTGTGTGTGTGTGTGTGTGTGTGTGTGTGTGTCCTGGAATCCAGTGATGGGGCGGATTGAAAATTGCCACTGTCTACCAGAGTCTGGCCCCATGCCATTCTGGTGGCAGCCTCCCCTCCCCATTCCTGTGACACCTGTAGCAACTTGACATGACACATCTGCTTTAGGAGCCACAGTCACCAGAGTTCCTCTTAGAAAGCCAATGCCCCCTTTTGCCTTCCTTCCTTGGGGACACCCAGCACAGGGCTTCCTGTCTGGACTTCCCATGCTCATGGACTCTTTCTTTTTTTTTTTGGTTTTTTCAAGACAGGGTTTCTCTGAATATCTCTGGCTGTCCTGGACTCGCTTTGTAGACCAGGCTGGCCTCGAACTCACAAAGATCCGCCTGCCTCTGCCTCCCAAGTGCTGGGATTAAAGGCGTGCGCCACCACCGCCCGGCTCATGGACTCTTTCTATCCCCACTTCTTCTCTGTGCCCTAGGCCAGGCCCCTCCTGTTGCCTTTTGAAGACTTTCCTGCTTCTCACCACAGAACCACTCCACAGCCTGGGGCTTGGATAGCAGTCCCCTTTGCTGGCCTCTGCAAGCAGACAGCATCTACTTCTTAGCTAGAAATCCCTTGATCTTCATGTCATTCTGAAATGGCCTGCTGGACAAGGAAATGTTTGTTTCTGTGAAACTTCTGCCCGTTCCTGTACCACTCCCCAAGGGAGATCATGGGACCAATAAATCTCCCATGCACATTGTGAGGCTTCCTCTAGGTTTTCATCCTGTTGTCTTTTCTGGCTGCTGGCAGGCCAGGCAGCTGGAAGGTGTGTTCTTGCTGGGTAGAGTGTGAGTCTGCTTGGGCTCGGCTGCAACAAGGGTTTAGTGACTATGTACTTAGTGTCAGGCTTCTGTGGAGCTAGCCATTCAAGGCATAGGCTGAAAGAGCAAGCGTGGTCAGAGTTCAGGTGCACTGCTCCAGGACACAAAGAAAACATTCAGCAAGAAGACCTGACCTGCGTGGTGCTGGTACCATGTTCAGAAGGCCCTATGGAAGTTTTTAGCTTGGCAGAGTCCTTTACTCATTAAGAAAGAAGCATATTTTTACAAGTTCATGAATAGGAAACCAAGTGGCCAGATTTATCATTAGATAGTCACTTTTTCATTCTTTTTTTTTTTTTTTTTTTTTGGTTTTTCGAGACAAGGTTTCTCTGTGTAGCCCTGGCTGTCCTGGACTCACTTTGTAGACCAGGCTGGCCTTGAACTCGCAAAGATCCGCCTGCCTCTGCCTCCCAAGTGCTGGGATTAAAGGCGTGCGCCACCACCGCCCGGCTACACTTTTTCATTCTTTTAACTTTAAATGACATCAAGCTTTCTAGACTCACCTGCCCTAGGTACTGTGCCTGCTGTGCTGGGAGCTTCTGCAGAAGTGTGTCCTGTGGAAAAGACATCCAAGTTGATTGGTCAAGATAGTTGGCCCTCAAGTTTCCCACCCGGGGTTTCTCCTGTCCCAGCCTCCCATCTCAGGGTCCTGGGATCATAGGCATGTACCATCACTGGCTTTCAAGAGAATGTGTGTGTGTGTGTGTGTGTGTGTGTGTGTGTGTGTGTGTGTGTGT
>CAJQZJ010004765.1:1759197-1774377 GCA_907164525.1 Lophiomys imhausi
TGTGTGTGTGTGTGTGTGTGTGTGTGTGTGTGTGTGTGTGTGTGTGTAGGTCAGAGCTCAACCCTGGGCCTTATTTTCAATAACTCTCCATCTTATCCTTTTGGACAAGGTCAGTGGATCACTTTTCTGTTGCTGTGATAAAACCCCATGGCCAAGCCAACTCATACTAGGAAGAATTCATTTTGGCTTCTGGTTCCAAAGGGATGAGTACCACAAGGGGGAGAGGCACAGCCGCACGTGGGCCGGTCGAAAGCTGAGCACTCACACTCTCAACAGCAAATGTGAAGTGGAGAGAGGGAACTGTGAGTGGAGAGAGGCTGTACACTCCCAAAGCCTGCCCTCAGTGACGTGCTTCCTCCAGCAAGGCTATATTGCTTGAGCCTCTCCAAATAACACCACCAGCTGGGGGCCACGTGTGCCAATGCCTGATCCTACATGGAACATTTTTCACTCAACCCCCAGCCAGGCTCTCTTTCTCCCTGTCTTTTCAACTGATATTATACCTTTAGGTAAACTCTCCGATTTTACCAAGTGGGCTGGCACAATGGCTTGTGGATAAAGCCAATCTGAGTTTGACTCCCAAATCCCAAAGAGTGGAAGGAGAGACCTGACTCCACAAAGCTGCACTCTGATCTCCACATGCAGGCCTTGGCACATGTGCCCCCCAAACCCACATATATCTTGCACCTAACATAAAAATAAATTTATAAACTTGCTTTGTTTAATCTAGCTATTTATATTCCTATGTATAGTTTATAATCCATTTATCAATTTGAAAAAAGAAAAAGGAAAGAAAACTGAACCCTGAACACTGGAATTCTGGTTGCAGCCAAGTTGAGTCTATTAATCTATTTGGGAGGATGAACAACGTGGCAATTTAGTCTTCCCTCATGAAGATGGCAAGCTAGGTCCTTCTCTTCTTCATTTAACCCCTTATTTCACCCCCACATCTTTGCTGTTTTATCGTGTAGGTTTCAAACACTTTCTTCATTTTCACTGATATCATCCTATGACGTCACACACAGCCATCAAATGGCCAGGTCGTGTCTCCTGTCATCCACCTTCTCTTTCACAGTTTCAAGACTGCATGAACCCAGGAGACAGCGACCTGACAGTTGATCCTGATGTCTTCTCAGCACCTCCTCCTCCTGTCCTGTACTCTGGTCACTTGTTCCCAAGTGGAAGCATGTTGTCTAATCCCGCTATGGCTGCAGTAGCCTCATGAACTGAGCGATCTCAAACAACACACACATTACCACAGATCAAATGTCAACAGTGTCCTGTGGACAGGGAAGGGATGAATCCTTTCTTGCTTTCTCCCACATTCAAAGTGTTTAAGCATTTCAATTATTTTCTTTCTTCTTTTTTGTTGCAGTGGTACTGTGGATTGAATCTAGGACCTAAGACATGTTAGGCAAACACTTTCCTACTTAAGTATATTCCCAGACTCCTTTTGGTTTTTCTCTTTAGATGGGGTCTCCAGAATCTCACTGAGTTACTCAGGCTGGCCTTGAACTCACTCTGTAGCTCAGGCTGGCTTTGAACTTGTGACCTTCCTGCCTTTATCTCCCCCTTCCCCCCCACCCCCGTAGCTGAAATGGTAGGCTTGTACCAAGGTTCAGCTTCTCTTAAGATAGATTACATCATGTCCAATATATGAAAACAGGACTTAAAGGAAATATATAGACTTGTATTTATTTTATGTGTATGTTTGTCTGCAAATATGCCTGTCCACTACTCTGGTACAGTGATTGCAGAAGCCACAAGGTGGGGTAGAATGATCCTTTGGGACTTTAGTTACAGGTGGTTGTGAGCTGCTTTGTGACTACTGGAAACCAAAGAGGTCCTTTGCTAGAGCAACCAATGCCCTTAACCACTGAGCCATCTCTCCAGCTCCGCAGTTGGGTTCTTCAACCTTGGCACCATTGGGACTTCAGACTGTGTTTTGCTTTTTATTGAAGGACGTGAATTCTGGTCTCTAACTAAAATGTGGCCCTGTCTGGAGAACTGCACCCTTCGTGTCCTGGAAGTCTCTTAACAGCCTGGCTGGTTCCACCCAGTTCCTTGAACTGGAAAAGGAGTGTGGTTTCAGAAGAAAGGCTAAAGTGCTAGGGCCAGCAGTCATCTGGAAGAAATTAAAAATGAGTGTGTGGAAGGGAGGATTGTGGAAGGGTCTTCCATAACTCCCTGAATGCCCAGCACAAAGTGTGCTTCTGGCAGGACTTCCCAGCCAAGAACCTGCAGTCAGTTGGAAGGGGACAGGAAAGGCTCTCTGAGTTACAGGCTGATGGGTGGATGATGATCCTCCTCAGAGTCGGCAGAACTTCCTGTCTGGAACCAAGCTTGGTCCTGCCCACTTTCAGCGTGACTTTGAAAGCTCTGGCATGGCTGCAGCAAGGAGCCCCTGTGTTCCTGGGCCCTGCTGTGGGGTCTGCGGTTTGCTCTAAGATACAAACCACGCGGATTGTAGCACAGATATTTACCAAACCAGGAAGCCAGACTTCTTGTGTGTCTTTAAAAATTTAGGTCTATGATCCCAGTCAGTGCTGGGAGAAGAGAGAGGCAAAGCCCTGAGGCTCAGTAGCTAGCCAGCCTAGCCTGAGTGACTTCCAAGCCAGGGGGAGACACTGTCTCAAAAAAACAACGTGGACAGTGGTTGAGGAACGACATCAGGAATTGTCCTCTGGCCTCCACTTAACACATACATGTATACATACCAACACACGTGTATACACACACACACACACACACACACACACACACATGAAAAATTCAGGGCAAATAAAGAAGATATAAAAATAACAGTTAAAAAACCTTTGAACTAGGCTGAAGAGATGGTTCAGCAGTTAAGAGCACTGACTGCTCTTCCAAAAGACCCAGGTTCAATTCCCAGAACCCACATGGCAGCTGATACCTGTCTGTAACTCTAGTTCCAGGACTTCTGACACCCTCACACAGACACACATGGGGGCAAAACACCAATGCATGTAAGGCAAATATCCAAATGTTTTAACTAGTGGCTTTTAGAACATTTCATGTCAGTACCTCTATTTCATTCAGAACATAAGGAAACTCCAAGAGGAAACACTATGCCTAGATTCTTCATTCTGGTTCCCCTCTCGGTGGATCCTTGACAATCCCTCAACTGTGTCCTCAGCCTATGGACCTGCCTGTCCTAGGGTCATGCTCTATGTGGGCTGTGACTGGCAGGTGTCACTCAGCATAACATTTCCAGGCATTCCTACATCACAGCGTGCATCAGCATTTCACTCCTTTTCATTGGAGGGATAATATTCCAGGCTGTGAGCTGATAACATTTCATTCATTCATTCATTTGTTGTTAGACGTAGATGCTGTTTCTACATCTTGGTTGCTGGAATTACTCATGTTTCTCAAGGGTAAGGAGAGTCTGCGGCCTCAGAATATTGCACCAACATTTCGAATGACTGGCTTTGAGAGGCCCTTTTTGTCTTCCTGTTGCCTGGTATGTACCTTCTCTGTGTGTGTGTTTGTGTGTGTGTGTGTGCATGTTTGCCTATGCACATGCATGGAGAGACCAGAGGTTGACAGTGGGTGTCTTCATGAATGGCTTTCCACCTAAGTTTTTGATGGAGGCCTCTCACAGAACCTGGAGCTCACTCTAACTCTAACTCTCTCATCCCGAGAGCCTTAACATGCTTACATATTTTGGGTAATATTTAGGGTAATATTCACAGCTTCCTAGAATTGGAAGATGGATTTACTTTTAACTTTCCTGTTCACTTTGATGCATTATTTATTTATTATTGCATGTGTAAGTGTGTGGTCTGTGTGTAGGAGTGCAGGTTCATGTGTGTCACGATACACATGTGTAGGTCAGAGGGCAATGCTGTGGAGTTGATTCTCTCTTAACTTCACATGGGCTCTGGATAGAACTAGGTCATCAGGCTTGAACAGCAAGTGGTCTACACACTGAGCCATGTCTTTTGACCATCAAGAAAAGTCCCAGGCTGCCTTCAAACACGTGATCCTCCCATTTCTGCCTTGCAGGTGATGCAGGACAGGGGTGTCCACCACACCCAGCTGGGATACCTCTTTGCTTTCAGCCTACCACATGCGGGTAGGTGCTTCCTGCATCTCCACTTCTGTGCCAAACCTACAAAGTAACTGCTACCTTTGCTGTCTTGCAGGTGAGGAGAATGAGAGCCATGAAATTTTACTAACTTACTGGTACTCTTATCCAGCTGCACCCGGGTTTTCCCATAACCCCCCAAAGAATATCCCCGGAGGAGACATCGGGCACACTGTCTCACTTACGAAACGCCAAGGAATCCACCCCGTGTCTCAGATACTTCAGCGTTTTTTATCTGCAAAATGAGAACCAAGTCTTTCCTGACCTAATCGGCTGAAATTGGATCATTTCCGGACAAATTCTTGAAATGTACTATGTGTCCTCAACGGCATGGGGTTATTTTTACCTAGAGTGGGTCCACTAGGAAGTCTTTACATAAAGCTGTGACTTGGCTGAGCACTGTGAGTGAGATACCAAATGCTTCTGGACATCCTTGGGGTCCCAGAGCAAACGTTTAAGGGAGATATAAAGGAGGTTCTGCTGTGGGTGTGATTTAGAGAAGTCCCTGTCTGAGAGGTTGCACCTGGGAAGCACAGCCAGAGGAAGATGGCAGGAGATGTGGAATGATTTCAGATGGAAAGGGAATGAAGAGGATGAGTCCTATTCCTTAAGATGCTTGGGTTTTTTGTTTTGTTTTGTTTTGTTTTGTTTTGTTTTGTTTGCAAGCTTGTTCTCCCAAGTATTCACAGTGTGTGTGTGTGTGTGTGTGTGTGTGTGTGTGTGTGTGTGTGTGTGTTCAAGTGCTCACAGTTGCACCCTTCACTGCTTTTGTCTGCTGACTCCCTGCGGTTTCTCTCATTCCTGTAATAGACAAAGAGTGGTGTGGAGAATATCAAGCAAGAGCTGCACAGATAAGCATTAAAATGACTCCAAGAAAAGAAAATCGACGTCTTCATCAAAATTGATTTTTAGCTGGACAGGTCTCTACTCTGCATACATCCTGTATTTATAAATCTAGATCAGATGTGGAACAGGCTCACTGTGAGTGGAGCCCACCTTGTGCCATGGCAGACATCACTAATCAATCACCATGACCCCACACTCCAGACAGCAGTATAGTCAATGAACTCTATCTATTGCTTCCGTCTTGTTGATAAGCCTAGAACATACATTTATAGCATTAATTAACTTACTTAATTCAAAAGATTTTGCCCCTGCTGTTTGTACCCGAGTGGAAGCAGCTCATTAGCTGTCTTAACAGTTTCTGGTGTATTTGCAACGTGGCAATACTGGCTACCAATAACACACTCTGCAGCAAATTCTCTGCACTAAATTCTCACAGAAATTAATTTTCAAGATAACTGAAGCCCCTCAAATAAGAAGCCAGTCAAGGAAATCCCTTCTTGGGTGCTCATTCCTTCAGCTTATTGTAGTGTTTGTTACAGTGTTTCGTGTTGGAAGATTTGGGGGACACAAAAGATGTGACTAGCCTCATGAACAGGCTTACAGTGTCAGTGAGACAGGACTAGTGATCCAGTCAAGGGGGCCAGAAACACAGTGTGTGTGTGTGTGTGTGTGTGTGTGTGTGTGTGTGTGTGTAGGCAGGCCTGATGTTCTTGTAGGAAATCCCCTTCAATCATAGTTCCACCTTATTCAATGAGGCAGGGTGTCTCAATCAAACTCAGAGCTCACTGGTGCAGCTGGTCTGGCTAACCAATTGGCTTGCTGAGAGAATCCTGTCTCTGACTCCCAAGGCTAGAACCACAGCTGAGTCAACACATGTGATCTGAATTCTGGGCCTTTACTTGTGTACCAAGCGCTCTTTTTAACTGCTCAGCCATTACACCAGCACCGAGTTTACATTTTAAATATTGTGGTGGTGTAGGTGTATAATCCTCAGGCTGAGGCAGGCAGATCCTGAGTTAGGGGCCAGAAACATCAAGGGCTGCACATGTAGCTCATGGGCAGAGGGTCTGGGGTCTGCAAAGTACATGAGGTTATGGTTTTGTTCATAGCAACACACACACAGGCACAAAACCCAGTAGGAGCCGGGCGTGGTGGCGCACGCCTTTAATCCCAGCACTCGGGAGGCAGAGGCAGGCGGATCTCTGTGAGTTTGAGGCCAGCCTGGTCTACAAAGTGAGTCCAGGACAGCCAGGGCTGTTACACAGAGAAACCCTGTCTTGAAAAAACAAAACAAAACAAAAACGCAGTAGAGTCTGACTTCCATGCCTCTTCTCTCCCACTATATCCCCCTTCTTTGTCTGTCTTGATATATTTTAATTTCTGCTGTGGAAAAGTAAACTAAAGGTTGGAAGCAGGTCAGAAACTTTTAATTAAGGTGCATTTTCATCTAATTCAATGAGAGTCTGTTTCCCACCAGCTAGCATTGGCATTTTGCTTCAGCTGACTGAGGCTTGTGTCCTTGTGGCCTCAGTTTCTCCATCTTGCCTCTAGTCTGAAGTAAATAATGACACAAAAACAAAAATTATGTTAATTTCACTTATTTTCAAATTTGTTGTTCTTGTTTCTTAAGACCGGGTCTCACATAGCCCAGGCTGGCCTAGGATTGACTTTGTAGCGGAGGATGACTTTGGACTTCTGGTCCCCCTGCCTCTGGCATGCCTAGAGTTAAAGTATTCTCCTATGCTCCGCTGTTTGCGGTGCTGCAGCCTGAACTGAGGGCTTTTTGTCGTCATCATACAGGGCCCAAGTCGCTTGACTTTTGGTATAAGACTTTTTTTTTAATTTTTATTCTGTCTCTCTCTTTTACTGGGTGTGGCATTCTGTGTCCCACATGTCTAGGCAAGTGATCTGTCGCTGAGCTGCATTCCCAGACCAAGCGATTTCATTTCTCTGCCTCTCTGCCCATTTCCTCGGTCTTTAAGCATATGGGAGGACACTGAAGGTGAAGCAGGGGGTTAAGAGACATCAGGGAACACAGCGATGCATTTCAAGTGCTCCTGGTAACTGAGCTCAGTTCATGTTGACAATTAGGTTAGCAGCCGGGGAGGGGGGTGTCATCAGAGGCAGCGGCGGTGAAGCCTGGGTCGCGCCTCTTCACTCGCCATGGATTGTTGTGGATTGTTGACCAGTTGGCGCAGATTCAGAGCAGGCTGCAAGGTCCAGGGAAACACACACACATTAATATTAACCACAGGACAAATATTTGTTCGACTCCCGTGGCCCTACATGTTTGCCTTCGCCCTGAGAGATGTAGTTATCGGAAGTAACATCAAACAGAGACTGTTCCATTATGTGGGGAAAGTTACCCTCCAGACTTGCACGGATAGGACTTTGGTAATTTGATATTCCTACAACGAGCAATGTGAGCTGGCATTTAAAAGCAGCAGTTTTTACCTCAGCATTTTGTTTCATGTCCTTATTTTATTTGAGCTAGGATCCCACTATACACCTTGGCTGGCCTCTCAAACTTGTGATTCTCCTGCCTTAGCATCCCAAGTACTGAGAATGAAAGGTGTGACCACAATACCCTGCAACACCCGTCCTTTTGTAGAGCCCTTGTCATGGTGTCTGTAGGGGTGATGCGCACAGGGACCTTGCCTGTCATAAGTTGAATTAATGCTACTGAAGAGACACGCCCCTCCCATATCTAATGCCATGTGGGATGAGCAGGTTTTGTTTTGAGTCTGAACATAGTCTTGGCCCTGGATAATATTTGTCCAAGAGGTCACCAAGGAAGCTGAAATCTCTGGTACATCTTGACTACAGCTATACCAGCATTTGGTGCTGGGCTCGCCAGCTCCAACTTCCAGCTGTTGGAGACAGACTTTTATGGCTCCACCTGGCACGCACATCTGTACCCACATGCAAGCAGGCCCTTGTACATTTGTTTGCACACATGTTCATGCACACATACATGCATGCACTTGTTTTCACATGTGCACACACACAAGCAGGCACACGTATATGTATGTGCACTCATGTACATGCCCACATATATGCAAGCAGACATACATACAAGCATATGCACACCTGAAAACAGGCACAGGCATGTAAGTAGTCATATGTACACTTGTATACAGACATGTGCATGTGCACACAGATGCATGCACGTGCCACAGCTCACATATGGCAGTCAAGATAACTTTCACGAACAGTTCTCTCCTTCTACCGTGTGGGTCCTGAGGCTTGAACTCAGATCGTCAGGCTTGGCAGCAAGCTCCTTTTCCTGCTGTGCCATCTTGCTATTTTTAGTGTACTGTCCGATAACCTGTGTGTCTGAAGCCGGGCACTCATAAAACTCCTCTCTGGGGACAAGTGTAACAGACCCACAGACCCTCATGTGCTGGGTAGAAACCAATGGCAAGAATCCATCAAGCATGTGGCAGGCGCTTCCCTATTCCGCATAGCTCTGGATCCTCATTTTCAAAAATAATTTATCATTTTGTAGTGGTGAAGTATCCACGCATGTCATTTCCCACACCAGCCACCATGAACACATGCTGCAGTGACATCAAGGGCACTCCCGAGGCTGCCTGAGTATTGCCACTGTCACCACACAGAAATCTCTCATCTAGTACCTACTAAACGCTCACCCCAGCCACCTCCTGCCAGGCCCTGCAGCCACCGTCTGACCTCCGTTCTGTCTCTGTGAGTTTAGCCAAAGCCATGGAGGGCTCTCCGATGCCTCCTGGGAGTGGGAGCTTCCACTGTTTGTCCTCTTATAACTGGCTCATTTCACAAGAAATATTTAGAGATTCTTCGGAGTCCTTCTGTGTGTTCAAACAACCTTCTCTTTCAAGGCTGAATGGTATTCCATTACATGGACAGACTCCCATTTTGTTTGTTTACTCACCAATGGGTTGCTTCCACTTCTTGTTATTGTGTGTGAACCTGAGTGTACTATTATAGCTTCTGTTCTCTCTCTCTCTTCAAAAAAAAAAACCCAGAAAATAAAATTGCAAACAAATAAAAATCCAGTACAAGAAATTCCAAAACAATAAAACATTTCCAAGAAAATACAAATGAAACTTTAAAGTTGGGTGGGTAGGGAGTTGGGGAGGATATGAAAAGAGTTGGCAGATGGAGAAAACATCATCAAAATATACTATATGAAAAAAAAAACTAACAAAAAATTCTAATGTTGGAGCTGGAGAGACTGACTGGTTCAGTGGTTGAGTACTGGCTGCTCTTCCAATGGACAAGTGTTCAATTCCCAGTAAACTCCAGTTCCAAGGGATGAGATGCTCTCTTCTGGTCTCCACCGGTACTGCACACACAAAGCACAGATATACATTGCCATTTTTTCTAATGTTTCTATCTTTCCTTCCCGTCTCCTCATGGGTTCTTTCTCAGCGGAACAAATTGCTGGACACAGTCCAGGAGTGCAAAGGCCAGCCATGGAAGTTGCACATGACCTCGGGACATGGAGAACACGCCTTCCCATCTAGAAGAGGCTTTAGTGGGGTGATTAACGTCCCTGCTCATGTAAGGCAGTCTCAGGCCACACCCATTGTTTCTATGGTCATTCTATGGAGAAGGCTAGAAATCAAGTCTGAACTAAGGGCTTGCAGTGTGACTGACCTGTCCAGGACAGCAGATATTATGAAGAATTTTGCCTCCCAGTCAGGGGACATTGGGCCATAGCAGGAGACATTTTTCATTGTCACAGCATGGGTGGGGGCACTATAAGCATCTAGGAGACACCAGGGCTTCTGCACACCCTAGGAGACATAGCACAGCTCCTGTCCTAAAGAAGTGCCTGACTCTGCTGTCAACAGGGCCCAGGAATATATACATATTAAAATATTAAAATAAATCCTACCTCAAAGGAAACAAAGAGAACAGAGGAAGGGGGGAGGGATGGTTTTCACGGAGATAGAGGGAGGGAGGACAGAGAAAGTATAACATGTACTACTGGGTGTGGTGGCTCATGCCTGCAATCCCAGCACTCAGAAGCTGAGACAGGAGGGTTGCCATGAGTTAGAGGCTAGCCTGGGCTACATAACAAATTCCAGGACAGCCTAGGCTACCTGTGAGACACTGTTTCAAACAGATAAACACACACACAGTACTATGTGTCTATGGCAGCAACAGCCATGACCAAATGAATGGCAGCTCCCAGCCAGGAAATGAACTTAGCTTTCCTCCCACCTCCCAGGTGATATTGTACAAGTTTAAATTTCTTAGGGTCTTGTCTTTTCTCGAGTCTCCTCCTCTGTGCTGGGGGTAGCTCAGGCTTCGTCTGTGTGACTCAGTGGCTGGGGGCATGTTTATAGGTGTAATGAGCCATTTAAAGGGCTTGCTTGGGAAACAGAATCTCTACACAGTGGGCCACCCACCAGCTCTGACGCATAGGGTGTCACCTCTGAGTCCTGCAGAAGTGAGGGCATCCCCCAACCATCCAGATCCACAAGGAGGCAGGGGTGGGGGTGGGGTGAAGAGCCAGGCTGTACCTCCAGGGTGGCTCCCAAATGCCTGGTCATCTACCAGGGCCACCAATCATTCTCTGCTTACCCTTGAGGTGGCCATTGCTTCCAGTCAATCACTGTCCCCAGATGACGTGTGTGTGGCCTTTTCAAGTTCTGTCCTGTGCGTCCTGATTTGTGTTTTGGGCCAGGGACTGAATAAGGCCTCTAGCCCTGTCCCTTTCTGTGGGACCTTTTAATATGCATGCACATTCCCTACACCCCATTACGTAATGGTCTTGGTTGCAAGCGCTTACCTGTCTAGCCTGAACTCAATTAGCAAATCTGCCATCTCTATAAATATTCATTGATGATGAAGTCAGCCAGAGCGGTGAAACTCGGAGAAAGATCATTAGGAACTGTGCCGCAGCCTCCCCCTTCCCTGGCCTGTGGGGAAGACAAGCCAAGGGCAAGCAGGGGCCCACGTGGCAGGAGCTATCAGGAGCTAGGGAGATAGTTCAATGGCTAGAGTACTTGCCATGCAACCATGAGGATCTGAAGTTGAATCCCACAGAATCCATTTAAAGCCAGTCTGTCTGTAATCCCAGACAGCAGGATGAGAGGTGGAGACAGGAGAGTCCTTTAAAGGCCAAACAACAAAAAGACCTGTCTCAAAAAAGGTGGAAGGTGAGGACCAACATGCAAGGTTGTCCTCTGACTTCTTCCACATGTGTGCTTTGACACATGTATCTGCATACATACACATATGCATGTACATGTGCACACACGTGTATACACAAATGCACACACATGCATCTTCACACAGACATATGCATGCACACAGTTATACAAATGCATACACACATGCACACACATATGCAGCATGAGCATGCACACACATGTGCATGTGAGCATGCACATACACAACTGAAGTCAAATTAGGCCAGGGGATGTTTGAGATGGTAACAATGGGGCCCTGCAAATGTACACAATAATCAGTACCCTGTCTCCTGTACCGTGTGACTCACTTTCTCTCGGCCATGATCATGTCCCCCCCCCCCCCAAGTGCTATGGAGATTGTTGAAAAATCTTTATGCCAATAAATATATATGCAAGGCACTTAAAATATCTGTGCAGATAGATCTGCAAGGCTGACTTCCACACAGATGCACTGGAACATCCAAACGACCACCAGATGCGCCTTCCGCTGGGTAAGGCCTGCGTTAAAGCTGGAAGGATTTTGCTCTCGTCCACAGTCACCGTGAGCAGCCAGGTCACTTGGGCTTTCCAGGGCCCCTGTGTCTATCTATGGATCCTGCAGGAGGGGCCAGCACTAGTTACACACAAAATGGATGACTAGCTCGGTACCAATTAACCTCCTCTAATTGATAGTTAATTTTAAAACCTATTTACTCTCCCTAGAGCAGCTGGGGTCTTAAAGAGACCACTGTGGGGCTGGAGAGATGGCTCAGAGGTTAAGAGCACTGGCTGTTCTTCCAAAGGTCCTGAGTTCAATTCCCAGCAACCACATGGTGGCTCACAACCATCTACATTGAGATCTGGTTCCCGGGCATATATGTAGAGCAAATACTGTATACATAATAAATGGTTTTTTTTAAAAAAAAAAAGAGAGACCACTGTGCCAGCAAGTGGAGAGTAAAGATTCCTCTCAGGGAACGAGTGAACTTTCTCAACGACAGACAGAAAGATGAGGTCTCTTGGACAGGCAGCTTCATTATTCTGGGTGTAAGAATAGGATAGGCCAGGGCAAACAAGATGGCTCCGTGGGTAAAGGAACTTGTTGCTAAGCCTAATGACCTGAGTTTGATCTCTAGGAACCCATGTGGAAGAAGGTGAGAACTGAGAGGTTGTCCTCTGACTGTATCACATGTGCACGTGTGCCACATATGAATGTGACAGACAACTTGCTGCAGTCAGCTCTCTGCTGTCACGTGGGTCCTGGGGATCAAATTGTAGATTGTTCTTAGTCATCCTCACTTCTTTCTTATGAGGCTCTCATGTAATTTCTCATGTAATAGGAGCATCTTTGTTACCCATAAACCCCTTGGATGAATCTAAGTTTATGCTAGGGCTAGCCTGGCCTCCAAGGAGGACACAAGGCTGGACACTTGAGATCAGTCCTTGGCAGTGATTCAGCCTGCCTTACCTTGGAAAGGAAACCGTATCTAAACTCTATACACCTGAGCGCTGGGGTTTCCTGGTGGGGGACACAGTGGTGTGACCAGAGGTGGCCTGCCTGATTTCACAGGAAAGGGAACAAGAGCTCTGGATTTGGGGCCCTCTGAAACCTCCTCACCTTGACCATCTCTCCCTTGGCGGTCCTGGTGTGTCTTCTGTGATAAAATACATGTATAGTGCATCCCTGAGAGCTACCAGCTCTCCCAGTGAATGACTACACCGAGTGGGGAGGTCACTGGGACCGCCACTCTCTGCTTTTGTAGCCCGCTGGTCAGAGTGCAGGTGGCCTGGACACCGTAATTGTACTGGTGTCTGATGCGGGGCAGTCTCACCAGGAACTGTGCCCTCAAAACCACCTCAGGTAGTTGGTTATGTTAGAGATGAAGTGTGCTTGTTGTCAGAGTAACAGCCCTCTGCTGCTTCCAAACGCTGCCCTTCAGACTCCAAGGTCAAGATGAGAAACTAAACAATGGCCTCACAGAGGCCATAACAGCTCATACAGCTACATCAGTCTCGCTCCCTGAAAGGTACACATTCTCTCTCTCTCACACACACATGCACACACATACATGCACACAAACATGTACATACATACCCATGCACACACATGCAGATATGCACACATATGCAGATATGCACACATATGCACATACACATTCACACACATATGCACACTCACATGCATGCACACACATGTACATGCACACATTCACACACATGGGAGCACACACGTACATAAATACACATACAGATATGGGCACACATGTACATACACAAATGTGCACACATATACACGCATGCACATGTGCTGTGCACATGCCCACACATTCACACATACACACACACACACATGTTCACTATTGTATGACGTCTTGAAAAGATGTGAAGAAATGTCTACTTGCCCCACATAGAGCTAGCACTGATAAGACTGAAGGGAAGGGTCCATCCAAGTTGAGGTTTCTTACAGGAGTATTGGTGACTCAAAGACACCACTAGAAAGTCCCCTGGGTGACTTGAGGATGGCTACAGCACCCTTAGCGTAGATGATTCACCATAGCTTGCACCACTCGAGTCCCCTGAGAGATGGATGGGCAAGCTACACCATCAAGAGTCCCAAGAAACCAATTCACTCCTGTTACCTCAGGGCCTCATGAGGACCTCATGAGCCCCCTAGGCCTTGTGAGCCTCACAGGGAAAAGTTAACAGGCCTGATCTCATGAAGAGGACCACAGCTGCAGTGATTTAAGTGGCCGTGGTCATGTCCCACCAGGAGGAAACGTCTACACACCACATACTCATGTGTATGTGTGCAAGGATCTGTGCACCGTGGCCCCACCTCTGACAGATTGGTCCTTGTGCCCCATTCGCAAGTTACCACCTGCTCTACCCGGCGCTCTCTGGGCTCTCTTGCTGTCTACCTACCGCACACTTGCCCCTGGAGATGTGAGGCACTCGCTTCTGTAAACACAGGAGGCAGGAACATCACAAGAAGGGTGGGGGCTGCTGGAGATGCTGGGCGGCCTTGAGGAAGCTGACTTCATCCGGCTGCAGGCACCTGGAGGAGTTTCCCGGGATCCAGAGGCTAAGTGAGGATCTGCCTGGAGCCTTCCGTTTTTGAGCGTTTCTTGGACATACAGCCAAACCAGACAATCCCAGTACTATGTGGAATTTCCCTCCTTCTGGTTTTTCACTTTTTTTTTTGTTTTTGTCTTTTCCAATTTTTAATTATTTGACAATTTCATACATGTGTATGATGTGTTTTGACCATTCCCTCACCCCATTATCCCCTTTCAGCTCCTTCTCATTTCCCTGGAACACCTTCCTCCCAACAGGCCCCCTCCTATTTATTATCTTGTTTTTACATGTGAGGCTGTGACCTGATAAGGTGAGTTAGGGCTACTTGTGTAAGCAGGGCTACTTACCCGTGGTCACACCACTAAAGAAAATTCCTCCCACTACCCCAGCAGCTGTGAGCTCCCAATAGCTCCTCCAGGAGGGTCAGGTCTTGTTAGCCCCTCCCCGAGAGGTGAGGGATGGTGAGTGGCGATGGGCTCAGGCTTGCAAAGGTCACATGTGGGAAGCATATTCGTGAGTGAGTAGTCATGCCATGTCCAGAAGACAGCTGTCCTTAGCACCTCTGCCTCCCTGCTGGATTCCCACATACTTTCTTCCTCTCTTTCTGCACTTGAACCTTGTAGTGGGTGATGCAGATGTCATAGAGCTGAGCCTGCTTTGTGTTTGAGATGAGTCTCACACCATACCCCAGGACAGCCTGGAAGCTGTGACAATCCTCTTGCCTTAGGCCCTCGCATTGGGATAACAGGGCATGTGTACCCACATCGAGCTTCCCATTGCTTTGTGTGTGCCTCCCCATTGCGACAACAGCAGCCCCGTGGCGTCAGACAACCACCAGACATTTTTTTTTTTTTTTTGGTTTTTTCGAGACAGGGTTTCTCTGTCCTGGACTCACTTTGTAGACCAGGCTGGCCTCGAACTCACAAAGATCCACCTGCCTCTCCCTCCCAAGTGCTGGGATTAAAGGCGTGCGCCACCACCGCC
>CAJQZJ010004765.1:1792946-1812135 GCA_907164525.1 Lophiomys imhausi
TTTATTTATTTATTTATTTATTTATTTATTTATTTATTTATTTATTTATTTATTTTGGTGGTAGGGTCAAATAGTCCAGGCTGGCCCTAAACTCTTTATGTAGTTGAAGATGGCCTTGCATCTTTTTTTTTTTTAATCCTTTGCCTTCACATCTACAGTGCTGGGGTTATAGAAGAGTGTACCATCATGCCCATTTATGTGATGCTGAGGGTCCAACCCAGGGCATCTAGCATTCAACCAGCTGAGTTACATCTCCAGCGGAGATAGTCCGTCAGAGAAAGAAAAGGGGGGGGGAGTGGAGAGAGGATCGAGAAACTGATCTCCCCTGCGTTGTAAAGGCAGAGGAGGGGAGATTGTGAGTTTGAGGCCAGCCTGGGGGCAGGGTGTTAAGTGAGCAAGGAGGAAGGAAGAGCTCTCTCAACTTAGGTTCTAGAACAATCTCAGCATCTCACCCCTGCCCTTGCATTCAGGCATGCATCCGTGCTCATATGAACTCTTTGGACAGGGCATCAGTAGGAACCATGAGTGATAGCCACGGGGTGCCTGGCCGTCCTGGGACAGCCCCACCTTCCCACGCACCCTTTCTACCTACAAAACTTTGGGATTTTCAGATAGCAGAGCCCCTCCCTCCGTCCTCCCTCCCCCTTCCCTTGGGTGGCCTGCTCCCCTCCCTCTCTGTGCTGGCTTGTAACCCTGATGATCCAGCCAAATGAGTTATTTGAGATGGAAACGTTAATTTCTTTGAGCAGATGGGTGTCAGCGCTGCTCTGTAAAAAGGTGGCTGTGTGCCGCGTTGGCTCAGGGTGGTACAGATGACGGGCCGGCTGCTGGCTCAATTGTGAGTGTGAAGAGAATCATATGTTAACGGCACCGAGAGAAATGCCTACTTAGGCCCAGCCCTCCCAGAGAAAAATCATTACCGCCCCCGTCCTCAATTTTTTTTTTTTTTGATTTGTTTTGTTTTAAATCTGGGTTTTCACATCTCTGATTTGCCGAGTGTCTGGGGAAAAAAAAAAAAAGAAATCGAAACTCATTATATCTCAAAGTGCGGGCCAGCAACTGCCGGAAGCAGTCACCCAAGGCTTATTAGAAAGGAATATGCTGCAGACCTGCCCCCCACTTCCTACGCCCTCCTTCTCACCACACCTAAAGCTCCCTCTCTCAGGGGTGATGACTGGGGAATGTGCCAGGTTAACAAGCTCCCTGGGGGACAGTCATATTCCCACTAAAGCTGAACCATCTTACCCACTCATGATGAAACAGCACTGTCAAAGTGAAGGTAAATTTTCAAAACAAAATAAAACCGAGTATAAAATCCTGAGATTTGGTATGGAAGTGGTTTTTGTTTTTTTGGTTTTTTTTTGGGGGGGGGGGTCCTCTTTCTTTCTTTCGATTTCCATCTGCTTTTTCAGATTTAATGCAAAAGAAAAAACACAAAAAACAAAAACAAAAAAAAAAACACCACCTTTACAGTTGGAAATAAATAAGTGAAAAGAATAAGAAGACAGCACAAAGAGATCATTTGTATACTAGAAGCCAAAGACGGTCTGGAAATTCCAGAGATTTCCAAGAAAAACCAATTCGTGTCCTTGGCAATGGAGCTCGGTCCCTGCCACCCCTGCCCCATCCCCCTGCTGCCTTCCCTAAGTGTTCTGTCCAATTTTCTCTTGAATACATGAGAAGAAGCCACAATGACATCCCCGGGGACCTTACTTATAGGAAACCTCGCTGCGGGAGGATTTATGAAGCGCCTGTAAAATATGTGTGTAGGAAGTCCGGGCATTTTGATTGCTACCAAGGAGAAAAAATGGACAGTTTCATATGAGTTGGATTCGTGAACATTTTCTATGGGTTTTTAAAATTAATTAATCTCTTCCTCCTTTGTTAGAAACTCTTGGCACAGACATAAGCCCCCTGGAGAAGGGAGACATTGCCCACGGGCTGTATGTCTAAACTGTCAGGTTTTCAACCCCCAAATCTCCAGAGGCAAAGCCAGGTTTCACAGGCCTGCGATCCGATGGGGAGCAGCTTGTCAGCGCTGGGGAGATGGGGTGGATTATTGGCGTGGTACCGCCCCTGCCTCTAACAGCCTTTGTGCCGCTGTCTAGAGCCAGTGGTCCCTGGGGCTGGGTCCTACACTCAGCCATTTCCAGACTGGGAAAAAGCCAAATGTGTGTGTGCCTCATAGCCTCATTCTGAGCTACCTCTGGCACCTCAGGCTAGCCCAGGAGCAGTTTACTCAGTATCTTTTTTATTCTTGGTTGTCACTGTTCTACACCCCGATTTTGTCTCATAGACTAGGGTTTTCCAGGATGTGGGCGGGAAAGGGCTCTGTGCATCCTAACTCATCCCTGTGCTCTTCTACTTCAGCTTTGTTAGCCATACAGTTTTTAAGAATTTTCAATTTTTAAAAACTGTATGGCTAACAAAGCTGAAGTAGAAGAGCACTTGGGAGGCAGAGGCAGGCGGATCTTTGTGAGTTCGAGGCCAGCCTGGTCTACAAAGTGAGTCCAGGACAGCCAAGGATACACAGAGAAACCCTGTCTCGAAAAACCAAAAAAAAAAAAAAAAAAAAATTGAAAATTCTGCTTTCCAGAAAGATAGATGTCACAAAGTGGGAGCAAATTTGCTCCCATCTTCTCTCCCCACCCAGACGACATTTGGCAAATGGCCAGAGGTGCTTTGGGCTTGTCACAGTTTTTAGGGGAAGGCACACAGAGGCATCTAGCATATACAAACCCAGGGCGCTGCTCAGCAATGCCCAAGACAATCAAGTCCCCTCTCACCAAGGACGAATACCAATGGTGCTGAGTGTGCCTGACCACTGTGATTAAAGCAATAAAAAGAAACGTGGATGAAGGAACACAGCAAATGTATTCAATAAACCTTAGCAGTGATTGCTAGAGTCAAGCAATCGTGGTTCCTAACTGGACCCCCTCAAAGGATTCTAAAGCTGCAAAGCAGCTCAGCTAGACAGTGTGGTGATTGATTAGTAATGTCTGCTATGGCCCTGAAGGAGGAAAGCAAGCAGCCTTGGATCCTTATATTTTCTGACCCTGGACTATGGAAGGCAAGTATCTGCTTCTGCTCTGACATTCCGCAGTTCTATCGTGGGGCTTCTGCAAGTCAGTCTTCAAAGTTCTGCAGTCAGCATTATTTACAGAATATTTAAGCAGTGCAGGATCCTGCAGGCTTGTGTGGTGGTGGAGGTGGGGACCAGCTGAGAGCTAGAAAGACAGAGCCTCTTCCTTACAGGGTAACATGGGTAGCTGCTGACAGCGAGTAGCAGTGCTTCCTATCCTGCACCCTCCCCCAAATTTTCCCTCGTCTCACATGGGGCTAAAATTTATATCTTTAGAATAACTCTGTCGGATTTAAACATCATATTCATTTGCACAGATATTACCACCAAGAGGCTAGCCTGCAAGCCTAGCCCAATTTAGTAATCTGCTATACTCGTTGTCACAGAACAGGGTCAGATTGGGACAGAATTAGATGCGAGAAGTTATTTTTAAGAGCAGATGAAGAGGTGAGGGAGGTAGAGGAGAGGACACCAGCTAGAATCCTTGTGTGGCGTGTAATTCTAATAGGTGCCACTCTCAGTGAGTTCAGATGGAGTTTATTGCTCCTGGAGCCTGGGAGTTGAAACACCAAGATCCCCATGACCCAAGAAACCACACCATCTGGGGCCAACGTGCACTGCATGACCCTAAGTTGCTCTGTAGCCCTTGCTATGTTCATCCATCAAGCTGCTGTCTGGATTCACTTTCTGAGTGGGTTCCTCCTCCCTTGCTTATGAGCCCTCTGTGGCTCCCTAGGACTCACAGTACCAAGCCAAACTCCTCCCCACAGTTTCTGAGTTGGACCTAGATACCATTTGGTCCTCCCGTCTCCTGTAATGATCTCTTTTCAATAACTTGAGCCCCTCTGCGTTCTCTTAAACCCCCTGCATTAGCTAAGGGACCCACATCATGGACATACTCAACTTTCACTAGTAGCAGATGGTTTAACCAATTCAACCTTTGTGTTATCAGGCTCCCCTGGTGCTGATGCTGGTGTGGGCTGTAGCCTCTACTTTGTGTCAGGAGGGAACCCATTTGTCTCAAGGAGCCCTCAGTTTCTTTTGAGCATGAGAGTGAAGGCATCAGATACACAGAAATGCCCTAAATGAAGAGAAAGATTTTCTCCCTTCCTCCTTCCTTCTCTCCCTCTCTTCCTCTCTTCCTTTTTCTCTCACTCCCTCCCACCTTTCCTTCCACTGCCCTTTTAAAAATCCACAAGCAGTTTCATATAAATCACTGGATAGATTCCTGCCAAGTTTCTAAGAACCAGGTCAAATGGATGCTGTACCCATGTGACAGACAGAAAAACCAAGGTTCCAGCCAGAGCTCCTTCACTCAATAAAACCAGGTTTCTGATCAAGGCGCATTGTAAATAACCTGCTCCTGGATGAAGAGCCTATTCATTCATTGGCCCCTCGGCAACAGTTTGCTAACAGCTCCTTCCATGTCCGGCAGCATTATAACCACAGGTTGTCTCTAAGCTGTGCAATTCATACCTTGTCCCTTTGTTAAAGTCTTTATCTGTCCTGGCTCATGTTATGTTCATAACAATCCTTAGGACCTAGTAACTCACTGTCTCCATATACTGTATGGAAATCCGAGGCTTCAGGGAGAGAAGTGATTTACCCAAGGTTGTGTGTAGGGGCTGGGGGGGGGGGGGGTGAGATATCAGGACTCCAGCCAGATCTTTATGGTTTCTATTCTTTTTATCTCCTTCTTTGAGGCAGGGCTGACAACAAGCTATGTAAATGTAACCTTGAACTTCTGATCCTCCTACCTCCACCTCCCAGTGTTAGGGTGACGGGTGTGTTCCACTATACCCTGTTTATGTGGTGCTGGGGAATTGAACCCAGGACTTCATGCATGCCAGGCAAGTGCTCTATCAGCTGACCTGCGTCTTCAGACACACCGGGTTACCATTTATTATGTGGAGACAAGTATATCACTTCTGCGAAGTCTAGACTGAGCAAGTGAGTGTACAGAAAGAGTGTGTACTGCCCACCAGGCTTATGTGCAGCCTTTTCATCCCACCTGCCTTAGGAGCTACTGTGGAATCCAAAGAAACAGAGGCCACAGGGTCCCGTGGCTAGCTGATGCTGGCATGGCTGCCTTTGGGGAACCAAGGCTGAGCTTTGCCTGGTGATACCATCTGGTTAGTCTTTTCTGCACGTGTGAACCCTGCTGTCCCTAAAGATGAGTGATGGTGGCAGGGAATCTCAGGGCACCTAGCCACAGAGCACTTCTCCAGTGGCTTGGTACATGATCTTAATAACAAATCCGGGGGCAAGGGTGCAGAGAACCACTGTCCCAGCCATATGAGAGAGATGGGGAGAGGACCCCAGGATCCTGAATCCCACTTGGGACCCTACTGCCTGTGTGTGATGGGCAGCAGGTGGCGCCATGGCCCTGGTTTAACAAGGACAGTGGGATGGTGGAAAAGGAGGGGTAATCCGGTAAGAGAAGCTAGTGGAAAACAAGGATTTAAATGAACAATTTGTTCCAAAACATTTGCCTTGTAACGGGGTCATCTATAAACTCCAGGGTTTCCTGTTTGCAGTGGAGCAGGCTGGCCGGTGGGTGGCCACCGTATTCCTTGCAGACAGGGAAATATTTTTGAAGGCCAGCTCAAGAGCTCAGGCCTCCTCCCCACCCCTGGGCCAGATTGGCTCTGAAATTTCCCAGCTTTTGTGTCCCTAAGTGAGGTCCAGTGGCAGCGGCAGCTGCATTCGGTGCTGTGTTCCACTTTCCAGATGTTGGGTTCCAGACACTGGGAGGAAGGCTGAACTCACAGTCATTTCCAGAGGAGAGGCTGGCTCTGAACTCTGCTGTTGGCCTTGTGCCAAGGCAATAAATAAGTGAAAACAATAAAATAAAAGATGTGAAGGTGGCCGCTTGACAAAGGAGGGAACTGCTGTGGTCACTGTGGCCAGGGAGGGAGATGCTTGGTCTGAAGCCCAGGCCTGGATATTTGGGGCAGAGAGGTGGGCTAACATTCCGCTGCTGAAATCACCTCATCATGGGCTTGGGGGCAGCCAGGAAGGGTGGGAGGTGGGGATAGGGGCTGTGAATCAGCTTGTCGAGCTGTGTGACCTTCAGTGAACATTTAATGTCTTTGAATGTCAACTTTCTCTGTGGATAACTGTTAAAACAGTAAAACCTGCCATACCAGGAGGTAGTGATGCACACGGATCACTTATGATGGGGTCTTGGGAACCTCAAGAGGAAGTAAGCAAGTCCATTTTCTTTTGTAAGTCACCTTGAAAGACAACAGGTTGTCCACATAGGCCAACACGGGACCAGAAGGATCAAGGGAAGGTAACTTATTAACTCACAATGAGGCTTTTACATGTCTAATACAGGCATGGACTACACATATGACAGGGTCCTACAAAGTGACAGAACAGAAAGTCCCCATCTCCTAGAGACCCTGAACAGTAGCACAGTGTATAAGTGTATATGGCATGTGTGTAGTGATGCTGGGTGGAGAGCCCAGAGCTTCTGCTGAACAGACAGCTAAGTGCTTAGCACGAACTTGACCCTGACAACAAAGTACCAGTTTATGCAAGTTTTGTTTTATGCTTTTTAATTATTATTTTGAAGGGTTTTGTTGTTTTTGTTTCATTTTGAGACAGGGTCTCTCTGTGTCACCTTGGCTGGCCTGAAACTCACAGAGATCCTCCTGCCTCTGCCTCCCAAATGCAATGCTAGCATTAAAGGTGTGTGCCACTATGCTTAGTTTTTTTTTTTTAAAGATTTATTTATTTATTGTGTACACAGTGTTCTGCCTGCATGTATACATTCACTCCAGAAGAGGGCACCAGATCTCATTGTAGATGGTTGTGAGCCACCATGTGGGTGCTGGGAATTGAACTCAGTACCTTTGGAAGAACAGCCAGTGTTCTTAACCTCTGAGCCATCTCTCCAGCCCAGTTTTTTTGTTTTGTTTTGTTTTGTTTCTAAGACAGATTCTCAAGTTATCCCAGGCTGGCTTTGAACTTGCTATGTACTGAGGATGACCCTGAATTTCTGATCTTCCTGCCTCCATCTCCTAAAATACAGATGTATACTACCCCACCTGGTTTATATGGTCCCAGAAACAAATCCAGGTCTCCTCCCATGCTAGGCAATTTCTCTACCATCTGAGCTACAGCCCTATCCCACAGTGCTCTGCTTCTATAAGCAAAACTTTATTGTAGTGTTAGCATGTATTATGCCAGCAGTAGCCTTCTTCACACACAGGGTAGCTTGGCTGGGCCTAATGGCATATATCTGTAATCCCAGCATCTGGAAAGCTGAGGCAAGAGGTTGGTAAGTTCAAGGCCAGCTTGGCCTACATAATGAGATATTAGTTTTTTTTAAAAGTATGGCTGTGTGTGTGTGTGTGTGTGTGTGTGTGTAGATGGCTCAGAGGTTAAGAGCACTCTTAACTCTTCCAGAGAACCCAGGTTCAGATCCGACACACATGGCATCCTACAAACCATACATGACTTCAATTTTAGGGAATTGATACCCTCTTCTGCCCTCTGTGGGCACTACACACATGTGCAAAGATATATATATATATATGCAGGCAAAAACTAAAGTCTTTTAAAAGGCCAACTGGTTTACTTAGAGCACCAAGATTTGTGAAAACACACTTCATGATATTTAGGTCATGATGATGTGTGACTTGGTGGGAGCCCCAGCGTAAATGTGTGTTTTTTGTCCACCAGACTTGCAGATACATAGAATCATGTTTTCTGACTTGAAGAGCCAAGGCTCCTAGTTGGAGTAAGGGTTGTGGGGACTGACTGGGCCACAACTCAGCTACAGGACGTTGGACAAGCTGTGAGTCTTCCTAGGCCTCAGTTTCCTCATTTGCACAAAAGCAGTATGTGGTGGACATGAGGAATTACTGATTCAAAAGTCTGCAGGATCAGACACACAAAAAGGGAGGAGGCTGGGGTTGATGGAGGCTCTTGCTCAGCTTGGGTGTCTTGGAAGACATTGCTAGTCTTGTGAGAAGCCAGGGGCAGGGGAGGTGGCTCAGTCAGTGAAGTGCCTGCCTTATAAGCACTAAGACTTGACTTCAAGTCCCCAGAAGCCATGTGAAAAAGTCTGCTGTTGGGGGACACATTCATAATTCCAGTGCCAGGGAGGTGGAGACAGGTGGACCTCAGGGACTTGCTGACCTAGTTTAGCCTAACCTCCTTGGTGCAAGCCAGTGAGTGACAGTCTTGAGAAAAGTGAATGTCACCTGAGGGACACCTGGAGCTGTTCTTTGGCCTCCTTATGTAATGGCACAGATGTGTGGATGCACACATACAGGAAGCCAGGAGGCTGGGGTTTGTAGGAAAGGGTTCAAATTGTATACAGCGCAGGCCAAGCAAGGCTGCTTTCCAATAGATCCATCTGGTTCTTAGGCTCAAGATCTGTAGTCTTGTGAACTCTGTAAGCCCTGACGGCCCAGCCCACCCTCTCACTATCCTACAGTGGCCTAAGACGCAGAGACCTGTCTCCTAACTTCATCTCCATCAGCCCAGGCAAAATGCTTTGTTCTGCAGCTATCATTACAATGTCAAATGCTCTGTTTAGGCAGAGTTTCATTATGTCATCCTATCTGGCTTGGAATTAACCATGTAGCTGGCCCTGAACTCACAGAGATCCTCCTGCCTCTGCCTCTGAGTGCCAAAATTAAAGGGGTGTACCACCATGTCTAGCTTTTCAGTTTTTTTCTTTTTCTTTTCTTCTTTTTTTTTTTTTTTTTTTTTTGGTTTTTTGAGACAGGGTTTCTCTGTGTAACAGCCCTGGCTGTCTGGCTGTCCTGGACTTGCTTTGTAGACCAGGCTGACCTCAGACTCACAGAGATCCACCTGCCTCTGCCTCCCAAGTGCTAGGATTGAAGGCATGCGCCACCACGCCCAGCTTCAGTTTTTTTCTTAAAAATACAATCACATTGTTTTTCTAATGACATCATTTATGTTCATTGTAAAAACTTTTAAACAACACAAAGAAACTTTGCTATGTTTGTCTTATGATGTGCTCAATACATAACTTTTTAGAAAAACAGAAAAATAATAGAAAATAAAATCCATGGAAACACTCATCGTGGATTGGTGGTTCAGTGTACATCTTTCTGTGCATTTGCTGTGTTTGTGTATGTTTATACATTTTAAAAAGTTAGAGTTATGTTATATATAAAATGTTATACTGCAAGTTTTCCTTAATATTCATTTAATGCATTTCCTAAATGATTTATTTGACAGTTTGTGAAAATTCACTTTTACTGCATGGATATTAACTTATTGCATAGGTGGATAATTAAATATCTAACCACTGAATTGGGACTCAAAGGATAAAGCGTATCATAGAAATTAATAACGATTTGCTGAGCAGATATGCAGATGGATGAGTGGATGGATGGATGGGTAGCAGATGATAGATGGATGACTGGATATGGATGGGTGATGAACAAATGAATGGCTGGATGGATGAGTGGGTTGATAGTCAGATGCGTGGATGGATGAGTGAGTGGTGGATGGATGGATGGATGGATATGGATTAGTGATGAATGAGTGGATAGATGAGTGAGTTGATAGTTGGATGAATGGATAAAAGAGTTGATAGATGGGAGATGAATAAATTGATGGGTAGATGGATGGATGGATGGGTGGACAGATGGATGAAGATGACAGATGGATGAAGATGGACAGATGGATGAAGGAGTTGATGGATTTTTTTGTCTTGATTATAACTAAGTTGAACACAGAAGGGTCATTTCCTTTCTTGTGTCATCAATTTCTTTATACTTAAACATTTGATTACCTCCTTGATTATTTCTTTAGGGAAACTTCCTAGAAGAACTAATGAATGAAAGGATATGGCTTAATTGAGCCTCTCAGTAAAAAATGCTAAATTGCTATTTAGAAAGCCTGTGCCAATTAATACTCCCATAAACACTATAGAGAGATACACCTCTCAGAACACTTTGCCAAACTAACTTGTGTCATTTGAAAAAGTTTGGTAATTTGGTATCTGTTCATTTAAGTTTTCACTTTTAGCACCTGTGATCTCAGCATTCAGGAGGCAGAGGCAGCAAGATTACTTGAGTTTCAAGCCAGTAGGACAAGCATAACAAGACCCTGTCTCAAAAATGTTAATTAAAGGCTGGGTATGGTGGCACAGGCCTTTAATTCCAGCATTCAGGAGGCAGAGGCAGGAGGATCTCTGTGAGTTTAAGGCTAGCCTGGTCTATATCGCAAGTTCCAGGAAAGCCAGGACTACTACATAGAGATACAGTCTCAAAAAATTAATTATTTAAGTTGAATTTTTATTAACAGTGAGTTTGAACATTTTTTTCATATTACTATTTGTATTTGCTTTAGATTTTGTAAATATATAATTTCTAATGACAAACTTTTGTGTCTCCTTCGGTTGGGCAAATACAGTTGTTATCAATATTGTCTGGATTTGTGGGTAGATGGGTAGATTAGAGAGTGGGTGGGTAGATGGATAGATATGTGATGGATGGGAGGGAATAGTGGATGGGTAGACAGATGGGTCGGTTAGATGGGTGGGTGGGGAAATGGATGGATTGGTAGGGTACAGGAGAGTGGGTGGATAGTAGGTCGGAGGGTGGATGGATAGATGGATTGGTGGTGGGTTGGTGGGTGGGTGGGTGCTTGGATTGGTGTGGGGTAGAGTTGTCTAGAGACATGTTCAGTAGAAGGCTGCTTGTTGGTATCCTTCAGATTACAGCAGGATTTCCTCTTGACCATCCTGAGTCAGCAGCACTCCCTGGAACCAAGCCCTGTGCTTGGCACATGTTTCATCCTTCCTCTAATGCCTGGAAACTAGTTATGACTTAGTTTGGAGACTCAGGCCTGTTTGACATCAGAGCACTTGTCCATCTTTCTGTTCTGAAGCTCACCTGAGAGGCAAAAGGCTCACCAGTAGGGAAACCAGCCCTGTATCCTTTCCTTCCTTCCTTCCTTCCTTCCATCCATCCATCCATCCATCCATCCATCCATCCATCCATCCATCATCTATCCATAAATCCATCCATCTCCCAATCTATCAATCACATTCATCCATCAACCTACCAGTCTATCCATCCACCCACCCACCAACTCATCCACCCATGCATCTGTGCCTCTATGTATCCATGCATGCATTCATGCATCCACCCACCCACCTGAAGCAGAACCTTTTAAATTATCCAATATGCATTAATAACTATAAATGCTTATAAAATATAAACACTTGCTTAACTACTAGCCCTAAGAATGACTACAACCCCTGTTACCTAACCACTAAACCTATTGATAATTATAACAACTGTTATCTAACAACTAATTCTAACCTTTTAGAAGGATACAGTGTCTGGGGCAAGTCCTCATTCGTCAGGAACACCTCAGGAGTAGACCCTTTAAGGCACTTAGTTAACAGTCTTTCTTTAGGACTATCTCAGACATAGGTCCTTTAGGGTAAATTGGTTATGGCAGCCTCACCTTTAAATGAGGCTTGAGGCTTTCTTCCCTCTGGGAGACCTCAGCAATCAGTAAGCCAAATCAGTTTGTATCAACAACTCTGCCTTAGTCTTTGAAGCTGGACACAGTTCTGTTCAGGCCACTGTTTGGACAGGTCAAACCCCTCTAGGCAAGAGCTGAGCCACAGGGTTTAGTCCTTGGCCTTTTGCTGTCTTGCTGAGGCTTTCTCTGCTCACCAGCTTCTTTCTGCCTCAGGGAGACCTGGCCATCAGTCCACCAGCATTTGCTCTATCCGATGATACATACTTGTCGTTTCTAACATGAGAACTCTCTAGCATTGCCCCCCCCACACTCACTTCGTCCTTAAATAGTGTCTCTCCTTGTCTCCTTGTTTTACCTGGCTTCAACCTAATCTGAGCTCTGTCCACTTAGCAGCTGAAAACAATGCCAGACCATAAACTTTGTTTTTAGTTCAGTCTCTCCTCTTTTCACTGGCTTCAACCTTGTTTTTAGTCCATAGGCTGATAAACTAGTTGCCCACAGCCAAGTTGATCTTCATGCCCCAGATTAAGAGACTGTATCAGACACCCCTAGATATTTACTAAATCTAATTTATATTCATCTAACAACCCGTACATATCCCCCTTCTCTTCTACTTCTTTGTAGAGTCCCCTTCTCCTTGGGACTCTGGCTTTTTTCTTTCTCTCCCAAGTTCTCAGAATTAAACTTGCTTAGCTGGTTAAACCATGGCCCTGCTAGCTCAGACAGTTGATACTTTACACCTGTGTCTTAAGCCACCTCAAATCTGGGATTAAACAAAAACATTCCCATACGTGGTTATTTTAATAAACTCCTACCACACCCACCTACCAACCAACCCCTCTGCTCACCCAACTCGCTCGCTTGATCATCACCTCATTTATGTGCCATAGAGGTCTTATCACACATCTGTACTTGCCTTGTGCTACTACTAGGCTAGGCCTAAATCAGCTCTGTGGTTCCCACATGCAGGGTGGATCCCTTATGGGGCTGACAAGAGAGAGAGGCATGCACAGAGGGTGTGGAGATGAGATCCGGAAAACGAGCTCTGGATTCCTGGACAACCAATGTCGGGACCTTTCGAAAGGATTGCAATATGTTTGGCAAGGGTTGAGGGCACAGTTTGTGGCTGAAACACAGAGTTTTTCTCTGAATAAGTCAAGCTAGCTTGTCTGGGATCCAATCCATGAAAGCTGGACAATCCAGCATTCAAAAACAGCATGGGCGGTGGCAGCTACATTCTAAAAAACAGTATTCATCAGGGACATCCCCCAACAACAAACTCGGAGTTGAAACAAGGAGACTATGTAAGAAGGCAAAACAGTTTTGAGTCCGCGTTCTGTCTTCCTCTCACCAATCAGCTCCACACTGGGAGAGCTCCATCTCAGTTTAACCTTGTCCTGTGTCACAGACAGCTGATAGCATCTTCAGTGACACTCTGGGACACAGCTGGTGGTCTTCTCCCTAAGGTGGAGAGTCCTTCTAGGGCTCTTCCAAAGTCCTGGCTCTTACAGTAACTGCAAGTGGCCAAGAGGGACAGCTGGAGTCTCCACCTGAGTCTTCACATCCACCTGTCTTATCTTCTGAGACACCTTGGGACTTGCTGACACCCCCGCCGCCCCCAGGGTTTATCCCTCCCAGGGATGCTGAATGCAGGAGGTAGTAAATGGTGTGACAGGGAGCAGTACAAGCATCCAGGCAGGCCCCACCTCCAGCTACCTCCTTTATCTGCTCTTGTGTTCTGGACCACGGTCTACCTGCTTGGTTTTACCAGGACCAAGTACTATATAACGGAGGGCAACTTTGTGCCCCAGACCTGTCAAAATTAGCCAAGCTGGGAAGCACTAAGCCTACTTAATCCTATATAACCAACCCTTCCCATGAAACCTCAGCCAAGGTTTGTCCATGCTCTCCTTCCTATCGCCCCCTTGGCTCTTGACCTCCTGAACCCATAATCCATGCCTCTTGCTTCTAGGGATCACTGAGTATAATACACATCATTTGCATATCTGCCTAGCTCCTCCTCTGAGACTAGCAACTTCCTTTACCAGGTGGGGGATTAGAGGGACCTAGGACAGTTCCTGGCACACAGTAGGTGTTCATGTGCAGCCCAGAGGAATGAATAGAAAGTGAGCTCGAGACCTGGAACGCACGCTTATTGCTTCCAGCAGTCTTCAGCCCTTCTGGAATCCTAGTGTACGTGGACCACTTCACACTCTGGAAGCCCTTCAGGAAGGTTCTTGTCCACCTCTCTTGGCCTATGAAGTGCTGTGCTTGCGCAGAGGCTCTTGTCCAAGGCCCTCAGAGCACTTTATAAACATTAGCCACGTAAACAGCACTTTGTGTGTGGCAGGTGGGGCGTGAGTCACTGGGACGGAACCTGTTCTGGAAATGAATGGACAGTGTAAGCACAGTTGGACCTCCAGGGCCACTGGGCCATCTGCCCAGTGACGTCCGCCTGGCGGCTCAGGACACAGATTCCTGGAAGAAACCCCCACCCCACCCCTCCTTCTTTCTCACAGCCTAGTGCCCTGGAGCGGGTGCTATTGTTTTTGCTCTGTTGGCAAAGCTCGCTGAACTCAGTTAAGACAAGGTCCGTGGCTGCCGGGAGGTTCCTTGCATGGATTTATCAAGCCCCCACTTAGAAGAGCTATCATGCGAGATGTAAGACACGGGCGCTGTTTCAATAAAGAATCCTCCCGAAGGATCCACTCTGATCCTGGTGTTGGGGACACTGGCAGAGGATGCCGGGGAAAGTCAGTGGCTGTCACAGAGGAAGCACTTAGCTGAGTACAGGCAGCACCCAAGGCGTAGAGAGGGAGGAAGAAGTATGAGTCATCTCCCGCTTCTCGGAGAAGGAATGATTTTGGATAGTAAGGGCTCTTTAAACTGTAACTTACAAACCATGTCTTCGGGAACAGGCCTAAGCCACAGAGAAAGCTTTCGTTTATAGAACAAACAAGTCCGGGAATAGGGTGGCTTCAGGCCCAGCTGGATCAAGGGGCTTACATGAGAATTCCAACTCTGCGTTGTCTCTGTGTACTGACCTCAGTTCTTCCAACCACAGGTGGCATTTCCGTCACTTGAGAGAAAAGATTGGAACTGGAAACCCTTTGTTCAATGCTTCCCCTGCCATTAAATGTGTGTTTGCTTAACCAATATTTACAAAGCGGCAAATAAGGCGGTGTCACTCCACGTATTCGGCAGGCACACTTACATAGGTGTTAAAATGTCTAAAGATGCTCATTAGCCCATAAGACTGGAAGAAACTTAAACCTCCAATGACTGGGGCTTGGGTAAGTAAAACACACAAGGTACTGATCACTCAGAGGAAGAGTACTCAGCCTCAGGATATGTTCGCCTGGGGTAACCTGCCACTCCCAAGGGACATTTTGGCAAATTGGTGAGAACATGGGAGCTATACCATCTAGAGATGCTCAATGGAGATTCTCAGTAAACCACCCACAGTTTTAAAAAAGGGTACCGTGTGAAGAAGCAAGCACTTGGCTAGATCTGCCCACACCTACTTCTTGTCCCACCCCAGCCCCCTTTCATGTGACTGGGTGGAGAACAGCTCACAAAGTCTGCCATGTTGAGAAAGACTTTTAAAACCATCCCATCTTAGGGTTGCTCAGAGAAGCAGGACTCAATGAGTGAAGGTGGGTCTTTGGTGAAGCCTTCCAACACCCTTTAATTTGGAGGGCTTTTGAGGGTGACTCTAAGAAGAATTTTTGACTGTGAGTTTCACATCCTAGGCTTCCATAATAAAGTACCAAGCTGGTGGGGCAGAAAGGAAGGGGACACTGAAAACAATGAGATTTTACCACTTCACAGTCACAGAGACCCTAAGTGTGAAATGGAGGTGTTGAGGAGGTGTTGGCTCCTCTTAGCCTGCACCTCATCCTGTCTAACTGCCTCCTGCTTGGCTTGGTTCTGGAACCCTGACCAGGGACTTTGAGAGATCTAGAAAGGATAGACACACAGAAAAGCTGTAGTCAGACGAGTTGTGCTCACAGCAACTACTGCTGCGAGGAACCGGGAACCCCAGCTTGTTTATAATGTACAGTGTGGGGGTGGGAGGTGTTTGTAAGCTACCGGTTTCAGCTATAAACATCTGGAGGGATGAAACTACAGTTGCTTTTGTATCAGCTGTGCCCATTGTTTGTGTTTGGACCTATGAGGAAGGCTTTGCTATGTCTTCGAGCCTCATCCAAAGAAGGCTTTGCCACTCCCAGGAAGATAAGGTATTGGGATCCTTGACACGGATGTACCCATGTTAACAATCCACATTCACTCAGGACTTTCTCCAGTCCCCACATTGCCTGGCTTCTTTCCTCATTTTCCTCCCTGATGGTCACCTCCTAGGCCTTACCCTATACAGTCTGTAACCTACTTGGGGAGCCCTAACTAATTCCCCTTGCATAATTAGCACCTAACAGCTCTTCGTGTTCATAGAGTTGTGAAGTTCTCTGAGATCAACAACGTGGGAGATATGGCATAATGTTTTGCTGAGTGAGTGAAGTGAGCAGATAGACGGATGGATTCACCGAATGAACAGGGTGGGTGGATTCGAAGTATGAATTAATGAATGAGTAGATGAGTGGATAGACAAATCTAGTAGGTGGATGGATGGGTAGATGGATGGGTAGATGGGTGGATGGATGGGTGGATGGATGGGTGGGTAGGTGGGTGGATGGATGGGTGGGTGGATGGATGGATGGATGGATGGATGGGTGGGTGGGTAGATGGGTGGATGGATGGGTGGGTGGATGGGTGGATGGATGGGTGGATGGATGGGTAGATGGGTGGATGGATGGGTGGATGGATGGGTGGGTAGGTGGGTGGATGGATGGGTGGGTGGATGGATGGATGGATGGATGGATGGATGGATGGATGGATGGGTGGGTAGGTGGGTAGATGGATGGGTGGGTGGATGGATGGATGGATGGATGGATGGATGGATGGATAGATGGATCGATGGATGGATCCATGGATAGGTGCATGGGAGTGTGGGTGGACATACTCATGTATGCATACACAGGTAGAGGTGAGTTGATGGGTATCATTTTGGTCATTGCTCAGCGTCAAGGACAAACAGGCTTCCAAAGACTTCACACTGTCACTTCCTGATTTCTAGGACACTCTCTACTTCCTTTTCCAATAAAAGGGGGTTGGCGCTCATTTGCCTGGTGAGTTTCCACTCCGCTTCTGCTGTTTGTTGTAGAGAGTGCTGATGCTGCACTAGGTCTAGGGCTCCCTCAGCAAGGGTCTTTGGCTTAGTTGTTGAAAGAGCCCCTCCATCTTCCTGCAGACAGACCTTGAACTTGGCAGCTGGGAATGTCTGGGGGCAGTTTGTATCCTTCCTGCTCTGCAGAGAAAGGCAGCTCTCATACTAGGCCTTGCTCCGAAGCAGAAGAAACCAAGTCCTGGGCACACACGGGAGAAAAGCAGCTATGCACTGACTGCCTAAATATGTTGTCCCTGGGGATTCATGCTCTCAGCCTACCTCCACTTCAGAGCTGGTCTGTTCCCCTAGGGAGAGTATCCCACAGCTCCCTCAGGAGTCCTGGCTTTCCTTGCCCCCCTTTGCTGTTGTTCTTGGGCCTCCCGAGCTCAGCAGTTAGTCTCAGAGGGAGCCACCTGCGCTAGTGGAGCAGCAGAATGCCATTAGCTGGCCAGCCTGCGGTAAGCCCAGTTCTCCAGACCAGAAAGGCCTTAGCACCCAGCGTTGCAAATGCCCCTCTCCCTCAGGTATCAGTCCTTGGGAGGTTAAACTCGGTAGTTTGCTGGATGCTTGAGCAGAGATCTGGCTCCCCGCTGCTTCTGCTGCACTCTCCATGGGGCGCTGAGCAGGAGCAGGCAAGCTGCGAGACAGCTATTAATATCCCCAATTCACAGAAGAAAAAGGGAGGCTGGGCCGCATCTCCTGTCTCACTTCTGCTCAGGCAGCCAGGAAGTGGCAGAGCCCAGTGCCAGCCCAGGGCTTCCTGCACATTCTCAGTGCCCTCAGTGGATCCCCACCTGTGCTTCTTTTCCTAAGAGCTAGGAGATTGTTCAGTGGATAAAGGTCTTGTGTGCAGACAAGAGTTTGGATCCTTAGAACTGTGAAAGCCAGGCCAGTGCTGTAACCTCAGCACTTGGGAGGAAGAGGCAGCAGGTTCCCAGTGCAAGCTGGCTAACTGAGCTAGCTGAATCAGGGCTCCCAGTTTAGAGAGAACCTACCTTAAAAATAAGGTGGACCACGATCAAGGAGGACATCCAATGTCAACTTTGTTCCTCTGCTTGCATGTGGGCACATGTGCACAGACAGTCCCCCATAGGCACCCCTCCCTATCCATATGAATATGCATACAGACATGCCACAGATACATATGCATGCAGAAGAGGGGACAGATAAAAATCAAGTGTTTCCTACAACTCAGACTACTGGGTTCCTGCTCCATCAGGTGCCTTTGGGTTGGGACAGGAGACAGACTCTACAATTCCAGCTACATGTCCCTGTCATTGGCTTTTTATATAGATGTGCATTATCCTGGCATATGGTTCAACACATCATGTCTCTTTAAGACGGCCCTCCCCTTGTGTGGTGTTGAAAGGAAGGGGCTGGGGAAACTCCACTGGGAGCAACAGCCCCTCCCATGGGATGATAAAAGGGTTGCTTTAACTGAAATAGAGTTGTAAGCAGTGGCCAGATTTAAGCACAGGGCCTCCCATATGTCAGACCCTTAGAGCAGGGGATTGTCTATGTGGGGAATGCATATATAAATGTATGTATAATTTATGCAATATTTCTCCTATTCGCGCTCTCTACTTAAGCTATCCATTAAAGCCCATCACATTAATTTAATTGAAAAATTCTGGTGGAATTGTATTAGCTTTTTTCCCATTAAATTAACATTACAGCCTTTAATAGATGTCCTGCGAGCCCATTGTTGCTAACAAAATTATTATGCAAATTGAAGTCTGGCCTTTCTGGATTTGGCCACCAGCCCCTCATTTTCCTCCTCCTTCCTTGACCTCTTTAATTTGTTTGTCCTTAGCCCCCAGTGTCCAGGCTGGGAACTTAGAAGGAAAGGACTGGTTGAAAACTGGTACATGTGACTCTGTGGCCCAGGCCTCAGCCAGCAGGGCAGCTTCATTCTGTGTACAAGGCAGTTTTGAAACCACTCTGGCCTCACCTGTATAAAAAAAAGAAAAGGTAGGCACTGTCCCTCAATTCCAACCACCCCCCTCAATACTAGTAATCCCACCAAACACATACAGAAGACCAAGTGTGCTAAGAGCAAGAAGCCAGGTGCGGGCTTCGAGTCCATGTGCTGAGTCGGAATGAGATTTGATCCTTGAGTGACATGGGGACCTTGAACAAGTGTTAGAATTTCTGGAAAGCAAGGAGGCCACTGTGCTTGCATGGGAAGCTGGATGAGGGCAAGAGATCAAGAATGCTAATGAGGTCAGTGTTTGTTTACTTTCTCGTTCATCCATCCATCTACCCATCAATCCATTCACCTATCTACTCATCCATCCATCCATCTACCTACCCATCCACCCAACCTTCTACCTGTCTATACATCTCTCCATCCATCCATCCATCCATCCATCCATCCATCCATCCATCCATCC
>CAJQZJ010004765.1:1812145-1822145 GCA_907164525.1 Lophiomys imhausi
CCATCTATTCACCTATCCACCCATCCATCCATCTACCCACCCACCTAAATACCTTCCCATCCATCCATCATCCATCCATACATCCATCTGTCCATCCATCCGTCCGTCTGTCCGTCTGTCCATCCATCCATCCATCCAGACCCCTGTTATGCACAAGCCACTTGACTAGGTGTAGCAGGACACAGTAAAGAACAGGAGAACCAAGTGTCCAATCTGCACTATATGGCAGTGTGGGGATAAGAGGGAGATAAACAAACAGGGAGATAAGTAAATTCAAGTCCTGGGGTAAGTGATGACACTCCAGTGGAGGAAAGATGGCATCCGTAACTGAGACTCCCACAGTTATGTTATCTAGTGGTTGCATAGCTGCTTAGTTTGTTTAAGTACAGTCTGTCACAGTCACACCGCAAGAAAATCACCTAAGAATGGATCTTGTGCTAACCTGTCATTAAGTGACATACAAGGCAGGGGCTGAGGCTGTAGCTCAGTGGTAGAACACTTGCCTCCTATGTATGAAGTCCTAGGTTCAATCCCCACTAACTACTTCCAAAAAAAAATAAAAAGAGAAAAAAACAAAAAACCAAGAAAACAATGGTGGACAGTCCTGAGGAATGACACTCAGGGCTGTCCTCTGGCCTCCATGTGAATATATTCACATGTGCGTGCAATGCACACAGATACATATCACATTAAGAAAATAAAAATGCAGCCAAGGGTGGCTTATACCTGTATTCAGTATTATCATCACCCAGGAGGCTTAGGCAGGAAAGTCTCTACAAATGTGAGGCCATCCTGGGGTACATAGCAAGACCCCATCTCAAGGAGGAAAGAAAAGAAAATCTATTCTGTGATTTGACATTAGAACTAGAATAGAAGGAGACGTTTGGACAAGAGACATGAAAGAGTTCATGCTTAGGATATTTAAGGAAAATACAAACCTCTCCCCCTACCCCTAGGGGGGAAAAACTAAGGCAAAATACACAAATAAGCTTTTCCCAAGTGGCTTGGGAAAGTGGCCATAGCTTGTGTCCAAAGGAAGTCAACACCACGAGCCCATTAACATGTAGTGACAGGATCTGGAGAGAACCTGTTTGTTCCAGAGGACTTGAGTTTGGTTCCCAACACCCACATAGGGCAGCTCATAACCACGTGTAACTCCAGCTTCGGGGATCTGATGCCCAGTTCTGGTTTCTGTAGGCACACACACAGACACACAGACACACACACAGAAACACTCACAGACTCAGACACACATAAATAAAACTATTTGTTAAAAAATGCAATGACGAGTTGGGCGGTGGTGGCACACGCCTTTAATCCCAGCACTTGGGAGGCAGAGGCAGGAGGATCTCTGTGAGTTCGAGGCCAGCCTTGTCTACAAAGTGAGTCCGGGACAGCCAGTGATATACAGAGAAACCCTGTCTCGAAAAACAAACAAACAAACAAAAACAAAAAATACAATGGCAGTCACAAGGACACACTTCACTTATTAACAGACCTTGGTTTATTTAATCACCCAAGATGCTTGTCTGAGTAAATGCTTGCCCAGAGAAATGCTCAAGAATGTTCATGATGGTGTTACTCGTGACAGCCCTCATTGGGACACAACCCAACGTTAGCAGAGTAAAACAGGGGCCCAGTCATACAATGCTGCAATTCAAAGATGTTGTTGGGTGCTGAGTCCCAGTGGACTTGGGAAAGTTCAAAAGGTCAATGATGGCTATTCCTACCACTGAATGAGAGAAAGTACATTCTGAACCCACTATCCAAGGGGCAAACATAGTTGTGAGGAAAGAAAATAAATTAGTGGTGATCTTTGGTGATTATGGTGAAGATGCCTTGGTGGGACACAAGGGCCTCTCTGGGGAGGCAGGCGTGTTCTGGATTTTAATCTAGTTATGAGACACATATGGGAATATTAACTGACTGAGCATCTTTTCAACACACACACACACATATATTGCTCTTTAAAGATAACTAGGGCCTTTCAGGTATTGTCAACATCATTTGGTCTGCCTTAAATTTTCTTTCCTAATTTTGTCTCTAAAAATTCTTATTTTTTTGAATCCATTAAAGTATTACTCATATTTTGTAACAATTCAACATAAAAAAGGGCAGGTATGTGAGACATACTTCTAGTTCCAGCAGTCGGGAAGCAGAGGAAGGAGGATGGCTGTAGATTACAGGCCAGCTTGGTCTACATAGTGAGTTCTAAGTCAGCCAGGATTACAAAGTGAGACTCTTTGTCTCTGTGTCTGTCTGTCTGTCTGTCACACACACACACACACACACACACACACACACACACACAGACACACACACAGACACACACACACACACACATACACACACACACACACACACACACACACACACACACACAGTGTTCAGGAGGATGAAGAGATGCTCTATCAGAGACCTAAGTTTGGTTCCCAGCACCCTCATTGAGTAGCTCTCAACCATGTGTAACTCCAGCTCCTGGGGATCCAATGCCCTCTTCTGACCTCTGAGGGTACCTTCAGTCGAGTGCACACACTCACAAAAAGATGTACATACATTCACAGAATTAAAAATAAAATCATTCTTCAAAAGCATTTAAAATAAAATTGATTTTCCATCTCCTCCCAGGCACAACAATTTGTTATAAATTGGAGTGGTGGGACCTGTACTCAGACAGAAGCAAGAGGATTGGGAGTTCAAGGCCAGCCTCTTCTACATAGCTGATAGTTCAAGGCTAGCTTGGACTACATGAAGCCCTGTCCAAAACAATGTGGGGGGGGGAGTAGGTTGGTATAGATGTTTCCTTATTGTTTTATTTCTTTATAAAAACAGAAAAACGCTTGCAGGATTTGACCGTTTTTTTATTTTTAATAAAAATGGAACCACACCAGCATTCTTTCTATTTAACAGGCTGAGCTTTTCCCCAGTCACACACTCTTCCAGATCGAGCCGTAATTTTCAATGGCTGTGCTGTATTCCTTTATATAAATATATCCTGGTTTGCTCAGCCAGCTCCAGTTCGTGGACATCGAGGCCCTTCCAGGTTGTTGTTTTTAAGCTGTTACAAGCTTACTGTAATACGAATCTTAATATTTTTATGGCTTTATATCCGGGCATTTTCATTTCCTGTGGATATAGTCCCAGAAGTGGGACTGTGAAACCAGCTTAAATAATAATAATAATAAAAGCCCACAGCTGACTTTTCATGGTGTCACAATCATATCAGCCTTCCTTACACTGCTGTGGGATACTAGGTTTCATGGCCCCCACCCCCTTACCTTGCCTCCCCATCTTCATTCTTTCCAAGAAGTTTCCATTTCACCAATCTGATAGGTAGAAAATAGTACTTCACGGTTCTCATTTGCATTTCCGTGACAGGGAACATCTTTTCATATGCTTATTGGCCATTTACATTCCCCCTTCTGAGATCCACAGCTTTGGTCTCTGGTCTCCTTTTCGTACTCATTTGCAAGACACACGTTTGTAAGTTAAGGGTGGGGATCCTTTATTAATTAGATGGCTGTAAATATTCTCTGTTTACGATACATGTTCCCACGGTTCTGCTTTTGAAGAAAAACTATTCGTTCCTCCCCCTGGGTTATGACTAAGGGGGTTTACCACCCAGAGCCTACCAGGATCTCTGCTGCAAAAAGGGCACAGAGAGGCTCATTTAAAGCAATAACTCGTGAACATTTTCTAATTGTGAGGAACCAGAATGTTGCTTTTAGAAGTTCTAGGCAAATTCTTTTTTAAATTGGATTTTTTTACTTTACTTTATGTGTCCCGGTTTGCCTCATGCATGCCTGCACCATGTGCATGTCTGGTGCTTTTGGAGGCCAGAAGAGGGGGTTGGTTGTGTTGGAGCTGGAATTACAGACCACTGTGAGCTACCATCACGTGATGGGAATCAAACGCTTGTCCTCTGGAAGAGCCACTGGTGTTCTTAACCGAGCCATCTCTACCATCCCCCCCCCCCCCCTTTTTTTTTCTTTTTTTCCTTTTTTTTTTTTTTTTGTTTGTTTGTTTTTTGAGATAAGGTTTCACTATGTAACAAAGCCTGGCTGTCCTAGACTTGCATTGTAGACCAGGCAGGCCTTGAACTCACAGAGAGGGGTCTACCTCTGCCTCCTGAGGGCTGGAATTAAAGGCGTGCGCCATCACACCCAACTCTTTCCTTTTCCTTTTGAGACAAGATCTCACTATGTAATCCAGGCTGATCTCAACAGCCTCCACTTCTCCTGCTCTTTCCTCTGGAATGATAAGTTTCAAAACAAATTCCTTTTTATCTATTTGTATTATTTATTGGCATATGTTTATTATATGGAGTACCAGCTTTCATAAGGACATTTTCATACAAGTATATAATATGGCCATGTGGAACAAATCATTAGTTTTTGAGACAGGGTTTTGTGTACTCCAGGTTGGCCTCCCTGACCTTGAACTCCAGATCCTCCTGCCTCTATTTGTATTTGTAGGCTAGCCTCCAGCTGACAGGCTCCACCTGCCTCTGCCTCCTAAGGCCTGGGATTGAGGACATGTGCACTACTCCCTGACTTCCCAAACAAATTCCTAATATAGCTGGAACAGGAGTTGCTGGCTGAGCCCAGGTGGACTTCTACCTACCAAGGATCTCTTCAAGCCCCCTCCACAAGTCCCCCAAGCCTCTTGAGGGCTACTAATGCTCTATGCCACCCAGTTTGAAAATCGCTGACCTGTTTTCTCCTGATGGATATGTTCACTCTTTTTTAGAAGGTTCCAGAGAATGTCAAGTAAGGTATTAACAACTGCTTAGTGAAGGAGTGCCTCCAAGATTGTCCTGGTCTACCTCCCCTTTTCAGACTGAGAACATTTTGATTCTTTTGAGATGAAAATGTCAGGGGCTAGTATGATAACTCAGGGGGTGAATGCTTGTTTTACAAACACAAGGGCTGAATTCAGACTCCCCAGAAAGAACCACATAGAAATCCAGTCACACACACACACACACACACACACACACACACACACACACTTGCATCCCCGGTTTTGGGGATGTTAAGATACCGAGTCTTGGGATCTGGACAGACAAGCATTCATTCATTTCTTCTCATCCGTGATGACCAAATGACAGTCATTAAGTTTGGCGTACTGACATCTGCTCAGGTGCTACTATTAGGCCTTCTGACTGCTCTGAGCTAGTGAGGGACAGGACCAATGGACAAGGAGGGATCTTGTCTGATGTCTACAGAGTTGTTCTGCAAAGAATACAGTCCCTTTCTTTGTATCTTAGTTTACTGGCTACTGAGAGGAAGGAGCCTCAACTGAGAAAATGCCCCCATAAGATCAGGCTGTAGGCAAGCCTGTAGGTCATTTTCTTAATTAGTGACTGATGGGGAAGGGCCCAGCCTATTGTGGGTGGGGCCATCCCTGGGCTGTGGTCCTGGGTTCTATAAGGAAGCAGGCTGAGCAAGCCATGGGGAGCAAGCCAGTGAGCAGCACCCCTCCATGGCCTCTGCATCAGCTCCTGCCTCCAGCCAGGTTCCTGCCCTGTCTGAGTTCCTGTCCTGACTTCCTTTTATGATAACTATGGTTTGGAGGCATAAACCAAATAAACCATTTCCTCCCAAGTTGCTTTGGTTATGGTGTTTTACCAGTTATGATATCCTTAGGTTATAAGGTTTAGGTACCTTTCATAAGGACAGACATTATGAGCTCCTTGGTGACATTTCATCACAACTCGTGTTGCCAAGTAACTTCTTCATCCTTATTTTTGTAGGAGGCTACTCCTCTAAGAATAATACCAGACAACAAGTGCTGTTCTGCTTTTGAATCTTTTAGATTTATTTTTATTTTATGTGAAGGTGTGTGTGCTTGTGTGAATAGATTCCACGTGTGCATGGGTGTCCTTGGAGGCCAGAGGTTGCTGTCGGATCCCCTGAGGCTGGAGCTGTAGGTGGCTGGAAACTTCCTAAAGTGGCTGCTGCAAACCAAACTGGAAGTCATCTCTCTGTCTCTCCGGTCTCAAGGTCAAGGGTTTTATTTTTATTTTATTTTTTTTTTTTTTTTGGTTTTTCGAGACAGGGTTTCTCTGTGTATCCTTGGCTGTCCTGGACTCACTCTGTAGACCAGGCTGGCCTCGAACTCACAAAGATCCGCCTGCCTCTGCCTCCCAAGTGCTGGGATTAAAGGCGTGCCCCACCACTGCCCGGCTAAGGTCAAGGGTTTTAATGAAAGATGTTTCAAGCAGAATGTGGTGGTTTGAATAAAAATTGCTCCCAAGTCTCCTATGTTTGAATGCTTAGTCACCAGCAGAGCTGTTGGGAAGGTGTAACAGAATATTTTTATTCATAAACACTTATATTTATTAATATTTAACAAACATCTATAAAATACCTAAACCTTATAACCTAAAACCTATAATCTAAAATCTATAATCTATCTACAAATACCTTAATACCTAAAAACACTCTAATATCTGTCTAAAGATACTTATGACTATTTTAACTTTCTTAAAAGGATATTAATATTCTTAGCGTAGGTCCGTGCAGGATGGCTTGGTTTACAACAGTCCTGGAAGGCGGTCCCTTTTAAACATTAATGTTCGTTGGACCTTACTTTGCCAGTTTGTAAGGCCAGTCTATTTCTACCACCAAATGGTGGCCAGTTTATAAAATCACACTGTTCCAACCACCAACTGAGGGTGACTTTTTCAATCAACTAAGAATTGCCTCCACAGTCTCTTTGGCCTGGGGAAGCCGAAAGCCTCTCCTAGTGGCTTCTGAACTCTGCTGGCCTCACTCACTTTTCTAGCGCTCTGGGGCCCCATGACAGACAGACGCCTTCAAGGAACTCTCAGCAGTTTTTATGCCAAGCCTTTGCCTTGTAATATAACAATCTAAATTCTGTTAATGGCATACCTTGCTGTGCTCTTCTTCAGCGTGACTTATCAGTCGGTGAGGGCAGTAGGAAGAGAGAGACTGTGTGGAATTCTCCGGCTTATATATGGCATTATCTAAGATACTTGGCAGTCTAGAGGGTCCATGAGATTTCTCGAGATGTCCAACAGTCTCACTGCTTCTCACGATAACCAACGTCATCTTTGTGGCTTGCGCAGTTTCTTAGCCATGCCCCTTCAACAGGGCATATTTGTCCAGCCACATCCTGGCTTTGTCCGTCCCATCAGGTAAAGGGATGCCAAACTTTTCCCCATGCACTGCCAGATGCCAACCTAAACTGCTCACCAATTTCACCAAAGAGACCCAACTTCTACCACAGGAAGGATTAGGAGGTGTGGCCTTATTGGAGAAAGTGTGTCATTTGGGGTGGGCTTTGAAGTTTCAAAAATCCTGCCATACTCTCTCTCTCTCTCTCTCTCTCTCTCTCTCTCTCTCTCCCTCTTCCTCTTTCCTTTCCTCCCTCTCTCACTCCCTCTCTTCTTCCCTATGTTCTCTGCCTGCATATCAAGATGTAAAGCTCCCAACTGCTGCTCTAGTGCCAGTCTGTTTGCTCCCTGCCATGATCATGAATTAAGCCTCTGAAACAAGACCTCAATTAAATGGTTCTACAAGAGTTGCCTTGGTCACTGTGTCTCTTCACAGCAATAGAACAGTGACCTAGACGCTAAGATTGGCCCTTGTTGCATGGCTCCTACTTCTAGCTCCCTCGTGAGGAGCTAGAAGGGTTTATAGATTCAACTTGTTTTGGAAAGGCAAACCTCACTCCCACCCCTTGTGAGATAGAGAACATATTACTGAGGCAGATCAGTGGAACAGGCCCCCATTACAGCTTCCCCAGGTTCTTGCACAATAGTGGCCCAAGAAGTATACTGGGTTACTCTCCTGCAGGATGTTTCAGAGCCTTTAACAAGCTAGTGTGGACTATGCATGGGTGGTGTCCCACTTTTCCTTGTTCTTGAAGCTCAGATGGGCAAAGGGTCCCTGAGAATCACATCTCAGATATGCCTGCTAGAAAAAGCTGGACTTAATAGTCTTTAAATTGTCTTTCAATAAAACCAGACCCTCAGAGAATTATAGATGTCATATAGTTTTGGTCACTTAAAGATTGGTGGCGTTGGAGAGTGCCTGACCTGAACAGAGGAGCGTGACAGAAAACTCGGGGCACTAACTTTCTATCATTTGTATCACAACTCATAAAAAAGCTCTTTTGTTGTTGGGTGTGAGGCTGTGCTTATAATCCCAGCTCTTGGTGAGGGAGGATGATCAGGGCCATCCTCGGCTATATACCCAGATAAGACCACCTTAGTCTACATAAGACTTTCTCAGAAAAACAAACAGAAATCCTTGTACAGTGTGGTACTAGTAAGAAGTGAATTTTCCTAAGCACCAAGTTTGCTCAATTTCTAATGCCGTGAGCAAGAAAACATTTGAAGCTAAAATGTCATTTAAGCTAAGAGTGCCTTGGGAACCTGTGATGTTGTGGGAAGAATGGCAGGTCTCGGGGGAGAAGCATCAGTTAAAGGTCCAGAGGGTCTGGGTGAGATTGCCACTTGGTGGGAACTGCAGAGAAACTTATGTGGGGCTGTGTGGTTTGGAGACAGGAGTCTGTTGAGCTCATGAGACCAGAAATGGTGATCTACTAAAGAGGATGACTGTGACCTTCAAAGTGTCTCATGGGCTTGGGGGTTGAGGGTGCCACATGGCTCAGTTCATAAAGGTCTTGTTAAGTTTCAGGGGCAGACAAGCATCTCAAATACGTATTTAACATATCAAAGCCGATCTGGCTTCCAGGCTCTCCAGCATTCCTCAGTCCCTACCTGGGCTGGGGCTGACCTTCCCCCAGAGGCTCATCCCAATATAATCCAGACATTTTGGTTACCTGCCCTCAGCTTTGCTGCTTTTGGACCTTTGGCCTCCTGGTTGCTGTACTTGGTTTCTCTCCTTTCCTCTCCCCCTCTCCCCACAAGGTTCAAGGTCATGATCACTCTGGACTCTCCCAGATGTGTCTGCTCCTGGCAATGCTCCCTCACATATCTGTAATAAACTTTCTCCTCAACCATACCCAGGAGCCCTTTCCTTTCCATTTTATTTCTTTTTTTTTTTTCATTCACTTGTCTTGTAAGAGTGAGGACCTGGGTATAACCTCACCTGAAAAACCTGAGTGTTGTAGCCCATGCTTGTAATTCTGGAGCTGGGGAGGAGGAGTCAATCCCCTGGGCTCACTTGACAACCAGCTTAATCTTGTCATGTTCCAGGTCAGTGAGAGACACTCAGTGTTAGGGGCCATCACTATCACCCTGGGCCACAGAACAGCGGGAAGCTACTGGGTCACTGCTGGCTAGCTTGAGAGTAGAATCCCTTGATTCATTCAGGGAAGAAATAATTGACTAAGCACCTCCCATAGAGTGGGGGTGGCATAGAGACTCCGGGAAGTGTGATTATCCCTCTCTTTAAAGCCCATGGACATTTCCCTACAGGGAAACAAGGTTTCAGAGAGTCTTCAAATCTTTTTCCCACTGGCCTGGGGGAGGAACTTCAAAGACCTGGTCCTTCCACTAAGTGCTTGATGGGATGCTGCAGGAAGCAGGAGACACAAGGCCCCATTATTCTTGGAATTAAGTTCACTTCAGCTTCTCTCCCTCCTCCTTTTCTCCCTCGTGCCTTTTTTTCCTTTCCCCTTTCTCTCTTCTCTTTTTGTACCCCTCCTTTTCTTCCTCCTCTTTTCTCCCACCTTCCCTTCCCCCCTTTTCTCCTTCCCATTTGCTCCCCCCCACCCGTTTCCTTCTCCCCATCTTAGTTTTTCCTCTCTCCTTTCTTTTTTCTCTCCCTTCCCACTTCCCTTTCTTCCTTTCCCTCCTCTCCCCTGCTTCCCTTTCCTTATACTCCCCCTTCCTCTGTTACTCTTTTTCTTGCCTTCCTCCTGGGTCCTTTCTCTTTCTCCTTCCTCTCTCCCTTTCTGTTTCCTCTTTCAGAATTATCCTCCCAGCACCCCAGGCCAACTGGATTCTCCAGTGTTGAATTAGGTTCCTGACTTTCTCAATGACTGCTTGGTCCATGCACCAGAC
>CAJQZJ010004765.1:1823305-1897817 GCA_907164525.1 Lophiomys imhausi
TGTGTGTGTGTGTGTGTGTGTGTGTGTGTGTGTGTGTGTGTGTGTGTGTTTTCAGGGATGGATACAGGGCTCCACAAGTGCCAGGCAAGGCTTTTACCACTGAGTTATGTCCTACCCCCTCTCTCTTTCTTATTTTTTTCTTGCTCACATTGCTTTCTTCTTCCCTCCCTCCCGCTGTCCAAGTTGGGCAGACACCTCTGCCTCTGGCCAAGGTGACTGCTCCCAGGGCTGTTTGCCAGCTGAGCACAACCAGACAGTGGCTGCAGCAGGGTAGGGCTGTGAGTTCTGAAGAGAGGGCGGCTCACTAACTAAGCCTGGGCACAGCTTTCTGCCCAGAGGGACACTTGAGGTTGTGACACGGCGACAGATCCCAGTAGAGAGTGTAGCCTCCCCTTGCGGAGACAGAGGTTGAAGAGGTTGGAGCTTGTGAGGCAAAATCCCAAAGAGTCACTCACTTAGTAGTGCCACACATTGGCGCAGGGGACTCATTGGGCCAGAGGCTGGATGCCAAGTTGCTCAGGCATTGGGCAACATGCTAAAAAGCTGGCAGAGCACAACTGCTGGTGTTGTGTGAGCCAAGTCATTCCAGAAGTGCTTCTGGGTCTGGAGACGTTCAAGTTCTAGCAAGTAAAGCAGGAGCGATGGGTTAAACAGCCAAGGCATTTCCTGGAGGCTGTGGCTAGTGAGGCTGTATCTTGGTGGCAGTGCTGAAACAGCCTGGCGGTGGGAGGGGGAAGATGTCTCCAATTGGACCACAAACGAAGAGAGAAACCTCAGAAGTCAACCAACTGCAGAGAGTAATAACTAAAGCGGGTGTTCTGTCGTGTGACCCTCAGTGTCCAGCGCTGGGAGAAACACAGAAGTGAGCAGCCCCCCCACCCCCAGACAGCATCTTCAGGCAGGACAAACAGATGCCAAATTCCCAGAGCCACCCAACAGAGGAGGGCTTGGAATGGTTTCATAAATAAGGCCGGAGGTATGAAGAAGACGGAGGTGGGGAGGCTGGTCAGTAAAATACTTGGTGTACAAGCAGGAGAACCCGTCAATTCCCAGCACCCATGTAAAAGTAGGATGCTGGGATGGGTAGTTCTACGCCAACTTGACACAAGTTAGAGTCATCAGAGAGGAGGGAGCCTCAACTGAGAAAATGTCTTCACAAGACCAGGTTGCAGGCGAGCATATTCTTAATTACTGATTGATAAAGAAGGCCCAGTCATTGTGGGTGTGGCCATCCCTGGGCTGTGGTCCTGGGTTCTGTAAGAAAGCAGGCCCCGCCCACTGTGGGAGGGGCCATCCCTGGGCTGTGGTCCTGGGTTTATAAGAAAACAGGCTGAGCAAGCCATGGGGAGCAAGCCAGTGAGCAGCACCCCTCCATGGCCTCTGCACCAGCTCCTGCCTCCAAGTTCCTGTCCTGCTTGAGTTCCTGCTCTCACTGCGTTTGATGATGAACTGTTACATGGAACTATGAGTAAAATAAACTGTTTCCTTCCCAGGGTGCTTTTCATTATGGTGTTTCATCGCAGCAATAGTAACCCTAAGACAGATGTGATTAAACTGCTCTGCAATGCCAAAAGTGGGGAGACAGATACAGAAGGATCCCTGGGGCTCAGAAGGTAGCTAGACAAGTTGAAACAGTGAGTGTCAGATTCATTGACTCTGCCTCAAAAGAAGAAAAAGAAAAAAAATATGGTGGAAGGGCTGGAGAGATGGCTCATCAGTTAGAAGCTCTCAGTGCTCTTTCAAAGGGCCTGAGTTCAGTTCTCAACACCAACGTCTGTCAGCTGAGAACTGCCTGTAACTCCAGCTCTGGAGAGTTGCAATGACTGACCTCTATGGACACCTGTTCAGTTGCAGACACTCATCGTCCACACATTACAGACACATTAAAGACAATAAAAATGAATCTTAACAAAATGTGGTGGAGAGGAACCAAACAAGACACAGGCTGTTGATTTCTGGCCCCTGTATGAAGGTACACACATTCCACATACAAATAAAAATGGGGAGCTGGGCAGTGGTGGCGCACACCTTTAGTCCCAGCACTTGGGAGGCAGAGGCAGGCGGATCTTTGTGAGTTCGAGGCCAGCCTGGTCGACAAAGCGAGTCCAGGACAGCCAGAGATATTCAGAGAAACCCTGTCTCGAAAAACCAAAAAAAAAAAAAAATGGGGGAGAGTATAAGAAGAACAGAGGAATAGCAGGAGTGGAGATTGTTTTAAAACAGATGAAGAGGGGGATGGTGAAGAAAAGGAAGAGGAGAAGGAACCGGTTGGAACCTCTAGAAATGAAAGTCAACACAAAGAAATTCATTAGTTTAATAGCGTATTAAAGACTACAAGAAAAAAAAAACATCAATACATCCAATGCCGTGTGATAGGCATCACTCAAACCAAAGAACAAGGAGGAGAAAGATGATTTAGAATATGGGGAACCAGGCATGTAACAGGACTCCCAACAGGGGGCAGAAGAAGATACAAAAGCAAACCCAGGAAATGAAAATTCCAACATCAAGGGGGCAGGGTGATGGCTTAGGGGGTAAGGGGCTTGCTGCAGGGGTAGCATCACTAAGAACTTTGGGGGGAGTCCCACAGTGGGCTCCAGAAGTCACTGGGGAAATTGGTGCTCCCTCTTTGAGTTCTTAGTCCCCTGAGGAAAAGAATTTAGGAACAGGCTCAGTATGAAGCACAAGGAGAATTTTGTTAGAGTTTGAGAGAAAACAACAAGGGCAGGCTGGAAATGTCCACAGCCACTGGGAGGGAGGATGCAGAGGAGAGGAAGATAGGCCATGTCTTAAGGTAGGATGCATGCTCAGCAATGGAAGTCAGCACAGGGCCACATGGCAGAAAGCCACACAGTGGAAGAGGTGAGGTCTGATGCAGAGAAAGATTTAGAAAGCTCAAAGTGCTGGAGAAAACGTACTCAGGCTTCAGCCATATCTGAAAGAGTCAGGAGGGTAAGAAAGTCACCCCTTTTGAGTAAGAGGTGCCTGCTTGGAACATGAGCTTCTTTCCGTGCTCAGGGGTGTCAGCTGTTTCCCCTGCCCACACACCTCTGCTCTCCGTCATTTGACATCCTTCTGCTAGCTCTCGCCCAGCAACCGATACCTCACCTCACAGCAGAGTCCAGAGCAATCAAGCTGCCCTTCCCTAGTAGCTTCAACACCTAGTCACTCTGCTCAGCTCATTCAGACTGGATCACAAACCCATCCTCGAATCAGAAAGTCTTGACTCTGAGCAGCCTGGTTCTGGATCGCAAACCGCCCCCTTGAGTGAGGAAGTTGGAGAGAGATGGTCTCCCAGTTCAAGATGGTATTATGGATGCTGAACAGGCAAAACCATAGACATTTACTACCCCCAGCAAAGCAGTGAATTGTGAGAGCCGCAGAGCACACTGCCTCCAAATGCCACTTGGAATGCAAGACTCCCTTCATCCTTGCTACTGTATAAGGAAGACTACGTATTTGCTGTCGGTTTGTTTATTATTTATTTATTATGTGTGGTCTCATGTAGCCCAGGCTGTCCCCAAACTCACTATGTAGCCCAGGACGATCTTGAAATTTTGAGCTCCCTCCCTGTCCCTGCCCAGTGCTGGGGACAAAACTCAGGCCTTCTGTGCATATGAGGCAGGGACTCTACTGAAACTTTCTCAGTATTCCCCACGGATAGACAGGAAACAAAAAAACAGCTTACGCTTGGCCACCCAGCAAAAGAAGGGCAGAGCTGAGAGGCAAACCCACAGCCTAGCTCTCTGAGACTCCATCATCAGCCAGCTCACCTGGCCTGTGGCAGAGACAAATCTGCAGGTAGGACTTGGACTCCTCTAATGCTGGAGCACTCAGTGCTGCTGTTCCTGCCTCTCCCCCGCCCCCGACCCCCCAGCCAATAGTGACCACCAGAGGAAAGAGAATTTCAGGAAAAATAAAAATGCTCTGACTGCCTCCATGGGGACAGGAAGAGAGCTGGCGGGGGTGGGGTGGGGGAGACACACTCAGCACTTGGACTCTGAGCTCCACTAGTTTCTTGTAGCATAGTAAGGAATCTTTGGAAGTTGGCAACACTCTGCTTCATCGTGATAGTTGATTCTTCCTTCATCTTCCTTATAGTCTTCTTTCTATGTGTCTTTCTTCTGACTCAGTCTCATAAGGACAATTGTCACTGGATTTAACATGCACACACACGAACACACACACACACACACACGAACATGCCAAAGAAATCCAGGAGGATCAATCAACAAAGACATTTTTTTTTCCAAAAATACAGCCCCATTAAATAGGGTCTTTATTCACAGGTTCTGAGGTGTGTGTGTGTGTGTGTGTGTGTGTGTGTGCGTGCGTGTGCTTGACAGTGTCTCTTTTATTGCCTTGTATATCTCTCTCTCTCTCTCTCTTTTGTTTTGAGGTTTTCTGCCCTCTTTTCTGGAAGGTACGTGCTGCTGGCTTCTGTGGTTATTTTCGCCTAACAGCTGTGTTTCCGGCAAGCAGCTGAGGGGTTCTTCTGACTCAGCAAAACTAGAGCGCTAACTGTCAAGAAGCCGCTCAAGCGGGGCTAGAAATAAAGACACCATTCCCCCATCATCAACCCACCCCCGCCCCAGACTCCTTTCACTTCCTTCCCCGTGGGTACCTTTGAAAGCCTCATGAAGTGCTTTGTAAAACCTGCCTCAACCTGTCTGCTCCAGGTCTGGATGAAAGTGGCCCTCGGCTAGGCTTTGCACAAACAGTAGATTCTGGAAAAGGAGGCCTCCTCCTTCTCGTCCTCCTCTTCCTCCTCCTTCTTGGAAGGCTTGGGTGTCTTCTCCAACAGGGACCTTGTAGTGAAAGCAAAGGCAGTGGGCTCTCTGTGGCTCCCCAGGGTGTAGCCTTTCTCAGGCTGCTACTGGGGGAACCTGGGGACATGGGACATCCACCATCATGCACTGGGGACATCCACCAGCATGCACATGGCTGAGCTTCATGGAGACATTTGGCAGCTTGCTTTGCCCACTGGCTCAGGATTCTCACTTCCAACTTCAGACAGAAAGAGAACAAGACGGGAGAGGAAACCTGGGTCACCTAGATGCCTGCAAAAGGCTTCCCGTGTGATGGCTTCGAGACAGCTGCGCTCTGAGACTCAATGTTGCTGTTCTGAGAAAGAAAAGGAACAAATAATTTTAGCTCTGTCCTACGCATGCATCCCTTGCAGCTGCTGATAGACCGTCTGTCTCAACCCCCACTCTGCAGCTTGTGCCCAAGGAGGCCTGCTAGCACTCTTTGCAAGGGCCTTGTGCAAGATTCCACCTAATAAACCCATTGGCTGCTCAAGGAGGAGGTCACGTGCGGTTCGGTGTGTGTGTTTGTTTCTTTTTGCCCTCCTGAAACAAGATGGCATTGGGAAATATTGCCCCATGGGCTTGGGTTCCTGGAATTTCTCACTAGGGAAAGGGAGCTGAGGCCAGCAGGGAGCTCCCAAAGCCATTGGCTTAATGGTATGGTCTGAAGAAATAAAGAAGTTGCTGATGGGGCTTGAAGTAAAAGACTGGAACAGAGTACTGAGCCCTGTGGGACGGGTTCGAGCCACAGACATGAGTCCCGGTCCTCTGACTATAGAACGCCTCTGGGTGAGGAAAGTTCACACAGTGGGAGTGCAATGTGGGCCTTGATGTGAAACCCTCTGGGTCTCGGTTTTGTTACCTGGAAGAGCAGAAATGAATCAGGGTGAACACTCACTCCTCTTTCCTTCTTTCCCACAAGGTCTCACACTTGAACTCACTATATAGCAGAAAATGATTTCAAACATGTCATCCACCTGCCTCCTATCCTGAGTGCTAGGATTACAGGCTTGTGCCTGTAATGGGACCCAGGGCTTCCTCCTGGCTAAGCATGTGCTCTGCCAAATGAATCATGTTCTCTGGGTTGTCTGGGGGAAATAAATGACTTCAAATACTGGAGGATACTCAGCCTAGTTCTTGGTGAGCCAGGATGGAGTCTGCTGAACCCTACTTTACTCTCTGTCACACGACCACACCCCAACTCTGCCTCCCCACCTTGCATGAGATCTTCAGGTTATTTTATTCTCCAAATCTGGAGGCCCAGGTACGGTCATAGTCTCCCCCATCCCTGACCAGAGTGACATGGGTTGTCTGCCGGACTCCAGCTGGCACAGTGAAGCCAACTTCAGGAACTCCTGGGAGAAAAGACATCTTACTCTTAGATTTCCAGGAAGTAAAAATCGGAGCTCGGTCCTTCAGTCTGCTCTCTTTGGATTGCAGAGGGAATACAGTGGCCTGAAGATGAAGCCAACATGCAAGCAAATGTGGAGGTGCTGCAGGTTAGCACGGCACAACCACCCACACCTGCTGCCACCAAACCTGTTCCTTCTTTTGGGCCTCAGAACTGTATTATGGGCTAGGGTCCTTGTTTTGGAGGTAAGTGGAGAGCCCAGTGGTAGAGGGCTTGCTGAATATGTGTGAATCCCTGGGCTTCAGTACCAGAAGGGGTTGGGGGAGGTATATTAAACTCTAAACCTGTGAATCTCAAATGAGATTTTGCACAGCCCTCCCCACTCCAGCACAATGCCTGGAGACATTTTTGCAGGTGTTTCTGCTTGTAGTGAGTGATTTTGAAAGTCACATAACACCCAGGGCAGGCCCACCACAGGTCACTATGAAGAAACCAACACCCAGGACCCATCCAAAGTGAGAACAGAAAGTGGACTTAGTGGGGTAGGGGGAGCTGCAGAGTTAAGAGCGCTTCCAACTCTTTCAGAGGCCTGGAGTTGAGTGAGTCCCAGGACCCACACTGGGCAGTCCACAACCTCCTATAACTCCAGCTCCATGGGATCTGGGTACCTATACCTTCTTGGAGCCTCCTTGGGCTACCGCACACGTGTGACACACACACACAAACACACACACACACACACACACACACACACACACACACACACACACACCCAATAAAAAAGAAATGTAAAAGAAAGAAGTGGAAGCCAACTGGTGGAAACGCACGCCTTTAGTCCTAGCACTCGGGAGGCAGAGGCATGTAGATCTCTGTGAGTTCGAGGCCAGCCTGGTCTACAAAGTTAGTCTAGGACAGTCAGTGCTACATAGTGAGATCCTGTCTCACACAAACAAACAAACAAATGGTGGATTTTGAAGTACTAAGTTTTCTGGGCTATAAGGAAGACTTGTGCCTGTACCCGACACCCATATGCTTTTGACTCCTGCTACCTCTGTACCCCTTCTCCTTAAAGGGAGGCATGGGACAGTACACTTCTCTTGTGCTCACAGACCCCAGGGCGTGGGGTTGTCACCTGGCTCATGCACCAGCTGACCCTTCTGCTGGTACACCCACCCCCCTCAGGCTCCCCTTCCTCTGTACAGCCATCAGCAGATCAAGCCTCCCTCCTGCCTCTTCCCTCCATGAGCTCACACCACTGCCACCACAAATACCCTTTGGCTTCTTTCCCTCTTCGCAAATTTTGGAACCCACTTGATCACGCTCCCATAGTTCCTGCTTCCAGTGTATTTGCACTACAAGTTCACCACCTGCTCAAGGTCCCTCTTGCATGTCTGTGTTGTAGCTTTTACTTTTTTTTTTTTTTTTTTTTTTTTTTTGGTTTTTCGAGACAAGGTTTCTCTGTGTAGCCCTGGCTGTCCTGGACTCACTTTATAGACCAGGCTGGCCTCGAACTCACAAAGATCCGCCTGCCTCTGCCTCCCAAGTGCTGGGATTAAAGGCGTGCGCCACCACCGCCCGGCTGTAGCTTTTACTTTTAACAACTCTTAACCACTTCTCAATGCCGCCTACGGGCAGCGACTCTAGTATCTTCAAGAGAAATCCTTCCAGCCCACTTTCCTGGGTTAGGAAACAGTGTTACTCCAGCCCACTTTCCTGGGTCAGGAAACAGTGTTCCAGCCCACTTTCCTGGGTCAGGAAACAGTGTTACTCTGAGAGTGGAATTAAAAACAATGATCTGTCAATCTCCATGTAGTTCCTGATGTTTTTGGGTTGTGCTTCCTTCTTAAGCTCTTCTGTGGTGATATATGCAAAGCCGGTGGCTTGGACTGGAGTTCTGTCTTCTGTATCCTGGCCGTTATCTGCATACACCACTTTGGTTTTTCTTTTTTTCTTGTTGTTGTTGTTTTGTTTTTAGGTTTTTCGAGACAGGGTTTCTCTGTGTATGCATGACTGTTCTGGATTCACTCTGTAGACCAGGCTGGCCTTGAACTCACAGTGATCTGCCTGCCTCTGCCTCCCGAGTGCTGGGATTAAAGGCGTGCACCACCATGCCCGGCCTATCACTTTGGTTTTTCCATCTCCTTTTAGTCGTGAACACGGAGGTCACCTCTAGATCCTTGCTCTGATGATCACACTGGCCACCAACATCATCCTGAGTGTTCCTTATGACCCTCTGCAGACATCTTTAGCATGCACACCTCTGTATGGAAGACCTAAGCCATGGGGCTTCAGCGTGTGACCTTGTTTGGACACAGGATATATAACTTGTTAAGAAGAGGTATGCTGGAGGACGGAGGGCCCACAATCCAACTGACTGTTGTCCTAGGAAGGAAAAAACAATGCAAGGATGCAAACACTCTGGAGGAGCCATGTGATGGGGAGGCAACGACTCGGTGATAAGGCTGCAAGCCATGGAATACTGGGAATCCATGGTCATCATCAGAAGCGAGGGCAAGTAAAGGAGGATTCTACCCAGAGACTTATGGGACTGACCCCCTTCTGACATGGATTTGTCCAAACATTTAGAACTCAGACCTTTATATCTGTCAGAGTTCTCTAGAGGAACAGAATGGAGAAGATGAATATATATATATATAATTTATTAAATCAGCTCTCTTTAAAATAGTGGCAACAGCTGAATCACATCTGAGGACTGAGAACATGTAGGTGCCCAGTCCTTGAGACTGGGAGCCTCAGCACTTAGAGTGGTCACACAGTGGCTCTCACTGGTGACTGAGAACTCAATAGTTGCTTGTAGGAGGAAATATTAATATCTATAATTGATGATTATGGTTATTAGGGCAACAGAGTTATCCTTTAGCCTACTTGTGAATAACCACACAGATGCCTGATGGATTTTAACAAGCCTTAGCCTGGATTGTGCAATCTTAGCCCATCCAAGCTAGATTTTAATGCTATTCCACAAATAAAACCCCATACTATATACATACATCCCCTGGGCTGCTATTCTCCATGCTATGCTGATGTTCTAGGCCATGTAGAGATATGATCTTCCCATTAACCAATGGCATCTCCTTCTCCTTCTTTTTCCTTCCTCTTCTGGCTTCTCTCCTTTCCCAAAAGCCGGTGAACCTTCTCCCCACCTACCTCTCTTCTATCCAATCCAGGCTGCAGGCACTTTATTCAACCAATCAACCTTAAATTACGTAGAGTAAGGTTTACATAACAAAGACAGGTATATGTGACAATATACTCATCTGGACAGCAACCAGATATTGGGGGCCAGTAATTAGCAACAGAATACAAGTAGCTTTCAGATCACTGTAGCAGTTGCTCAGTCCTTGTGGCTAGATGCCTCAGCAGTTCAATGTGGCATTGAACACCTGGAGGTTTCCTGGAGAGCCTTTGGTCCTCAGTCAACAATGGAAGCATGTAAGACTGGTCCTGATAGCACTGAAGGAGTCAGCAGCAGCAATAGAGTAAACCAACTCAGTGGTAAGAGGGAAGATCACTATTCATGTATTATCCATCCATCTCATTCATCTATCTATTCACCCTTCCATCTGTGCATCTATTCATCCATCCACCCTTCCATCTATTTATTGACCCATCCATCCACATATCCATCCATCCCTCCATCTATTTCCATCCATCTATCTATTCAACCATCATCTATTCATCTCCTATTTATGTATGTATGTATCTATCTATCCATCCATCTATCCATCTATCTTCATCAGCCACCCACCCACACATCCATCCATCCATCCATCCATCCATCTATCCATCTTTCTATCTATCTATCTATCTATCTATCTATCTATCTATCTATCTATCTATCTATCTATCTATCTATCTATCTTTATCACCCACCCACACATCCATGCATCTATCTATCTATCTATCTATCTATCTATCTATCTATCTATCTATCCATTATCTACCTAGTATTTATCCATCCTTCCCTCTATTCATCTGTCTATCCATCCATTGTTACTCCATCCATACATCTGTCTATATATCCATATGTCACCCATCCATTCATCCATCAACCCACCCATCCATCTTTCCACTCCTACTGTGGGTCTTCCTTTACCTTGCTGCTAGAGTCACAGTAGCAATAACAAAAGCAAATGAAGAGGCCTTCTCCACTGTGGAACTCATCATTGGTGAGGGGAAGCCAGACATTCAACTAATAATGATAAGCTCCAGGCCTATGAGCAGAAGACCTGATGGCAGGGGTCCTGGAGATCCTGAACACCTAATTTCATTGAATAATGGTACAAATGATGGGGTGGGAGTAAGGATGGAAGCATGTGTGAGCCCTGCCCTTGATAGACAGGGGCATGGGCTGAAGGGAGGCGCACACTGTTGATGAGGAAGTTAAAGAAGTTGCCTTTGCTGGTGTGTAAGCAAGGAGGGATGACCCAGGGTGTGACTTCCTAACTATACTGGAGCCTCGGAGTCCCTTTTGGCTCTGTGCCTCAGTGGAGTCCCTCACAACAGATTACGGGATGAAGAATCAGTTCCAAAACTATGACCTATTTTGAGGCCAGCCTCATTTGGTTTTTGTGTGAATCCCCAAACCACAGAAGGGGTGAGAAGCAGTATAGTTCCCCCAGAAGGACTTGGAGGAAACTCAACTGTGTAAATCCATTCATTTTTGCTATTATTTAAGAATCCCACAGATTGATAGCACGCAAAGCAGAGAAAGGTAGTGGTATCATGTTCCATTACCTGGCTTAGGTCTTCCTGGGTCGGGGGTCAGGGGCATGGGGTGGGGGGCATGGGGGGGGGGGTGGTAAAGTTATAGAGGCTTCTCCTGCTCACTCTAGACCTCTGCAGGAAACAAGATGGACTGCAACAGAAGCCAATGGTGAAGTCACCCTTCAAAGTCACACAGTGAGACAGAGAACCTGGGCCAGGTGACAGGCTTCCCACCTCTTGGCCCACTGACAGTCTTGGTGTGGCCAGACCAGGCAGACATGGAGCCTCATGGGAACTGGGAAGCCCCCTGAGAGCTCATTTCTCCCACACAGATTCACTGAGCTGAGAAAAACATTTGAACATGGGCCTTGTTAGGAAGTGGTCTGCCATGAAGACTGAAAACAATTAACTACATTTCCACCCCTCTCAGGGAAGAGAGAGAGAGAGAGAGAGAGAGAGAGAGAGAGAGAGAGAGAGAGCACTATCAGGGGGTAAAAGAACCAGCCTGAGATACATCCACTCAGGGTTGTCAATAACTGGGTTTTACGGATGCACGGATTCATGGAGCTATATTTTTAGTGCCTCTACATCGATCGAACTATCATTTCAGCTCCATAGCTCATAGCTAGAAAGCAGCCTACAGACACCCCACATTATGACCCTGCCCTCCTTGTTCAGGACACCACATTCCATTAGGAGCAGGGCTTGATGGATGGGCCTGGTGTTGTAATCTTGCTGAGCAATTACAGTGCCATCCTATTAGTGGGAGACACTCCCCCCCCCCCCGCCACTCCTGTACACGCAAGGCTCTGACTATGAGGGAGATCTGGGGAGACCCAGTGCAGGAGAGCAGGTCTGAGGGGTCAGCCTCCTGGGGTACACCCAACTGTAGCTGCATGGCCTAATGTCAGCAAACACGGAGAGTTCACTACCTGCTCTGTGGTGGGAAGGTGCGAAGGCCTTGAGTTATAATTCCTGCCTCATGGGACTCCGGAGACTCTTAGGAAAACTGGTGGTAGTTCAGAGAGAGATGGTAAAAGTGGAAACTGGCCACCCATCAGCAGCCAGCCACGTGCCAGTCTGCGCTCATTGCCACCTAACTAAAACTGAGATCAAATGGACTTCCACAGGCTTGGCCATTAGGGGGTCTTTTCTTCCTCCCCATGAGAGATGTTACTAACTCCTGGCACCCTCTAAGGGTTGCACTGTGTCCCTCCCCTAAGAGACATGCTAAGTTCTAATGCCCTAAACTGGTGAAATATGGCCTTTGTAAACGTAATTAAATGATGCCTTTATTTCCCTTCTCCTCTTCCTCCTCCCCTTCCTCCTCTTCGTCACCCTCCTTTCTCCAATACTGGGAATTGAACCCCAATCTGCACACATGCCAGGCAAGCCTTCTGCCACCGACCTACCACCCCAACACTCCTTTCCCTTTTTAATTTTGACAGAGTCTCATGAAGTTGGCCTTGAACTGTGAAGTCCAAACAGGCCTTGAACTTGTGATCCTCCTGCCTCAGCCTCCAGAATAGCTAGGGTAAAAGGCCTGTACTAGCAAGCTTGACGCTTCCTTAAGGAGGTGGGGAGATTTGAACACAGGTGCAGTCATAGCAGAGGGCTGTAGGCGAGACACAGACACAGAGAGAGCATGGGGACAGAGTGGTCATGCTGCACCCACATGCCGGAAAGCTGCCAAAGCCAAGGCCCCTTCCTGGAGACTCTGGAGGAGTGTGGTGCTGCTGCACCTGGATTTCAGAGTCCTGGTGGCTAGAGCTGTGAGAGGGTAGGTTCACTTCAGGGCCAACCATGGCTGGTGGGTGTTTGTTACACAGCGCTCAGAGATGGGCGCAGTGCCTTACTCTGCCTCTTCCCAAGGTGTCCTGGGCAGCTCTGGCCAGCTCCCTCCTGGTGGACACTTGGGATGAAGCCTATTTGTTATTCCCAGGAGTCTAGAGAGTGGCCGTGCCAGGCTTTGAAGGGCAGGTAGTCCCTATGGGGGGCACATAGTCACACAGCCGTGCGATGGTATTCATCCCCAGCTCCACCCAATGACTCGGGTGAGGTCACCCAAGGGCAGGTCCAGACACACCATGGAATGCACACACACACACACACACACACACACACACACACACACACACACACCACACACAGAGCATGCACACGCACACAGAGGGCAGAGATATTCTGGGCATGCTCATCAGCGGCTAATTTTAATCATTCTTAGGCTTGCATCTCAAATCCCAAACACTTTAGTGTGTGCAGTCTGCGAACACTCACCAAAAATAGGTCTTGAAGAGAAAGAAACAGGAGCCCAGAGGCCGGCAGACAGCAATTTGAGTCAACCCTCTACTTCCTGAAAGCCTTCAGAGCAGCACAGCAAGGGGCATTTTATTATCTGATGTGGTGTGTGAGAGTGTGTGTATGTGAGTGTTTATGTATGTGTGTGTACGTGTGTGCCAGTGTGTGTGAAAGTGTTTGTGTATGTGTGAGAGTGTGTATGTGTGTTTAAGAGCGCGCGCGTGTGTGTGTGTGTGTGTGTGTGTGTGTGTGTGTGTGTGTGTGTGTGTAGGCCAGAGGTCAACCTCAGAGGTTGTTCTTCTGGAGTCCTTCCCCTTACTGTTTAAGACAGGATCCCTCACGGTGACCTGGATCTCACTTATTCAGCTAGACTGTCTGGGATCCGCCTCCCCAGCTCTGTGACTCAAGTGGGCACACCAGGCCTGACTTTTTTTCCCAAGTGTTGGAAGTGGGACTTAGGCCCTGTGTTTGCACAGCGAGTGCCTTAAGGACTGAGCTAACTCTCCAGGTCCCAGGCTGGGATCTTAACACAAGACTAGCCAGGGCTGACACCGAGTCAGCCCGTGCAGTTGACCTCTGGGCTCTGTCCGCAGGATGTGCCTATCTGAGAGTTAGCCCCTGTGAGCGACCGTCCCCTCACCTACCTGCAAATTACATCCTTTAAAGAGCGGCAAGAATATTGGGGGTAGAGGAGAAGTTGACAGGAGTTTCTGCCATCTGCCTAAGAAAGATGTAGCTGAGGATGACCCTGAACTGTTAGCCCCCTGTCTCTACCTCCACCCTACTGCCAGCACTGGGATTATAGGCATGCCCAGCTTCTCCCAGCTTTTCATGGAGGAAATGGGAGAAAGAAATTAAGGAGGTAAGCCCTATGTAAAGTGAGTCCTAGCTTTTGGGAAAATTTTGTCTTGCCTGTCTAGAGAAGACTAGATTTGGGGGCTCGGAGGTGTAGCTCAGTTGGTAGAGTCTAGCACACACAAAGCCCTGAGTTTGATCCTCAGCACCAGATACAGTGGATATGGGCCCATGCCTGTAATCCCAGCACTCAGGAGATGAAGGCAGAGGGATCAAAAATTCAAGGTCATCCTTGGCTACGTGAGACCCTGTCACGAAAATGAACAAAAATGAACCCAGGTCCCGTGCAGCTTGAGACCACTCCTGAGAGAATGCTGGTGCAGCACGGTGAGTTTACAGCAGAAATCCTCAGGCGATTCTCGGACTACGAGCAGAAGTTGCCCTTAGCTTGTGGTAAACAAACCTGAGGCTGGAGGATGTTAGCGGCACTGAGTGCTGGAGAAGGTTGTCTTGCCGGATGATCATGCAGCCGATCAGCAAGTAAAGGGTCAGTGGACTCTCAGAAGCCACCTCCCCGGAGACAGTTCAAGATCCCTGTGGATCCAGGTATCACACACCACCTGCGATTACATTCCTTCCTAGACATCCACTTGGGGTAAAGTTTAACTTATTTAGTGCGAGTGTGTGTGTGTGTGTGTGTGTGTGTGTGTGTGTGTGTGTGAACATGTGTACAGCTACCTCTGGAGGTCAGAGGAGGCATCGTATAAGTTGGGGCTGAAGTTATAGGTGGTCATGAGCTGCCCCGTGGTCACTGGAAACCAAACCCCTGTCCTCTGAAAGGGCAGCCAGTGTTCTTAACCACTGGAGACTTCTCTCCAGCCCCTAGGTTTAGCTTCTAAACTAGGCACAAGAAGAGATTAGACACAGTGACTAATAATAAGATAATATGGTTATGAGATAGCCGAGGCTATCCTCCATCTCCTGAGTGCTGGGAATATAGTGTGTGCCTCCATGTCTAGTCAGGGTTTTATTTCTTTTGTAAAAAAATTTTTTTTTACTTAAAAAATATTTCTCTGGGCTGGAGGGATGACTGAGCAGTTACTGCTCGTTCAGAGGACCCAGGGTCAAGTCCCAGTATCCACACGGAGGCTCCCAACCCGCCTGTAACTACAATTCCAGGGGATCCAACGCCTTCTTCTGGACTCTGAGGGTACCAGGGGAATGAAGCACAGATATGCATGCAGACAAAACATCCACCCATATAAATTAAATAAATAAACAAAAAATGATTAAAAATAGTTTTTAAAATTTGTTGTTACTGTTTCTTGGTTTTGCTTCTTTGAGACAAGGTCTCTGAATAGCCCTGGCTAGTCTGAAACTCACTTTGTAGACCACTTCACTTTCCCAGAGTTCAAGTCTTCACCTGTTGTCTCCTGTGTCTACTGCTTCTTCTGCCTCTCTGCTTCTGTTTTATAATCTGCAGAGTGGGTGCAACAGCAGCATTTGCTTCTTGGGCTGTGGGAAGTATCAGAGGAGGTGATGGAAGGCTCTTGGGCACACGAAGAAGCATGTGCTTTGTCGGTCCTCGCTGGTGTCCCCACGGCTTCTGGGCCGGTACTTCTGCCCCTAGTCACCAGCCACCTGCACGTGCCCGTTAGCACCGAACACCGTCTATCCTGGCTTATTTTATGTCGACTTAACACAAGCTGGAGTCACTGGAAAGTGAAACCACTCTCGGTTGAGGAAATGCGTCCATCGGATTAGCCCGTGGGCAAGCCTGTAGCGCACTTTTTAAAAAATTAGTGATTGATGGGGGAGGGCCCCGCCCACTGTGGGTGGTGCCGCCCCTAGGCTGGTGGTCCTGGGTTTTATTAGAAAGCCCGGCTGGGCAAGCCAGAAAGCAGTACCCCTCCATGGCCCCTGCATCAGCTCCTGCCCCCAGGTTCCTGCCCTGTGCTCCCTGTGATGTGGAACTGTGAGTTCCCTCAAGTTGCTTTTGGTTATAGTGTCTCTCTCACAGCAATAGTAACCCTAAGACATTGTCCTCATGGCTTTAATCCTGATGAGTGGCCACTATAGTGGAAGAAGTTATAAATAAGACCAATTCAAAATGAGGAAAGTGGGCTGGAGAGATGGCTCAGCGGTTAAGAGCACTGGCTGCTCTTCCAGAGGTCATGAGTTCAATTCCCAGCAACCACATGGTGGCTCACAACCATCCATAATGAAATCTGGTGCCCTCTTCTGGCCTGCAGATATATCTGCAGACAGAACACTGTATACATAATAAATAAATCTTAAAAAAAAAAAAAATGAGGAAAGTGAGGCTGGAGCGGGAAGCCTGGAAGTCTGAGGGAAGATTTGAACTCAAAACCAGCCACTCTTAGAACCCAGGGGTGTTTATATCTAAGAGTCCCCAGGAGGGCTTCATATCCTACCCAGGGGACATTTTTCTTCCTATAGTGTGTTTTATTGTGTGTGAGAAAAATGTGAGTCTCTTAAAAATGTGGCAGGGATGTAAAATTTCCTTTTAAAACGAATATGTCTAGCATGGTGGCACACACCCATCTGCCTACCACTGGGGAGATGAAAGTTTGGAGGCTTACAAAAGCCAACAGTCCTGCTCCCTGCGACAATGTGGATAGACCTCAGACACAGTAAGCTAAGCAGAGGAAGCCACAGTCGGATGTAAACATGGCAGGAACCCACTCACAGAAATACTCAGAATAAACACGCTCACGGGGGTAGAAAGCAGAATTGTGGCTGCCAGAGGCTGGGAGAGGACCATGTGGGTAGGGACCGCTTCATAGTAGTATGGCTTATTTTGGGGATGACAAAGATGTTTTGGAACTAAATAGTCAACATTTCTGAACTATTCTCTCCAAAATGGTGCATTTGATGGCATGTCAACCTCGCCTCGCTAAATAAAAATGGAAATTAAGTTTGGAAAAGGAAACTAACATTTTGTTTTGGGATCAGAGTCTCGGGTAAGCTTAGCTTGGCCTCAAACTTGCTGTTTTAGCTAAGGATGATCTTGAACTCTTGGTCTGCCTGGCTGTCCTTCCCCAGTGGTAGGATGGTGGACTTGTACCACCACATGTTTTATGCAAGGCTGAGGATCAATCCCAGGGCCTTGTGCATGCTAAGCAAACACTCTTGCAACTAAGCCATATCCCCGGCCCCCGTTGAGAAAACATTTAAAGAAAAATATGTAGTCAGTAAATAGCATAGGAGGATTGCCTGTAGACAAATTACTAAGGCGCTACTAATTTAGAGAATACAGTACCGTTTTATCCACAGAGAAGGGCGCAGACAGCTCCTGAGGGGCCCAGTGAAAGTCTAGTCCCTAACTGCTCTCTATTCCCCTGAAGCCAGCTTAGCGCTTAAAAAAAAAAAAAAAAATACTTGTTTGAGTTTAGCTTAGTCGGCTCAACCCAGCTTAGTTAATTGAGTTAAGGCAAGCTGAGCCAGTCTTTGTAAAATCACCAGCTGGCTGGCCTGGAGGCGCTCCATGGAAGATGCTGAGATTCCAGCTCTTTCAACATGCTGCCGCAGGTGGGCTCAGCAATGGCCCGAGCCTCAGCTTACCTGACTCACCTGGGTCCTGTTGGCTCCTCAGGAGCCCACCGGCTTTATAATAGAGCTGCTCTCTCTGGACAATCCCCTGCAGGAGGCTGCTGAAATATCCAACAATGTCGGTCAAGAGGCCCTGGAAGAAGCTCAGAATTTGGTCCATCTGGGACTAGGGAATAACCATGGTCTTCAGAGTGTGTTCAACCTGGGGCTGCAGGCCTCATAGCTATGAATGTGTTCCAACACAGAACTGTAATTTACTTAGAATAGTATGAGAATCCACAAATGTGTGTGTGTGTGTTAGTGTGTGTAATTCGACTGCATAGCCCTCAAGCGTGAACTTTGAGGATAACAGCATTACATTGAAAAGTCAAAGGGTTGGACACGCAGCCTGAGCCTAGGGTTCATTGCCGGTGGCTCTCACAGGTACTTAGGTCAGCCTGAGTGGAGCTCATTCACTTGATCTGACTGTCTGGTTGAGCCTGGCAGAGACCTCAGCCAAATTCATTCAGCTCTGTGCGTCTCCCTTTTTTTCCCCCTTTTTAGGCACAATGAAGATAATAACTGGAAGGAATTGTTGGGAGGCCCAGGAAGAGAACACGTGTCAATCGTGCAGGCTCAGGGGCGAGCTCTAATGACCAGCTACAGCTGGCACAGCAGAGAGCAGTCTTTGGAGTTCGTGACTGGAACTGGTGTGCGGACCACTGTTTGTAAACACTCCCGAGTGGAGAAAGCACGTGACTTATGGCCAGTCTTTTGGAAGAGTGAAGTAGGCTCAGTGGGAGATGAAGCCGACTCTGGCCGCTTGGGTCGGAGCTACAGGGAGAGCCTGAAAGTGGAGACTGGAGAAGCAGGCAAGAGGCAGAGGTCCTCTCTGGTCTGCTCTGGCGTGCTGCCCCACACTGGGGAAGGTGTGGATGTTGGGGGACACGGCAGGAAGGTAAGGCAGGGTGGGTGCAAACCCCACTCAGGAACTTGCAACCCCTGCACCGGTCGTAGATAGAGGGCAGGAGGGTGGCATGGGGAGGCTTGGATTCTTACAGGACGCTCCTGTTGTGGTGGTGTGTGTGGTGAACTGCAGAAAAAGGGCCCCTGGTTTTCAAGATTAATCTAGAGAGTTCTTTGTTCTGGTCAATTCCTTGCATAGACACAAGGAATTCTGGACGCCCCATGTAACCTGAGGTCGACAGCCTCTGCTTCACTGGCTTCTCCCCGAGAGTTGGTGAGCCCGCCTTGCCTGCCTGACCTTTGGGGTCTGGTGAGGAGAACCCAGGATAGCCAGGCAGGCTGAATGTGCTCACAATGGGCAAGGGTTCTCCCCCTACACTCCGCCCCCAGTCCACCAGCTGAAGATCTTCCTGCCCCGCCCCCTCTCCACTGTTCACACTAGGTCTTTCTCCTCATTTGGCGTCTTCCTCTTCTGGAGGATCGCCTCCACCTTCTTTGGGGAGTCTCTCTCACCCTGTCCATATGGTTTTGGCTGCAACTAAAGGCCCAGAACCCTGCTCGGTCCACCGTCACTTCAGTGACTGCCTCAGCAAGTGAGCCGTCTATCGGGGGCCCTCTGGCCCCGGCCCTGGGACTTTTGCAGAAGTCTCCAAGAGAAAGACAGATTTGACTCTGAGGAGATGTGTTGAACAGATGGTGGAGGTCCTATCTAGACATGGAACCAAAATGAGGCAAACCCAAACCAAACAGATGGGAGGGGGCATATTTTAGAAGTTTTCACAGAGAACCTGGATCCAGCTGTGACTGAAGCGCCTCTGACCTTCACCTTTGATGGAAATAATCCTGTCCATTTTGTATCTGGCAGGAGTCCTTTTATGTCAAGATTGGGTCATCTTGCAGCTGAAAGCGTGTGACTAATACACGGGGGACACTCGATCTTTCTAACTTCCTGTTTTCCCATCTACCAAGGGTCTCTAAAAATCTGTACATCGTTCCGTTAGTAAATCTAAAAACACGTATATCATACACACAGCACGGAGGAGACATTGGCTGAGAGCTTTTAAATGTTTATCAGTTGGGGTGTGTGTGTGTCTGTGTCAGTCTCTCTGTCTCTCTCTCTCTCTCTCTCTCTCTCTCTCTCTCTCTGTGTGTGTGTGTGTGTGTGTGTGTGTGTGTGTGTGTGAGAGAGAGAGAGAGAGAGAGAGAGAGAAAGTGCGTGTGCGTGTACGTGCAGGCCAGAGGTCAACACTGAGGTATCTTTCTCCACCACATTTTATTTACCTTGTGTTTTTGAAAACAGCCTCACACTGACTCTGACTTTGGGGTTTCAGCCAGGCTGGCCGGCCAGCCAACTCCAGCAAGCCCATTTCTGCCCCCTCCATACTGGGGCATTTACTAGTTTTAAACTAAACAAAAGAAGGAGCAGTTACTGTCAGTCCTGCTTTATTCTACAAAAGAGGAAGAGAGTGACAGACAGATGTCTGTTACAAGCAGGAATGGAGAAAGTGGGAGGAAGCCGCAGGCTAACCAGAAATACCAGGGACAGTAAAAGCAGGGCCTCTGCTGTGGAGTTTACCGTTAGATTCAAGGGACATGAAGGCTGCTGTGGTCACAAAAGTCCTACCGAGGAGGCCAGGTCAGAAGGGAGCCCAGGGTCATATGAGCTGCCAGCCTGTCAAGGCCACAGGAAACCTGTAAGAGGAGTGTGTGTGTGTGACATAAGGATGGGGGTGTGATCAGAGCTCTTGAGCAAGCATCTTCATGCACGAGGTGGTGTCTTCCCTGGGAGAACAATCTAGCCTGTCTGCTCAGGAGCACTGGAAACCAAAAAGGCCCCACCTTCCCTGTCACAGCTGGTGCACAGAATACGCGGGGGAGGGGGATTTCCCACCTAATACTTCCCGACCACTCAAATGTTTCATTTCCCATTGTCTGTCAGCTCTTCTCACAGCTCAATGGCTGGTGCGCAGCCGACAAAGGTTGTTCCCCCAGGGTCCCCGAAGTGCTGTCTCTTGCTTCTCTTTCACACGGGGAAGCTGGCGCTGGCAGGGTGCAGACTTGGCCAAGGAGTAAGGTCTATTAGTCACTCAGTGACGCATGACAGCGGAGGGTCTAGACCAAGCTGGGGATGAAGTTGATTGGAACAACTGTTATACAGAGGAATTCTCCTGTGAACCTTAAGTACCTCACAAAACAGGCTCTGCAGCATCACTCATGTCTGTTCCTAACCCACCCTGGCCTCAAACTTGCACCTGGCTGAGGGTGATGTTGAGCCCTCACCTGTGAGTGCTGGGATCACAGGTGTGCACTGCCACACCTGGTTTATACGGTGCTGGGGATCGAACCCAGGGCTTTGTGTATGGGGGATCAAGACCCTATCAATGGAGCTACCCCCTCAGCTCTCATCAATGTTCCACTTTTGTTTTAAACATTTGTTCACTTATCGTTTGTATGTGTGTCATCCTGCAGGTTGTGGAAGTCAGAGGACACAGTGTAAGGAGTCAGTTCTCAGCTTTCAATGTGTGGGTCCATGGATGGGGCTTTGGTCACCCGGCTTGGCAGCAAACACCTGCTGAGCCATCAGACTGATCCCATTTCACTTAAAAAAATATATGTGTATATATATATATATATATATATATATATATATATATATAAACTTAAGAGCTTGGAGAGATGGCTCAACAGTTAAGAACACTGGCTGCTCTTCCAGAGGACCAGATTTTGATTCCCAGCATCCACAATTATCTGTAACTCCATTTCCAGGGGATGTGACACCCTCTTATGGCCTTCTTGGTCACCAGACACAGGGTATACAGTCATACATGCAGGCAAGACACTTACACACGCATAATGAAAGTAAAAAAAAAAATTAAATCTAAATTTAAAACATTTTCCCCGACCTAGGTGTTTTGATTGAATTCCATCAAATGCTGTATTCCTGTACACAGTGTTCACAGAATATAGTCAATCTTGGTGACGAATGGACGGATTGAAACATACCTGTTTTACGGAAAGCAGTGCATTGGGCATTTTGGAGATCTGGGTGTAAGGAGTTTGATGGTCCAGGCCTGGTAGCAACAGACCTATAATCCCAGGAATTTGGGATTCTGAAGCAGCAGGGTCACAAAGTTCACGGTCACCCTGAGCAATTTAGTGAGACCTTGTCTCAATATAAAATGTTTAAAAAGAAGAGGTGGTATATAACTCAGGGGGAAGATACCTTGCTCAGTATATGTAAAGTCTTAAGCTCAAGTCCAGTATTGAGAAGGAGGAAGAAGAGAAGGGGATGTGGCTATTGCAGCTGGGCATGCTGGGAGAACTTGGCGTAGTGTTGAAACTTGGCTCAGTGGCATGTACTTATGCTACAGGCCCTTGGGAAATTGTGGCAGGAGCTCGGGGTCAGCCTGGGCTACAAACACACACACCAGACACCAATAGCTACCTGTCCACAGGAGCCCACGATCTAGGTGGGGAGAGACCACAGGTAAGAGGGATTGACAGAGACCGGGGTTTATCCCCAGGATGTTGATTGGAAGGTAAGTAGGAATTACCAGACGGACACACTTTGGGCCCATCACCAGTTCCTATGCTCTGAGCAAACACAGAATATTCATATCGTTGGGCAAGACCGGGTGCAGGGAGCGTGAGACATTTCTGTGGCCATGCCGCAGGGCAAAAATGCCTGTAAACATCCCCTCTCTAGAGCCATGCTCCACTCGGCAGAGGTTGCCCTGGTAATGAGTTTAGCTCTCGTGCTATTCATTCAGCCATCCATGAAAGCCACAAATATTTACTGAGCACTTAGGATGTGCCAAGTGGAGGCTGGGGACATTGGGGACACAGAAATGCCTGCCATCAACCTGTCCCTCACTCTTTTGGAGTTCCCATATCATCAGAGTCGGTAAGCAAACACAGCGCAAGGTGTGGTAAAGAATGGCAGAACACTTGAGCGTAAGGATCCCCCCCACCCACCTCGCGTCCCTCCAGTGTCTGTCACCCACCTGATGCCAGGTGCGCTGCGGGAATAAATTGGAGTTAGAGCCTTGTGTTGTGAGACCTCCGGGACTGACCAGAACTGACAGACAGCTTCACTTCCCAGTTTATGTCACACATTTTTAGACCCGGACCATGCCAGCCAGACCAAGACAGCCAGTTTAGCAGTTATTTTCTGCCTTTCTCAGGCAAGGCCTGAAATCCCACATCACAAGAAAGGCCAGCGTTGCTCTCACCTGTTAATATCGAAGATGGAAAAGGGAGCCGGGTGAGATGGCTCTGCAGGTTTACAGGAGCTTGCTACCAAGTCTGACAACCTGAATGGGAGAGAACCTAGTCCCACAAAGTTGTTCCCTAACCTCGATATTCGGTGCCTTGAGGCTCACACAACCCCCGACAAACTTGGGGGTAGGAGTCTTGAAAAGGGGAAGAAACAAAAGGAAAGCAAAGGGTTACCTTCTTAGTGTGTGGAGGAGAGCAAAATCCCACCAGGAAGAGTAACAGTCTACATACTACAGCGTCTCAGAAAGCAGAGGGAAGAGCCTCTAATATGAGCCGTGGGTCCTCATCGCCACCATCCACACCTCCTCATATCCCTTACATCAATATTGCCCCGGGGCATAGAGCTCCCACTTTGCGGATAGGGAGAGCCAGATAGCAAACAACAGCAGCAGACAGAACTGCAAACTCCAGTCTGCCCTGATTTCTGGACCCTCGGAGCTCCTACTGGACACAGAGCCTTGTCCTTAGGGGTGGCCCCAGGGTGACTGGCCAGCTGGGTGCAGGAGAAGGTGGCCTGGAGGCAGAGCCCGGGGGGTTTTTGTTTTTAAAAACAAGGTGACAGCCGGGCGGTGGTGGCGCACGCCTTTAATCCCAGCACTCGGGAGGCAGAGGCAGGTGGATCTTTGTGAGTTCGAGGCCAGCCTGGTCTACAAAGTGAGTCCAGGACAGCCAGGGTTACACAGAGAAACCCTGTCTCGAAAAAACGAAAACAAAAAAAACAAAAAAAAAAAATAAATAAAAATAAAAACAAGGAGCCGGGCGTGGTGGCTCACGCCTTTAATCCCAGCACTTGGGAGGCAGAGGCAGGCGGATCTCTGTGAGTTCGAGGCCAGCCTGGTCTACAAAGCGAGTCCAGGACAGCCAGGGCTGTTACACAGAGAAACCCTGTCTCGAAAAAACAAAAACCAAAAACAAAAACAAAAAAAAAAAAAATAAAAAAATAAAAACAAGGTGACAACTAGGACAGAAACCCCTGTCCCTTCCTCCGCTGGCCTCTGTCACACAATAAATAACGCCTTAGAAGAGGGTGGCCTGAGCCAGGCAGTAAGTGATGCGGCTGTCAGTCCAACCGTCCTGTTGGAAGAAACACACTGTAATCATGCCACCGAACCCTGAGAAAGACATTTGGCAAATGAGTTCCCATTTTCACATTGGATTGTGCTGAGCATATCAATTTCCCGCGGGCCGGCCAACGTTGGGGATGTGTAATTGATTGCCCGCGTTATAATAAACAAGCCGCGACAGGCGATCATTCATCACGGGCCGCTGAACGTTCCAGAGACGCCGGGAGAGAGGGAGCGCGAGCCAAGGGAGAGGAGGAGAGCAGCGCCCGGGAGGGCGGGGAGAGGGGACGCCAGGACCGTAATTCTTTTCATTATCTAATTTGTTCTTACAGGCCGGGGTCCTCCCCCACCCTCTCCACCAGGAGGCTTGGGGGTGGGGGGAGGCGAGGGGCGTGGCAAGTTGTAATGTGGTTGGATTTGTTCAGGAAAGGGAGGGAGGGGTGTGTGCGTGCAGGACTAGCTCCTTCAAGATCGGGCCTCCAATGGATGCGTCAGAAATTTAAATTTAAAATAAAACAAAGGAAACGTCAGGGGCGTTGTAAAACAACATCAACAAACGAGCGGAGCCTTTTTACTGAAGAAAGGGAGCGAATCAGAGTTAGCTTGGACTGGGGCTCTGGCAGCGGGTCCTGGTCCTTCTCGGCCTCATTCCTCCAGACGCTAAAGGGTGAAGTTTCAAGGTGTGGAGCAGTGGGGAGGGCAAGAATGTCTGAAGTCCTCAGGCCTCACCCTGCCAGTTCGCAGCCCCTTCCCCACGCTCCTAGCATCCCCTCAGCCCTCCTGGGTACCTCAGGCAACCCGCCGCAGGGAATGGAGCGGTGGAGTCCGTGCTGACCGAGGCGTGGCTTGTCGGGGTGTGGTCTTGTTGGAAGAGAAGGGGCTCAATATTGCTTGGTATTGTATTTATTTAGTTGTTTATTTATGTAAATCAGGCAACTCTGGTGGTACACACCTTTAATCTCAGCACACAGGCTGAGGCCAGTCTGATCTACATTGGAAGTTCCTGACCAGCAGGGCTACATAGGGAGATCATGTCTCAAAAATTGTCTTAATTAGATTTTAATTTGGTCGGGGTGCGCACATAGACTAGAGGACAAAGCCATTTTTCTCCAACTTTGTTAGACCACGAGGTCCAACTCAGGTAATCTCACTTGGCTGCAATCACCTTTGCGGCATGAGCCATCCTGCCAACCCATGACCTAGCATTTAGTATCTGTGAGGTGATGAAGAAGAAGTGGAAGTTTTGAAGACTCATTTAAGGACCTGCATCTGAACAGGATATCAACCCCAACATGGCTGCCCTTCCTGCAAGATCCACCTTGTCCCCAAAGGAGGAACTGCTCCTCTGGGGTCCTCAAGAGCAGGTGTGAGACCATTTCTCTTCCCAGAGCATTACTGCCTATGAAGTGCATCCTGGGGCCTGATTTTGCTGGGGAGAAACTGAGGCACAAGAAATAAATGAACAATGGAAAAGAGCTAAAACTTGACAGTGTGGGCTGGAGAGATGGCTCAGTGGGGAAGAGTAGCCATTGCTCTCTCTCAAAGGGCCCAGGTTTGGTTCCCAGCCCCCACACCAAGTGAGCAGAACCATATGCTATCAGCAGACCCTCGTCACTCAACCCCACCCCGCTCCAGGCCACTATCCCTCTCCTTTCTGTCTCCGAGATTCACCTATTGGCTATCATCTGAGCAAAGTCAATGGTGAACTTTGTATCTGCTTTCTCTCGCTTAAAGGGATATTGACAGAGTGCATGGGAGACCTAGCCTGCATTGGGAATTCATTCCTCTTATGGCCAAGTAATATTCCATGGTGTGAAGAAGCCACACTTTGTTGATCCATTATCTGCTGATCACCTTTGGCCAGAGTGAATATCTCCTAGAGACACATTTCACCGTTAGGTTTTTATTCTTTTGGGTATATACTTAGGGGAAGAATTGCTGGGTACTATAACAAGTCAGCATTTAGCTTGCAAAAGAATTGCCGAGCTGCCGACAACACTTGCTAGTTTCCACTTGTGATTGCTTTCCTAGTGGGTGTGGCAGGGTCCACTGTGGGGATCTCTCTCCCCCTCCTTCCAAGTCACAATGTCTAACCTGGGATCCTTCCTAATGTAGCATCTTCCTCCCCTTTCCCATTAGCTCTGACTCACCCTCACCTTGAGGCTGGACCACATCCCTCTGATGGACATCTTGCCTCCACAGACTCCTTCCGGTAGCCCCCAGTTAGCTGGCTCTTGTTTTACACTGAGGGACAGAATTTCACTATGTAGCCCAAGCATGCATCAGCCTCCAGAACACTGGGATGAAGGTAGGTGTCCCTATGCCAGCACTGAGCCTTAGATCTCTGTTTCCTTATATGAACTGGTTAATGTTCACCCTGTAGACTTATCTACAGCCTCCTCTGGCCAAAGACCTCTTTGTCACTTGCTTCATCCTTAGCACACTCACTCATAGACTAGATACCTGTTGAGTGGACACAGGGACAATGCATGAAGCCCAAGTCCAGATCTTTGTGAATGCTCCCTTTCTTCCTTCCTTCCTTCCTCTCTCTCTCTCTCTTTTTAATCTACTGACTATTAGGATTCACAAACTGCAATGCCTTAGGAACTGAAAAACTCGCTTTGATGTAAGAAAAGTAGAGACCAACAAGTTCTCTGCTCATGCTTCCTTTCAGAGCTGCCATGGATTTGATCAGGGATCCTCAGGCTAGTGTGGGCATTGTGCTCAATCTTCCCCACGTGCTCCTGAAGGTCCAGGCAGATTGCAATACATTTGTTTGGTGTGGATGTGACCCGAGCGTGGCAGGGTGACCCCTGGTTTTTTTGTTTGTTTGTTTGTTTGTTTTTGTCCAGTCACTCATTTGTATGTAGGTACAGAAGTCACAGAAAGAAAGCTTCATGGTTTTCCACAGTTCTGGGTTGGCCTGAGGTTAGGTCTGGGGGATAGTATGGGATAGAAACCTTACCAACCAGATCAGGACTCTGCATCTGTTCCAAGGGGCTGAGAGAAGAGAGTTTGAGTTGGCATCCATGGTGCCTCTTTCTTCCTCAGAACTGTGTGAGACTCTGGCTGTCTCTATTCTGAGACGTCCTTACTGGTAAAACTTCCACCACACCCCTCTGCAAGCAGGCGAAACAGAGCCTCAGAGATAGGAAGCATCCCTAGCTTGCTGCTCTCCAACAGGGCAGCTGCAGGCAGGCTCCTGAGAGAGCCCAACTATCTCTTTCCAGCCACTGCAATCTCCATTAGGCTGATTAAGACAATTGATTTATTTATTTTTAGTCGAAGAGAGGGAGGCGGGGGGGGGGGGAGGAAAGAAACCCAACATGCCATTTGTATGATGCAAACATCTTCAGAAAAGCTAAAAAAAAAAAAACATTATGTCACACATATTTTTCTTACTACTGCAGTCAATCAACCGTCTATCCAAAGTGCAACAGTTCATAGACCCAGTACCGGGATCGGGGATCGGGGATCGAGAATCCTCAGGAGCTGGGGAGCCAGGATGGGACTCTGCTTCCTAGCCCTCCAGCCTGCAGGGCAAGAGAGTCACCCCTCCTATATTAGCGTATTGTTTTAGGGGAAACTTCTGGAAATCAGTGAAACTTGACACTTGCAATTGGCTGGGGAGGAATATTAGCAGCAAGGAATACAAGAGTATTAGAAACACCTCTGTGTGTGTGTGTGTGTGTGTTTAGTGCAAGTAAGCATGCACTCCCTCACCAGTTTGGCTAGCAGCCCCCCCCCCCGGGGGCTACCTACCCCTCCCTCCCCAGCACTGATTTGAAACACACAACACCATAGCAGGGCACCAGGATTATAAACAGGCAACATCATGCTGGGCTCTTTTCCATCAATGCTGGGCTCTGAACCTAGGTTCAGCAGGCACTTTATCCACTGAGCCCTCTCCAGCCACTGGTGTTGCCTCTTAAATTGCCCAGTTTCCCTGAGGAAAAAACACAGGGAGTGTGACTCAAAAGCAGAACACTTACCTCTAGGGCACAGGGATCTGGACTGGATTTGAAACACTGGAAAGAACAAAGCAAAACAAAACAAGAGGATAAAGCCAGAGACATGGCCTTCTCCCTCTGAGTTGCCCTCAGACTCCCAGAGGGCTGGGGATCTCAAAGTGCCCCCGCCCCCAGTCCTACCCATCCCTGTACTTCTACCATCTCAAAGCCTTTAATCCCATAATTCTTCTGTTAGGAACTTAGCCCAAGGAAATCATTACAGACGCCTAAAAAGATTTAGTTACAGGATGTTTCTCACTCCATGTAGATTATGGATAGAGATTGGAAACGGTCTCAGCACCCAGTCAAGCAGAGAAGTGAACCTCGCTCCCCTTGGAAGCCCTGCTCACAGTCAGGAAGGGAAAGATGGGCTGAAAATAACCTGAGACAGACGCTGAATTTGTTGGAGTTGGGGGTGGAGCAGGGTAAGGATTTGAGTGTGGGATAGTCTATTCAAAACTGACTTAAATTAGAAACATGGTAGTGCTAAGATCCGGAAGTTGTCAATGAAACCAGAAGAGGCATTCTGGGAGAGGGGGTGCCTTTGAAGGGCTGGTTCCCCAGTGCTGGGAAATAAGCAGAGCTTCATATTCAAATACACAGTAGGCTGGATGGAGTGGGCACTTGGAGGCCGTGGGAGACTCTTACCTGTTTTAGACAGCGTCTCTGGCAGCCCAGGCTGTCCTTAAACTCATGTAGTCAGAATGACCTGGGATTCCTGTTTCCACCTCCCGAACGCTGGAGCTGGTGTGTACACTACACCCAGTTTTGTGTAGTGCTGAGGACGGGACCCAGGGCTTCGCAAGTGCGAGCACCCTACTAAGCGAGCCGCTTACACCCTCAGCTCCATGGTAGGCTCTTTGACAAGAAAAGTTAATAGCCATTTCGAAGCTGGTCCACAGAGCCAGCAAGCTGGGTGTGAACCTGTGGTCCAGGGTCCTTTAAGGGGGATAATCTGATTTTGTGGAATTTGGAGGGGGAAAGCCAGAGTTTCTGCAGTGTTAGAGACCCAGGGTTTTCCAGGAACCTTGAGTTTACTCTCAATGCCCTGATGGAAAAATGACAGTGAAAATTCCATCTGTTCGAGTTTCACAGGGAGATACTGTGGGTCTTAATCCCTGACCTCATGCCCAGCTAACCTGATTGGCACCCCTATTCTAAGATGTTCATCATATTGACAGCCTTCTAGGAGAACCAAGGACCCCAGACCACTTCTGAAAGTGACATCTAAAATCTCATTCATTCATTCATTCATTCGTTCACGTTATACTGGTAGAGATAGATATACTACATGGTAGTGTAGAAATGTACAGGATGCTATTACACAGTAAGTATATAATAACTACCCATGGGCCAAGTGTACTGTGAGTTCGAGGCCAGCCAGATCTAGAGAGTGAGTTCTGGGTCAGCCAGGGCTACATGGTGAAACCTTGCCTGAATCCATCAATCAATAAATGAGAGAATCTGAGGGAAGGGAGGGAAGGAGAGCAAGAGAGAGAATGAATACAGCTTCTAGCCTCAAATGACCAAGATCATGTGTAAGACACAGCCACAACCTTTGTCTTATTGGGCAGGGAAAGCCATGTTCTGCAGGCCCAGGCAAGACATTCAACAGAGCTGCAAAGAAGCGAGTCACAGCTTTTTTTTTTTTTTTTTTTTAATCAATAGACTGCTCCATCCTCCTTGACTGAACCCCCAGGATGGAAAACCCTGATATGGCCAGGAGACCCCTCTGGAAGAAGGAAAAGGGGGCCATGGGCAAGTGACTGAGAAGATGAGTGATGTATTTTCCTTTGCAATTAAGCTGCTCTGGGAGGGAGGGCCTGGCGGGAGCTACAGGGAACCGAACACCCATCAGCCCTGCCCTCTCTACTTCCCTTTTTGGGTTACTCTGCCATTTCCAATGGTCACTGCCAAATGACCTTAAATCCAGGGGCTGTCTTCTTCCGCTAAGGAACTTGGCACTGCTTGGAGGGAGGGTGTGTGAAGAAGTAGAGAGAGGGAAGAGAAAGAGCCACTTTGTCCCCTTTAATCACAAAGTGGAAGGGGGAAGTTCGGGCCGAGCCCTGCAAGGCGGCTCCAGCCTCCTCTGTACAGTCAGCCACTCTTGGCTTCCCTCAAGTTTCTCTTGGCCCAGACTCGCTTGGAGAAACCTAGGACAGCTCACTTGCTCAACAATTCACTTGACAACTTGGCTCCAGCAGATGAGTTTTGAAGGGAAGGCAAGAGAAAGGGGTGGGGGTTGAGGTAGCTCAGCTGGTAGAGTGCTTGCCTAGCATATCCAAAGCCCTGAGTTCAGTCCCCAGCACAGATGTCCCCTGAGAGGTGCCACATGCCTGAGAGGTAGAGGCAAGAGGATCAGAAGTTCAAGGTCATTCTCGGCTCTGTAGTTCTAGTTCAAGACCATGAGATCTTGTGTAAGAAAGGCCACAAGGCCCAAGAGTGACTGCCCCTGGGAGTGAGAGTGGGAGCGTAAGAGAAATATTTCTAAAGTTCCCATGGAAAGCCTCTGCCAGCTGGGACCAGCGACTCTCTAGGCAGGTCGAATTGAGTCTCTGAGAGTCAATACAATCATCAACAAGAGAGATGGGACCGTACACCAACTTTATATGGAAGCATGGCTTTACTCTCAGGTCTGCTTCAGTCTCGATGCCACACACTCCCGTCCCTGGCTGATCTCACTCCCCACTCCGGGCTCGCCCAAGCCAACACTATAGCATCGGCATTGAACAGTGTCTCCTGCGTCTCTGAGCCTACTCTTGACCACTCAGTCCTCTGGCCGTTGCATATAGTTTTGTTTCTCTGAATTACCTACAGGAATTTGACCTTCACCACTCTCTTTCCATAGACAGGAACAAACTGAGCCAGCCCTTTCAATCAGCTAACTCCGGAAGCTTGCTGTTCAGCTTAACTCAGCAGCTCTGAGAACACTTGGTACTCTCAAGGCAAGTGTAACTTGTAAGCTCGCCCAAGGTCCTTGGCTCCTTGAGTGTGCCCAGGGAGAATTCGGGGGCACTTGTCTTAGCCTGGGGAAATGCCCTTTGCTTTCTTCATTTTCTTCAGCTGGGAACATGTGTGACAAATTGCTGAGGTATATCCCTGTGACTTGGACCCCCATGTCAAACACAAAGGCTTTCCTATCCTGAATTGTGGTTGCAGATAGAGTGAAATGTCTCACAACCATAGGATCACAGCAGGGGATAGTTGGCAGACATCTCTTCTGTTTCTCAGAGGATAAAGGAGCTCAGTTGCTTCCTGTCTCACAGAACTGGTTAATTGTATGCATGCATGTATATATGCTTTTACGTACATATGTATGTATTTTAAGACAGAGTTTTTCTCTGTATTAGCCTTGGCTGTCCTGGAACTGACTCTGTAGACCAGGCTGGCCTCGAACTCAGAGAGATCCGCCTGCCTCTGCTTCCCAAATGCTGGGATTAAAGGTGTGTGTCAACACCGCCCAGCTAGAACCGGCTCATATTTTAAGGTCTGCTTTACAATATCACTAATTCCCTAACTATTCCCATTTATGTAGTGAGAAGCCTTATTCTATAAGGAGGTCCAGAAGACCCCAACAGTCCAAAGAAATTTTACATGTTGTGTGTGTGTGTGTGTGTGTGTGTGTCTGTGTGTGAGATGGGGAGGTGTGTGCATCCCAACCACTTGTGGAGATCAAGGGGCAACTTTCCAAAGTTGGTTCTCTTCCTCCACCTTGTTCAGGTGGAGGCTCTGATAATTTCTGCTAAGCTGCCTACTCCAGCTTAGCTGGCCTGAGAGCTTCAGGGTGACTCCCTTGGTTCTGCCTCCCATAGGAGCATAACACTAGAGACGTGTGCCACTGAATACAGCTATTACATATGAGTTTTGGGGATTGAATTCAGGTAGTCAGGCTTTGCATCATGAACACTTTTAGACAATGAACCATCCCCTTCATCCCCTTTAATTGATAGGTTCTCATTATGTAGTACAAGCTGGCTCAGAATTCACTATGTAGCCCAGGCTGGCCTTAAACCAATCTTCATGCCTCAACCTCTTGAGTGACCTATGTAGTGGTTTGAATAGGAATGGCCTCCATAGACTCGTGTGTTTGAATGCTTGGCCCCAGGGAATGGCATTATTAGGAGGTGTGGCCTTATTGGAGGAGGTGTGGTCTTGTTAGAGGAAGTGTGTCACTATAGAGGCGGGGCTTTGAGATCATATATGCTCAAGCTCCACCCAGCGTGGGAATAGTCGCCTCCTGGATGCCTTCAGAACAAGATATAGGACTCTCGGATCCTCCAGCACCATGTCTGCTTGCATGCTGCCATGCTTCCCACCATGATGACAATGGACTAAACCTCTAAACTGTAAGTCAGCCCCAATTAAATGTTAGCCTTTATAAGAGTTGTTGTGTCATGGTGTCTCTTCACAGCAATGAAACCCCTACTAAGACACCCTACAAGAGGAAGTCTTAAAAGTACAAGAAAGCCAGGGGTGGAGGCACACCTGTCATCCTAGCATTTGATAGGTACAGGGAGGAGGATCAGGAGTTCAAGGTCACCCTTGTTACACAGTGAGTTTGAGGCCAGCCTGGAGCATTACAAGTCCCTGTCCATAAACAAACAAACAAGTTAATTAATTAATTAAAACAGTAAGACAGAAGGACAGACCTGTGAGGGTAAAGGGCTATGCTTCATCCAGGACAATGGCTATAATCAATGACACAGTCTGGTTCCCAGGCCCAACTGTGTCCATCTGTACTCTGACCGCTTTCAAGCTGTGTGATCTTGAGTGAGTGGGGTCACTGTCCCATGGCTCCCCCTCCTCAGGGGCACCTGGGTTCCACGGGATCTTCCCTTTGGCCCAGGACACCCAGAGGATGGGATGGGAGAGCCATGCACACCTGAAGGTCTCCTGCCACATATGGCCAGGTGGGCTGATGGTGAGTGGAGGATGACCCAGCACTGTAGTTTGCCAGGGGTACCACATGGCTTGCTCTCTCTCACACATTCACTGGAAAGATGCCTGAGTCTATGAGGCTGGCAAGACCCAGAACAGCTTTTGACAGTACCCAGCCAACTGAATGTAATTAAACTACACTGGCAGAAACCAGCCCCATCTTTTTTTTTTTTTAGGTTTTCAAGACAGGGCTTCTCTGTGTAACAGCCTTGCCTGTCCTGGACTCACTCTGTAGACCAGGCTGGCCTTGAACTCAGAGATCCACCTGCCTCTGCCTCCCAAGTGCTGGGATTAAAGACATGTGCCACCGCACCTGGCCCAGCCGCATCTTCTTAAGGCTTTAAAAGTCCCCTGGCACTCTGATGCGGCTTAGCTCCCATGCTTCATACAATGGTCATGAAGTGCTCACAGGGAGGCTCCTTCAGTCAGAAGCACCCAACCCTTCCCTGAACACCTCACCCGATCTTGCTTCAATGCTGAAGTGATGGGACTGTTAGCTTTCTGTGGTGATTTGAAATAAAATGGCCCCATAGGCCTATCCAGGTGTAAAACTCTCAGCTCCTTCTCCAGCACCATGTCTGCCTGCGTGCCACCATGCCTCCCAGTGTGACGATAACAGACTCAACCTCTGAACCTGTAAGCCAGCCCCAGTTAAATGCTTTCCTTTGTAAGAGTTCCTTTGTAAGAAATAGAAACCCTCACTAAGACACTTTCCAACTTAGTTTCTTGGAAGGCCTCAGAGGCGCCATCTTGGACAGTCACTGGGGTGGAGCCACAGTGGGGAGCAGCTGCTGATTCCTCAACCATGGGCAGCAGAGGGCCATCTCTGTGTTCAAACTCAGACATTCCTTCTGCAGCTGTTGAGTCCTGATGGTGTAGTAGGAGCTGGGGATTCGGATGGTGACCCAAACTGTCCTTTATATAGCCATGTGCAGCATGCTGGTCAAGGGAGAGACAGTCTATACATATATAAGTGAATAAAGACACAAAACAGCTACAGACTGTGATGTGCAGAAAAAATGGTGGAGAAATGATAGTGAGGGACATACTTAGAAAAAGTCAAAAAAAGAAGTCCCAAGAAAGTGACATTTGAGCTGAGGGTTGAGGATATGGCAATCCTAGGAGAGCTAAGGCTAGAATGTTCCCAGGCAACAGGGGGAGTATGTGCAAAGGCCCTGGGGCTGGGGGGAAGCTTGGCAAGAACTGAGCCTGACAGGAGGTCATCAGGGTTACTGGAACAAGAAAGATGGTGGCAAGAGGTAGGATTGAAGTGTCTGCTGGGTCATGGAGACCCTTGTAACAGGCTGAAATGTCACTTATGGTAGCTGGAGAGGGGACTGAAAGTGAATGAGGGATGAGTGATTTAGAAACAGGCTTCCTTTGGAAGAATCCAAGTCTCCGGCATCTACATGTCCAGGTGGACTCCCTAGAACACCATAGTTCTATTCCTCAGTTGGCCTTTTTTTTTTTTTTTTTTTTTTTGGTTTTTTGAGACAGGGTTTCTCTAACAGCCCTGGCTGTCCTGGACTCTCTTTGTAGACCAGGCTGGCCTCGGACTCACAGAGATCCGCCTGCCTCTGCCTCCCAAGTGCTGGGATTAAAGGCATGCGCCACCACGCCTGGCTGTCAGTTGGCCTTTTGGTAATGATATCAGCAAAGGAATTCCAAAGAAATGGTTGGTAAAATAATATAATCAATGGTAGAAAATTTGTGTAACATGCCTGAGGCCCTGGGTTCAATCAAGAAATACACACCACACACACACACACACACACACACACACACACACAGAAAGGGGGCCGGACTGCAGTACCAGCGTGGCTGCTCCACTCCAAGAGGGTGGCAAAGTTGTCTATCTCCTATCAATGACGCAGCTCACCATTGGATGTTTGAAATGGCACTCCCTAGTGTTGTACAGTGTGGGAGGTCCTGGTCTGGACTGACCCTCAGCTTGTGTGCCTAGAACAAGCTGTGTTCCCTCTGGGTGCCACTTTTTTCAGTGAGTGAATGAAGACAATGCACACCTGTCTCCCAGGGGTTGAGAATTCCTGAAGCGGGGCTTGGTGGCACACTCCTTTAATCCCAGCACTCGAGAGGCAGAGGCAGGTGGATCTCTGTGAGTTCGGGGCCCAGCCTGGTCTACAAAGCGAGTCCAGGACAGTCAGGGCTACACAGAGAAACCCTGTCTCAAAAAACCAGAAAAAGGGACACAGAAAGGGCTTTGAGGAACAGCCATACCTTGGATTTATATGAAAGGTATGTATGCTGACTGTTGGCCTATTTGAGTGAGCACACATTTTCAAAGGACGAGATCTGAAAGCTCTCTCTCGGTTTCCCAAAGGCATCCAAGATCTGCCAAAGCCTAAAGGGCAGGAAAAGCCTGGGAGTCAGTTCTGTGCTTGGTCCTCAAAGCTGCTCCTTGCTTCAGAGGCTCAGCTCAGTGTTCTCTTGTTGACATCTGATCACCCTCCTGGGCCTGTAACCCTCTTGGCAGCAGGAAGCTATAGGCGGCGCTGGCATTTTCTCTTGCCTTCAAACCTCTCATCAGGCTGCACCAGGACCCTGAGGCCTCACCCAGCAGTGGTCCATAGACCCAGAGCCAAGTCCTCCCCAAGAGTGCCCTGCTACCAGTGACTGAGAAGGAATGAGAGGCCCTGACTCGGTGTGTGTTTCCTGTGAACCAGCTGCAGCCTAACTCTTCCCTGATAAGATTCATTGACCCAGTTCCCCAGCTGCTGGAGGCTTTCCCCAAGATAACAAAAGCTACTGCTGGGGATTGCTGGCACCATAGTCTGCCTGTGAAGTTTTGCAGGGATGGAGAGAGATGTAAGGGCTTTGGCCAGCCCCCAATCATCCATTGAAGGATGACCTAGGGTGATTTATGCCTGCCCTCCTTCCTCTCCAACCAGTACAGCACCCAGCACACCACAGGCACTTAACAAAAGCAGTAAATAAATGCTCTCTATGCCCAGCCCCTGGGCCTGACACACCCTACAGGGATCCTAACAGCACACACTGGCCTCTCACCCAGCCAGTTCCCCAACCTCTTCCAGGCAGGCAGTAAAGTTAATGATACCTTAGGTAAGGTCATGAAGGTGGCATCTTCTCTAGAAATCGAAACAGCTATAATTGTTTCTTCGTCTTCATCTCTGAGATTCAAAGAGGAAAGAGGAGAAAAGGGAGCCCGACAGTCCCCGCCCCCTCCCACCACTTTGCCGCCCCCTCCTGGAAACTGACCCCTAACTAGACCAGGGAGCTGGAGCGCAGGTGGAGTTGGGAAAACGGGATGTCCTCTATAGACAGACGGCCTCACTTGAACTTGATCGGTCCTGAGCCTATTGAATCATCTTCTTTTGTTTCTGCCTGGAGGCAGTGCAGATTCCTCTAATCCCACCGCAAATGTCGCAAGAGCCCCTCTGTTCTTGAGGTTTGAGGAAAAAAAAATCCCCTTCTGCAGACCACCTGGGAACTGGGCAGTTCAGGTGATGTTTCCGCAATGTTTGCCCAAGGGGGAGTGAGTCAGGGAACTTGGTGGGCTCAGAGCTGCGTGGGATGGCAGGCTTTGAGTGGCTCACCTTCCTAGGCTACTAGAACAAAGCCCGTCTGAGTGAGGGGTTATGCAATGGGAAGGCACCTGGAGGTGGGGGTCACGTGACCCGCCTGGTTCCTCAGAGCTGACTAGCCTGAAAGACAGCAGAGTGAGGCAGGAGTTGCCAGCTCAAGGGCCTCATCTATGGAATAAACGGGTTTAATATTAACCACCTTTAGGGACAAAGTGGCAATAGGTGTGTTGGGTACGAAAAAAACCAAAACAACCAATGCAAAATAAAACCCAAAACAGACACTCTGCTAAGTTAAAAGTGCTGTGAACTTGGCAGTGCAGATCAGAAACCCTCTCTAGAAATGGACAGCAGAGTCTCAGGGCGTGGGGGAAGAGGGGCATGATGTCTTGGGGGCTCCTTGGGTTTGCTGTATCCTAGAAGTCAATACAGAAATTTGAGTGTGAGTAGGGTGTGTGAAAAGGGATCCCATCTCTTGAGAGATGTCCCAGGCAATCCTGGGGCCATAGGTGGCATCTCATTTGGAGTCAGGGCTTTGTAGATGGATTAAATTGAAAGAATTTGAAAGCCAAGCATGGAAGTATCGTAATACCAGCATTTGAGGAGGCTGAGACAGGAGGGCCCCACCCGACTTCAAAGCCAGCCTGAATTATCTATGGAGAGCCTGTCTCAGAAAGAAAGAACGGAAGAAAGAATGACAGTTTGTGCTCAGCCTGTTTTCTTACAGAACCCGGGACCACCAGCCCAGGGATGGTCCCACCACAGTGGATTGGTCCCTCCCCCATCAATCACTAATTAAGAAAATGCCCTCCAGGCTTGCATTCAGCCCAATCTGATGGAGGCATCTTTTCAACTGAGGCTCCCTCCTCTCAGAGGACTCTAACTGTGTCAAGTTGACATAAAACTGTCTTGCATATACCCATATACCATATACCATATACCCTGGCTGTCCTGGGCTCACTCTGTAGACCAGGCTGGCCTCGAACTCACAGTGATCCGCCTGCCTCTGCCTCCCAAGTGCTGGGATTAAAGGCGTGCGCCACCACGCCCAGCTCCATACACATAAAATTAAAAAAGAAAGAAAGAAAGAAAGAAAGAAAGAAAGAAAGAAAGAAAGAAACTGAGAATGGGGTGGGTGGGGGAGTGAGGTGTCTCGGCGACCGAGGCCTTTGTCACTAAACCCAGGCTGTACCCCACAGCAGAAGAGAGAGCCCACTTCTCCAAAGCACACTGTGGCACACGCTCACCCAGATAAATAAGTAAAACAACGACAACTCTTTTAAAGAGGAAGGCCCAGAAACTCAGACTGGAAAGGACATTGATAGTATAAGGGGCTGGGGGTTGGGGCTAAGCTTGGTCTAAAGTTTTTCCTGTGACTTCTAATCGGGGCTGGGACTAAAGTAAAACTCACGTCTATTAGAAAGTCAAAGGGACCCCAAAACTCAGGGGCCAAGAGACAGTGTTCTGGTGCCAGGGCTTTAAACCCAGTGCCTCACATACACTGAGCAAGTGGCCACATCTAATGTGATGGGTTGTTTATTTTGAGACAGGGTCTCCCTGTGCAGTCCTGGCTGTCCTGAAAACCAACTATGTAGACCAGGCTGGCCTTGAACTCAGAGATCAACCTGCTTCTGGCTCCCAAGTCCTGGGACTAAAGATGAGTACCATCACACTGGGACTAATGCACTGTTTTTAAAAGCTCAAACACACACACACACACACACACACACACACTCCACTAGAGAAAAACGTGGAAAGTATAAAGAGCAGCTGTAGCTGTAGCTCAGCTGATCCTGCCTGGTCTAACATATACTAGTCCTGAGTCCCATCCCTACGGCGTGCCTGGAGCCTGTAATCCTAGCACATCACAACCAGGAGGTGAAGCCAGGAGAATCAAGAGTTCAAGGCTATCCTTGGCTATATAGCAAGTTCTAGGCCAACCTGGGTTAGAAGACCCTATCTCAGAAAAAAAAAATTTTTTAAAGGTAAAAAGAGTAGATCCCAATTTGCATTTGGTTTACTTCAAATCCTGTCTCCAATTTTGTTTTCATTATTGGATTTTTACTTTAGGTTCTTAAACTTGTGTGGGGGTTGGATGATAATGATGAGTATTGTAGTAGTAGTTAGTATTTCTGGGGGTGAGGCCCTGGCCTCCCTCAAGCTACACCAGCACTCTACCGGGAGACACATCTCCAGCTGGCAACATGTGGATTCACAGAGATTTTAGGTTTGTCCTCAATTTTGGACTCTGGATCTCTCTCGCAGCTCCAGTTCTTTGAACTGCCTGTCCCTATGTGCTCAAGAGCTATTCTAAAGACCACACAGCACAGCGGGAGGGAACTGGGCGTGTTTTCTCCTGAGAGGCAGAGAGGGGAGTAGAGAAGGAGGTACATCGAGATTTCCCAATCGGGAACCACTAAAGCTGCGGCAGGAGAATGACCAGTGAGGGGCGCCCAAGGAATTCCTGGAGGGCGTAGTTCTCAGCCTTGGTTCCTAAGAAACGTGGGGTGACTAGGGGGGGGAGCACGGGAGGGTAGCACACTGCGAGCAGGGAAATCGCAGTAATGAGCGGAATTGGGTTTAATGGGGTTCGCACGGATAGAGCAGAAATCAAATTAGGGCCTAATTGGCAGGCGCGAGGCAGAGTGTGGCGGGGCCTCTGGGGGACCTGCAGGACGGGGGCACGCACCCCACCAGGGACCTGAGGCCCTGGAAGGCAGGTGACCTTGATCCGCTCCAGAGCGTAGCTTAACTCGCTTTCTAGGTTGGTTTTGCAGAAGAAAAGGGTGAGGACCCAAGGGATAGAAGAGATGGTGGGATGGATCAGAGGGACCAGAAAGACCAGAGGCAGCAGAGTGACAATATCGCTGTAGCAACAGGCTGGGAAGCTCACAGAGGGTCCTGTTTATCCAGGGTCACCCCGCCGCCAATTATGGAGCTAAAATGCTTCAGCCAGCCCCTGCTAATTCAAGTTGCTGCCACAATCTCTGTGCCTTCTTCGTTTGCTTTTATCCCCCATTTTTAACGCGATAAGCTTCTCCGGAGACACATGACGGTTCTGATAGTTTAATACCTGAGACGCAGGGCCTTGGAGGGTTTTCTCAAACAGGTTTTTGCTCTGGGACAACACTTAATCTTTCTCCTCAGTGTCTTGGAAGTCGTCCCTCTGTAGGCTTGCTTCCTCCTGGATGCTGGGGGGTAGCGGTTCAAACGGGAAAGAGGCTCCCCTAAATCCGCAGATGATCTGGTGTGCTCAGACGTGAGTAACTTTGGAGGAATAGATAACCCATCGCTTGCCTTCTTTCCCACTATATGTGGTGTCTGCCTGCTTGGATGTGTTTTTCTTCCTGTGTGTAGGAGAGCATGCCAGGGTCATACCAGGTGTCAGAGGCTAACCTTGTTTTTTGAGACAGGGTCTCCCGATGGCCTGGAACTCCCCAGTTCTACTAGGTTGGCTGGCATTCAAACATAGCTTTCCTAACCAACTATCCATCTGCCCCTAGGCCTCTAGGATGAGTGTGGCCTGCCCTCTTAGGAAGCATCCTGATTCCACCTGTGTTACAGAACCTTGGCCATCTTTGGGGTATAAATAGAAACCTGGGTGTGCATGCCTGATCTGCCTCCAGTGGGATCAGACATTTCTAGGTGGCCTTTGACTGACAACATTCTAGAGTGGCATTTTCCAAAATGTGTCTTGGGACAGAGGAAGCAAGCCTGTCGGCAGCATCCCTCCATTGTTTCTGCTTTGCTTCCAGCTTGAATTCCTGCCCTGATGTCTCCCTCAGCGATGAACTGTTGTGACCTGTAAGTCAAACCCTTTCCTACCCCAGGCTGTTTTTGGTCATGGTGTTTGTCATAACAGAAAACAAAACCAGAATGATTTGAGTGAGTCTGGGATTGAATAAAATCAAACTTGTTTCTTTGATGCAGGACTTTTCAGAACCTTTAACAAGCTCACAGGCAAGTCTGAGGTTTCTCAGAACCCACTCTGGGGAACATGCCCTGGAGTGATCTGGAACTTGGGTCCAGATAGGAAGTAGAACTCATCCGCGGCGTTTCCAGCTACTACAGTCTCTTGAAAGAGACAGCTGAAGGTCCAGCTTGCATGGGGAGCTGTTCACAGTTGGATGAGGAGCTGCCAGCCTCTCTGACAAGCTTCCCCATCATGCATCCTCTTCAAGCAGCCACACAGGAACCCCAGAGTACAGGGACCCTCAGCCATCAGTGAGATGGAGCTGGCCGACACACAGGGCACGCTGAGCACTCAGCCCTGATGGGGTCACAGCCATCACTCTGACGGGACACACAGCCCCTGCCCTCTTAGCTCTCACAGCCTGGCTCCGAGAAGACCATTCCTGCATCCATCTTGATAAATGGCAGCTCTGCTTGGCGCAGTGGCGGCAGAGGCCAACCGTGAAGGTTCTGGAAGCACAGACCCAGAGAACTTCAGCTTCAGAAAGCAGAAAATAAGAATAAAAAAAGCTTCTCTTCATATTTTCAACCTCACACCTCTCCCCGATCCAGGTAATCGCCATTGTGGAGTATGGACCTCTCTAGACTTTTCTATGCATAACAAACATGTAAATATGGAATTTGATTTTTACAATAGTCAGGTCGTCTGAGGAGCTCAGCTCTCACTTACTTTTCTCATTTACCTGTGCACTCTCTTACAAATTGGGCATCTCCACCACCCCTTCTCCATTGCCCCCACGAACACACCCCTTGGGCACAGGGTGGCTGACACAGTATCTGAACGAAAAAACTGTCAGTGCCTGCTCCTCTGTTAGATGCCTGTTGTATGCAGGACGTTGGTGTGAGAAGCCCATATGCTAAGGCCTGGAGGCTGAGCGGCAACGGGCTCAGAGGAAGAACCAGCCTTCCTCAGGGTCTGGCCTCCTGAGTGTAGGCCTTGATTTATTTTTCCCAGCCTGTTTCACTTTGAAACACTGTGGCCGGTGGGATGTTGCTGGTCTGGTGTAGGCTGAGCATCTATGCCCCTAGCAAACAGAGGCTCCGGTCACCTTGGGGTTATTTTATTGTTTTATTTTTTTTGTAGTATTTTTGTAGGGCCTTTAACAGGTTGGACACTCTACCACTGACCTTCATCCCTACCTCGCCTTTTACTTTTCGTTTATTTATATTTAATTTTTAAAAATTAGTGTGCATATAGTGGGTATGTGCGTGATGTGTTGCACATTGAAGATAGGGGTCAACCTACAGGAATTTACTCTGTGTTTCTACCATGTGGGTCCTGGGTCTGAACTTGAGTCAGGCTACATGGTGTCTTGCTAGCTTCATATTTGTTTTTGTTTTTTTGAGGCAGGGTCTCATGGAACCCCGGGGCTGGCCTCCTCCTTTGGAGCTGTGCATGACCTTGCTCACTGTTTCCATCTCCTGCTGTGTACAGCTGACACACTTGCCTCATTCTTTTATTTTGAAACCTGGCCTCACTATGTTGCCCAGGCTGACCTTGAACTTGCTATCCTCCCACCTCAACCTACCCCTCCATCCAAGTATCAGGATCTACCAGCTTGGACCACCAGGTCCACCTGATTTCATATTTTGAGACAAGGTCCCATTCTATAGCCCAGGCTGGCCTTACACTTGTGATCCACCTGCCTCAGGCTCTCAAGGGCTGGAACCACAGGCTAGCCTTTCCGTGCTCATCCGCTTGTCTTGCATTGGTTGCTTTTCCTGTTCACATACCTCAGAGGGGGTAGCTGCAGCTCCAGCTAGCCAGTTAATGAGCCTCCCTTGGGGCTCTCCAGAGACAGAAAGAGTTTTAAGATAAGACCAGATGCTTGTCCTTGAAGCAGAGGGGAGACAGGGGAGAGGCTGGCTGGGCATTTCCCCAGGTCCTCCTGTTCCAGTTACAGGTACCCTGGATTCTAGGGCTCAGATACCCTGTAAGGGGGCAAGAAACTACTAACGATCCAGGTAGCTTTGGTTACCCAGGACCAGCAGCAGATCTACCTGGAAGACCTTAGTGGGGGTTGGGGGCTGCTGTTTCATTGTCTCCTCTCTGGTCCTGGAGTGGATCAGGGTGACCCTCGTCTCTGATCGCAGAGTTGGAGACAGCTCAGCTAATCCTGACTGCAGAAAGACAGCAGACCTCGGTGAGCTCTGCGTACCTCACCGAGTGGCTGGAGCCCTCGTCCTCAGTGGAGTGGGGGGTGTCTCTTTCTCATGCTCCCGACAGCCTCATACTGTCAAGGACAAAAGCTAGGGGATGCAACTGGGTAGAACCAGGGTCATCCCTACACAGGGTAGGACTGTGAAAAAGTGTGTGGAACAGGGCCAGGAGGCCTCACCACCCAGTGCTTGCTGAAGTGTCCTTGGCATCCAGACAACGTACACTGCAGAATGCCTGCATCTAGAAAAATCTACATCAGAAGAACCTGAGGCACAATATCAGCAGCAGGAAGAGTTGCCCAGGTGGAGCCTCTCTACTCTGCAAATCAAGGATGCTGCATGAGAGAAACTCCAGTGTGACCTCACGGGAGGTGTTTCGGGCAAAACGCAGGTGGTGCAAGGCCCTGGTGTCCATTCCCAGTACCACAAAATAGACAGATGATGGATGGATGGATGGATGGATGGATGGATGAATAAAACAGAAAAATAAAAAGCAGGCATACTAAAAACATCCAATAAAGTCAGTTTCACTTCAGACTGTGTGAATGAAACATGTTCGAATCATGACTGACAGTCTTCTTGTGTATTTGCAAATAATTCTAAAATCCAAAAATAGCTGAAAGACCCCTACTCACCTGGTCCCATGTATTTCATGTAAAGGATGCTCCACCTGCAATATGGATAAGAACATGGAACATGTGTCTACACAGCTGGGTGAATGCATATTACCAATTTCATTACATACTTAAAATGGCGAAAATGTGAAGTAATCGTTGGTTTATGTTTGAGACTCTACAGCTCAGGTTGGTTTCAAACAGTGTCTTCCTGCCTCTGTTTCCCAAGTGCAGGGGTTCACCATCACTTCTGGATGCCTATAATGTCAGCATGGGGGGCTGGCAAGTTGGCTCAGTGGGTAAGGATGCTTACTGCCAAGCCTGACAACCCAAGGTTGGTGCCCAGGATTCACATGGTGGAAGGAGAGAACTGACTCTTGTAAGCTGTCTGGTGACCTCCACACACAGGCCATGGCACCACATACCATTTATATAATAGAAAATTTTAATTAAAATGTTAACCTGATCCATATGTATTATATCACATTTTTTCAATCACCAAGATGTCCCTGTCGTGATCTTTTCCTCTCACATCCTGTAGGAGAAATTCTACCCATTTTAAAGATGAGGAATTGATTTCCAAAGGCTACCTGGCTGGCGGGTAACAGAGCCAGGGTTTGAATTTCTGAGTGAGTCCATTTGCCTCCTAAGCCTGCCCCATCCTCTCTACACCTTGTGGTTAATGAAATGCCTTTTCTATACATGCAGATCTGATTTCCAAAAAGGTGCTGCCTTCAGGTTCTATTCTACAGCCCCATCCACATCATGTCTGTCTGTCCCTACAACCATTTGATTTCAGTGACTCCCCACCGGGGACCAGGAACAGTATCAGCTCTGAGGGGAGCAGAGATGACCAGGACGATGAGGGTCTCCTATCAAAGGTGAAGGCCAGAGCCAGGCAGGGGATGAAGGTACAGAGCATAGAGGATGGAGGACCATGAGGAGGGAATTCTTCACAGGCAGCTGTGGGAGCCTAACAGGCAGTGCACAAATGTTTGGAAAACAGGGATGGCTACTCATGGAGATGGGATCTCCTTTGGGGGATCTCCTGTTGCTATGATAAGTACTCTGACCAAAGCAATTTGTGGGAGAAAGGATTTATTTTGCTCACAGTTCCAAGTCCATCATGGTTGGGAAGTCATCTCTGCAGGAGCTTGAGGGAGCTGGTCACATCACTTCCATCCATGTCCTTCCAGTCAGGAAGCAGAGAGCTGTGGGTACAGGCTGCTGCTCACTCCCCTGTCTCCATTATACAGTCCACGATTCCAGCCAAGGGGATGGCACCGCCCGAAGTGGGCAGGTCTTCCTACCTCACAGAACAAAATCAAGATAATCCCCTGCAGGCATGCCCAGAGGTCATCTCCTGGGTGATTCCCTAGATCTTGTCAAGTTGATGGTTAATTCCAACAACTACAGAGTAAGAGAGTTCTGAACCTGATCTATACACAACTGACATAGTATACTGAAGACCTCCAGACTGTGCACTTGGAGAGATACATGTTAGGGTACAGGAATTAAATGTCAATAGAAGGCTTAACAGAAAAAACAGTGAGTCATATTCAACAGATGCTTGAGAAATAGGAATTGTGGACAAGTTCCCAGTATGCATCTGTCTTCCATTTGTATGGTCCCCTCTTTACACACACACACACACACACACACACACACACACACACACACACTTGTGTGCCTTTTTTACACCCATAGTATTGGATGGTGTCATTTCCTATTCCTTCTCTAGTTGCATTTTGTCACACATATATGTCTACATATATGTGCACCTGTGAAGTCCCTAGACCTGCTTTCAGATTTTTTTTGAGGAAGAGGAATAAGGCTATTTCACAAATATAGTTGGAACACCTGCCAGGAACAATCTAGGCACTAGACAAGATATGCTAGCTCACGAGCACAAATATGTATGAATACACGTGCATTGCATACACACATACACATGAATACACTTGAGTACACATACATGTACACATGAATGAGCACACATGAATACACATGCACACAAAATGAACACATAGATACATGCTTGCACATGGGCATGCACATACACATGTATGCACATATACACATGTGCATCCTGGCCCTTGTGGATACACATATGCACATGTTCAAGTCTACCCACACACACATGTGCACACGCACATACACACTTGTGCATACATGCTCCTGGAGCTTGTTTTCTGGTAAAGGAGATAGGAAACATACAAAGCAGTAGCAGGAGCAGATCATGTCAGACCGTGAGACTGGTGGTGTGACGGCACAGCCACAGGAAAATGAGACCAACAGTCACTGCAGAGAGGCAGAGCACAAGGAGAGTTCAGAAACAGTGGTCAGGCAGAGGCAGACCTCCTCGGCTTCAATCTGAGGCTTAAGGATGAGAAAATGCAGACTTTGTAAACAGCAGCAGGGAGGGGTCTAGGGAGAACGTGCAGCAGCAGGAACAAAAGCCCTGAGCAACCAAATGGTGAGAACTTGAACCCATCATGGGCACTGGTCTGATATTCCAGCACTCAGAAGGCTGAGGCAGGAAGATTGCAAACTCCAGACCAGTGTGAGTTACACAGTGAGAGCCTGTCTTTAGCAAAAGTGTGTATGAGAGACCATTTGGAGCTATGTGGTTAAGGGATTTTGAATCCCTTGAGAAAATGTGAGCATCCACCAATGGCACAAGCTGGCAACCCTAGCTAGCATGAGCTGAGCCTGATGCGCGGCCACAGCTGCCCTGGTCTATGCTTGGTTGGCACTCTGGCTTTGGCAGATCCCATGAGATTCCCAGCACAGCCACGGGAGTCACACCAGAGGACATAGAGGCTTCTAGAGCCTGGAACTGCAGAGCGGGAACCAGCAAGTGCCAACCTGGTAGTTTTAGGCAGCTGGCCCAGGTGCCCTCTGCACACATCAAAAGCCAGGCTCCACTCTACCTGCTCCGTCTTCTGGCCCTGAACCCAACCTGACAGTGGCACAGAGCCTCAACCCATCTGTCACCTCAGGTGGATATGCCTGGCTCTGTGACCCCTACCATGGCTCTAGAGCCAACCAAGCTGGGCTAAGTCTCTGGCTAAAACTCATAGCTCCCTGATTTCTGGTGTGACATGGTCATTATTCAATAGGTCCTTTTGATTAATTATTTGAAAGCCTCTCTCTTTGGACACTAAGCACCAAGAAAATAGGGACTGTGGATCCATTCATGAATTCAGAGGGTTGTACTTTGTGGATGGGAGTACACAGTGAGCCACGTGGTGATGCAAATTGTTCTAACAACCTCGTGCTTGTTTTGGGGGGGATCGAGACAAAAGAGAGGGTGGAGGTGTAGTCCTGTGATAGGATTTAGATATGGTTCTGGCATGTGCAAGGCCCCAGAACTGACAGGTCAATAGATGATAGATGATTGATAGATGTTAAATAGATAGACAGTAGATAGATGATAGAAGATAGATAGAACTAGATGATAGATACATAGGTAGGTAGATATATAGATGATAGATACATAGATAATAAATGATAAATATATAGATAATAGATGATAGCTGTATAGATGGTACATAATAGATACATGGATAATAGATGATAGATAGACAGACAGATAGATAATGATAGTTAAACTAATTTCAATAAGTATTTATCTCAGAGTCTAGTGTGCTGCACCCCTGTGACCCCAGAACTTGGGAGGTGGAAGCGGGAGAATCAAAAATTCAAGTTCCTCTTCAGTTACATAGGAGTTCAAGGCCAGCCTGGGATGTGCGAGACCCTGTCTCAAAAACAATGAACACCCACCAAACCCTAAGAGAGGCTGGGAAGATGGTCCAGTGCTTGCTGCTCAGCACGAGGGCCTAGGTTCTGATCATCAACACTCTGTGTGAGGATCGGATCTGGCAATGTGTGGTGTAACCCCAGGGCTGGGCTGGGGGCGAGAGATGGGAAGATCCATAGTGGGATCTTGTTTTAAAAACCTGGCAGACTGGGGCTAGAGAGATGAGCTCAGCGGTTAAGAGCACTGGCTGATCTTCCAGAGGACCCAGATTTGGTTCCCAGCACCCATGACAGGTGGCTCACAGTTGTCTGTAATCCCAGCTCCAAGGAGATCTGTTCAGGGGATCATTGGCCCCTCTTCCCACCTACACTCATGTGCACGTATCCTCAGGCAGGCACACATACCTACACATAATTAAAAAATAAATCATTAGCCGGGCAGTGGTGGCGCACACCTTTAATCCCAGCACTTGGGAGGCAGAGGTAGGAGGATCTTTGCGTGTTCGAGGCCAGCCTGGTCTACAAAGCGAGTCCAGGACAGCCAGAGCTGTTAAACAGAGAAACCCTGTCTCGAAAAACCAAAAAATAAATAACTAAATAACTAAATAAATAAATAAATAAATAAATCATTAAAAATAAAGAAGGCAGATAGAAATAGAGGAAGAAATCTGATGCCCACCTCTGGCCTCTACATTTGCACAAATCGTGTGGTCATCTACATGCACACAGACACACACACACACACACACACACACACGCACGCGCACACACACATGCATACACACATACATACATACACACACATGCACGCACACACACAACATGCACACACGCACACACATGCACACACACTTGGAAAAGGTGGTTTTATTTAACCCAACATATTAGGAATATTATCAAGTCTACATGTGCTCAGCATCAGAACATTAACATGATGGTTCATGCTCTTTGCATCGACTTAAAAATCCAGTTTGGGTGCTAAATATTCCTTGGAAATACTTGGTGTAATTTAGAGTTTGTGAAATTTGAGTTGTTGCAAACACATATGGAAGCTTTCCCTAGCAAAGAAGAATGGTGATACACACCTACAATCCCACCCAGCATTGGTGGGGCTGAGGCAGGAGGACCGAGAGTTTGAGGCCACCTGTGCTATAAGAGATCCTAATTTTTTTTTTTTGGTTTTTTCAAGACAGGGTTTCTCTGAATATCTCTGGCTGTCCTGGACTCGTTTTGTAGACCAGGCGGGCCTCGAACTCACAGAGATCTGCCTGCCTCTGCCTCCCAAGTGCTGGGATTAAAGGCGTGCGCCACCACCGCCCGGCTTAAAAAATTTTTTTTTTGTTCTTATTTTATGTGTTTTGTGCCTGCCCATATGTCTGTGTGAAGGTGTCAGATCTTGAGGTTACAGACAGTCTGTGTGCTGCCATGTGAGTGCTGGGATTTGAACCCGGGTCCTTTGGAAGAGCGGCCCATGTACTTAACCACTGAGCCACCTCTCCAGCCCGAGATCCTAATTTTTTTTTTTTTTGGTTTTTCGAGACAGGGTTTCTCTGAATATATCTGGCTGTCCTGGACTCGCTTTGTAGACCAGGCTGGCCTCGAACTCACAAAGATCCGCCTGCCTCTGCCTCCCAAGTGCTGGGATTAAAGGCGTGCGCCACCACTGCCCGGCCAAGAGATCCTAATTTTTTAAAAGAGTCTCCTACAGTTGGATAAATAGGTTTTTCACTTTCATGTTTAATTAAAAAGCCTCTCAGTAGATCAAGCTAGAGGCGCCCACAAACCCTGTGACACCCTTCCCATCTAAGGTGGAGCCCTCGCCTCTCCTCTCCTCTTACGGATGGCCTTAAATCACTCCCCTTAGTGACTCATTTCTAAGGAAAGGATGTGGCTGAGGCATAGGGTGACATCCAGGGCTGGGTCACTCAGTACACCATGGCCTTCTGCCTGCTCTTCTGGGTCATTCATCCTGGAGAAACTAGCAGCCACATGACAGGCACAATTAGTCAATCCTGGAGAAGTTCTACATGAAGCATCAGCAAGCGGCCCCATCAGCAGACACACTATGAGGATGGTTGGCTTTTTTAGTGAGGTTGACACAAGTTAGAGTTATCTGGAAAGAGGAACTTAAATTGAGAAAATGTCTCCATCAGATCTAGCTATAGGCCATTTCTTAATTAGTGATTAATAGGTGAGGTCCCAGCCCATTGTGGGTGGGGCCATCCCTGGGCTCTTGATACTGGATTCTATAAGAAAGCAGGGTGAGTAAGCCAAGGGGAGCAAGCCAGTGAGCAGCGCCCCTCCATGGCCTCTGCATCAGCTCCTGCCTCCAGGTTCCTGCCCTGTTTGAGTTCCTGTCCTTGACCTCCTTTGATGATGAACAATGATAGAAGTGTAAGCCAACTAAACCCTTTCCTCCCCAAGTTGCTTTTGGTCATGGTGTTTATCACAGCAGCAGAAAGTAAAGTAAGGTCAGAGCGGAGTCCCCACAAAGCCTTCCTACCATGGCCAGTCCAAGTCACCTGTGACTTCTGCAAACAGCTAACATAGGACAACTATCTCTCTTGACCTCAGCCCAGTGGTTCCTAAGGCTTCAAGCTATGAAACAGCCAGGGAATGTGTTGCATAGTTGTAGATGGCCAACACAAGCCAGACCCTGGCTGGGCCTTAGTTGCTTCATCCTAAAATGGGGATTAAAAGGCCACATGAGGCTGAGGAGACAGAATCTGTGGAGAATGTGTAGCTGGCTTCAGTCACATGGTGGATGCTCAATCAAAATAACTATCACTGTCCTTCCCCATTCCCTTCCTCTTCTTCTTCCACTCCTCTCCTCTCCTCCTGTTCTTCCTGCTCAGGGTAAAATACCCAGGGGCATGAAGGGGAGTCCATCATTTCTGGGCAGCCAGAGCTTTCAGAGAATGGAAGATCCTCAGGGCCTCACCAGATTCCCCTCCCCCCCAATCCTGTTCCTTCACAGGCAACTGAACTGGGCCCTTCTGGAATGTTCTCCATCAACTGGCCCAGCCACTCTGAAGCTTGATGTTATGACTCCTATGACTCTCATCACTTTGGGTGTGAGAGAATTCTCTCTACACACAGCTATCTGTTTCCCAGGCTCCGTAGAGACTTGCACTCACAGAGAGGGGTCCAAAGTCTCCTCCAGACCTCTGTGATGGCCCGCACCCACTGTGTTCTTACACTAGGCTCTAAATTTGGGGCTAGGTCCATGCTGGACTGCCCCACTGTGGTCAAGGCATCCTGGCTAATCAAGGCTTCAAGAGCAAAGTGGTCTGACTGCAGTATAGTGAGTCTGGGAACTGCTCTAGTAGCTGAGGGCCTCAGTTTACTTATCTGTCAAGTGGGTCACAGTACTTTTATGGCACCACTGAGTAGCTATGAGCATCCAACAAGGGTTCCTAGAGAAACCCTTGATGCTCAGAAGTATCATGTAAACATCTCTGTGGCCCGACACCATAGTGTGTGTCTGTGCCTATCTGAAAGAAACAGGGTGGTCAAGCAGGACTCACTGTTTAGAGTCATAGAGACCCTGGACACAGACCCCTCTGAAACACCAGTGCAAGCCTGCAACTAACTTGAGTTTCAAAACTAAAAATCAATTTCTGGCCAGAGGCTCTCGCAGCATGTGCCCTGGCCTTTGTAATATTTCTCCATCTTTTTTTTTTTTTTTTTTTTTTTTGTTAATGGCTTGGGGGTTTCAGCACTGTTTTGCTCAGCCACGCAGGGAAATGTTTAATGAATCCTGTGAATATTCATTAATACTTTCTGATGGGGGAGGCCCTGCTGCCGTCCAGCAGGTCTCCAAGCACTCGGGGTGGGGAGAGCGGCACACCTCCTGATTGGTGAGATTTGTTTTCCATTCTGGTTGCCCTATTTTTTGAGACCTCAGGGGGCTCTCAGGGCCAAGCGGGGAGGCAGAGCTGTTTCTCTGCTTGGTCTCCCTAGGCTCAGAAAGGAATTCTAGAAAGCCAGGTTTGCAGCAGGAGATACAGAAACCCTGCAACCCTGCACCCGTGCTTCACAGCTGGCCCCTGATCTTGCATCCCACACCCCTGTTCCTTAGCAGGCTCCCTGGAAACACCACCACACACGCAGGCATGCAGGGGAACCCATGGCAGGGGAACCGAGACAGGTGAAAGCTGACACAAAGGCCCACCAACAAGAGAATGGACACCTGAGACTATTCATGATAACAGATTGCTATACAGCGAAGAATGTGGCTGACCAGGCATGTAGAATTAAAATGGTTGATTTTTCAGTTGAATTAAAATTCGTATGTCACAAGTAACTCTCTAATACACACGTGCAATACAGTGGTTTTTTAAATATATTCAGGGATGATTGCGCAATCATCCTTACTGCCTAATTCTGGAATATTCTGTCGTGGTTACTTCTCCTTTTGGTCTTCACTACAGCTCCAGGAAACCCCTGATCCGCTTTCCGTGTGTTCAGGGACATTTGCAGTGAGTAGAAACAATGAATGTTTTGTGCCTGGCTCCTTTTGTCCAGCATAACTTCAAGATCCACTTATGCCATAGCATTATCAGAGTTTTTTTTCTACTCCATCGCTACACAGCATTCCACTGTATGGGTATACCACATTTATGTATCCACTCATCCATTGATAGGCACTTGGATTTTTATCCATGTTTTGACCAGAAATGTAAAACACTGTGACTTCCTCTGTTGCTAGGTCACGTTCTCCTTGAAAAGCCAGTCGCCATATTGTGAGGAAATTCAAGAAATAGTTATGCAAGGCTCCATCTTAGGAAAGGTTACTCTAGACTCATCCAGCTTTGGTAAGTGCCAAAGCCCTGGCTGCATGTCCATGTCAGCCTCATGAAAGACCCTCAGCATAGCCTTCAGCTGAGTGGCTCCTGCGGGGCTAATTCCTAGAGACACTTTTGCTAGTTTGCTGTGAGGAAACGCTCAGTTGGGGGTTACTTGCTACAGAGGGATACATCCTTTAGACAGGAGGGGGGTGGTTACCATCCTGTAGGACAAACTCCTGGGAGGAGATTCCTGGATGGTTAATATCCTCAAAAACCTGTCTCCTCCTTTTTCCTATGCTATGTTCTTAAGCATGTTGGCTTTTGTCTTCCTCTTATGACTGCAAAGTGGCTGCCACAGCTCCAGCTGCCATATCCCCATACAGCCACACTGACAGGAAAAGGAAAAACACCTTCCCGAAAGCCCCCTAAGTAGACTTCTCCATATATTCATTGGTGCAGGTGTGTTACAAATATTCACCTACACCACTCCCAGAGGAAAGGGACTACTCTGATTGGGTTGGACTACTGACGTGCACCTCAGAGACTATGGAGGTATGACACTGCGTTCCCCTGCAAGAGAATCTGCTGTGATAAGGACAAGCTCTCAGGCCTAGAGTGTGGGCTCTAACTCCCTGTATTAATCGGGTTCCTGAGGTTTCGAGCAGACAGGATGAGTATACAGAGGGGGCGGGATCTACTAACTTGGCTTTTCACAACATGGTCTGGGTAGCCCAGCAATGGCTGTCTCGCCCTAGAAAGACCGAGTGCCCTGCGGCTGCTCAGTCCACAAAGCTAGGTGCTTCATCGGTCCCCATCTGGTGCGGAAGGTCTGGAAGTGTCTTGTCACATCACAGGTCTTCAGTCAGTGTGGGAAGGCTGAAGAAACTGGGTTCTGATGGCAGCGGGGATCGGTGACGGCTCTAACAGCTGCTGTGGCAGCAATAGGGTAGATGAACTCAACCAGCAAGGCTGGAAGGCAGGCAAAGAGCAAAAAGCCTTTCCCTCAGGCCACCAGAGAGGGGTGCCACCCACCTTTGGGGGAGATCCTCCCACTTCGTTTAGCCTAATGGAGAAAATCTCTTACAGGTGTGGTCAGAGATTTGCCTCATGGACGATCCTCCATCTTGCCAAGCTAACAACCAATAGTGACCAACGCATTCCTGGTCGGTCCCAGGCTCCCCAGTCCCTGACCCCTCCTCAGCCACCTTCTCTTTCTCAGTCAGCTTCTGGATGGGTCTCCTGGCACCTGGGTCCTGACAGTTGCTTTTGTATGGCTGTGACCCAGGACACGTGAAAAAAAAAAAAAAAAACTATTCAAGAGAGGGAAGGCTTACTTTGGCTCAGTTTCAGAGGGTTTTAACCCATCATGGTGGGGCCGCTTAGATCTGGTGGTGGGCTCATCTGAAGGAGGCTGTTGAATTCACAGACAACAGGGCAGTCAGGCACACCAGGTTCACTGTGCCACCCAGGCCCCACCTCCTGACCATTCCCCCGTCTCCCCAAATAGTCCTCTCAGCTGGGGAGCAAGCTTCCAATGCATAAGCCTGTGGGGACACTTTACACATGTCCTCTTATTGTCTGACTGCCAAGAGACTCAAAGTGGACGCATTTTACAAATGTCCTGTTTTTGTCTGTTTTCCCAGAGACTCCAACTGTACATATTACCCTGGGGCTAGTCTTATCCTCCTTATCCTCTACACATGGGATGGCACCCATCAAAGAAAATCAGAGGAGAGGGGTCCACAGAGACAGTTAAGGGACAGATCACCTTTAGGGCATGCTTGGTGTCTTACTTCAGGCTTTATTGCTATGAAGAGACACCATGACCACGGCAACTCTTAGAAAGGAAAACAGTTCATTGGGGCTAGCTTACAGTTTCAAAGGTTTAGTCGTGGTGGGAAACATTGTGACATGCAAGCAGGCGTGGTGCTGGAGAAGGAACTGAGAGTTCTACTCCTTGACCCACAGGCGGCAGAAGGAGATTGTGAGTCTCCCTGGGTGTAGCTTGAGCATGTAAGACCTCAAAGCCCACCTCTACAATAACACACTTCCTCCCATGAGGCCACATTTCCTAACAATGCTGCTCCCTATGGCCAAGAATTCAAACACATGAGTCTATGGGGGGCCATACCTATTGAAACCACCACACTTGGTGTCGGATGGGACAGAATACGAAGTCTAATTACACTCGGACCTCAGCATCATCCCCAGTGAAGCTGCATCCTGGGCTGTGGTGAGGATGGCACAAAAGGACACACGCCAGCTCTTCGAGCATATATAGCAAGGGTTGCCACTTGTTCTTAATAACCAGAGGAGGCCTCTCTGTTACTCAGCTCACTTCAGCTTTGCAGCCTTGTGGGATGGATGCTGTCCAGGTCGCTTCGTCCAGAGCCCAAAGCCCTGCGGGGACAGGCTGTGACTAGAAGACACTATTGTATTGTAGCATCCAGTGCTACTGGGCATTGGGACATGCTGTATACTGTAGGTGTTTAAAGAGGCTGTTTCATGACATACACATGGAGTACCTGGTGTGTGCTAGGTGTGTTTAGATCTTCTCATTTGAGTGTCCCAGGGGTCTCATGACAGTTTAGGGTGGGGTGGAGTGTGTGTGTGTGTGTGTGTACAAACATTCTAGAAGACAATGTGTGCAGTCCACCTTGTGTTTTGAAAAAGGGTCTTTGACTGAACCTGAAGCTTCCCCACTGCTCTGGGCTGGCTGCTAGTGAGTGCCAAGGAGTCCCCTGTGTTTGCCTTGCCTGAAGTCGGAAGATGTTCTGGAGACTTGAACTTGGACCTCATTTTTGCAAGGCAAGCACTTTACTGGTTGAGGGAGCTCCCCAGCCATCTTCTGATGGTTCTGTGACGTCTTTGATAGTCTGGGGACAGGTGAAGGACAGGGCTGCTGTTCTCAACAGGTAGTCTGACCTCAGGGCTGACATCCTACCATCACCGTCTCCCAGAATGGACAGAAGCATCCCTGACTCTCTGCTCCATAGAATCTCAGCTCCACTGCTTAACTCTGTGACCCTGGGTGAGTCATTTACTCTCCAGGCCTCAGTTTCCCTACCTCTTAAGTGAAGCGTAAATAACATCTACCCTGGAAACACTGTGTTGTTGGCTTTGCTTTTGGGGAGATTTTAATAAAAAGAAAAGCCACTTAAAGCCAGGCTCACACCTATGACTCCAGCAGCCTCTTAATTAATTATCACAGGATGCCTGGCTGGCTGACATTTATCTCTCATCTCCGTCTTCACAGAAATCATAAATCTGGCCTGATTACCACCTCATGTACGGATTCCTCCCAAGGAGTCACAGCCTCTCTCTTTTATCTAGTTTCTAAAATATGATCCAATTTACAAAATCTTTGACTTACAACTCTGCTGGAAGCCCGGCTGAAGCATAAAATGATGCATAGCGCATCCTGGCTTCACCACAAACCCCCACCCCCCAATGAGGGCCAGGATCTTCCCAACAGTCAAGGGTCCAGTCCGTGAGTCACTCCAGACTGGATGCAGTTGGGATTCACATCATCCGGTTTGAACATCTAATTCTCAACCCCCTATTCCGGGGGCAGGGGAAGACAGCCACCAGAATAAAGAGTGAGTTGTCAACACCCCCCTCCACCACCACCATCACCATCCAGGTGCGGGTTGCTTATCAAAGGTTGCTCTTCTGGGGTTCCCTCAAGATGCAGATCAGTGTTCTTCACCCTCAGTTTCCCCAGCTGCAAAAAAAACCGTTGCCAAGCGGTACCCATGCGTTGCACAATTCATGACTTGGGTCGGGGAAAGTACCTGGCTTACATTTGTAGACTCCAAGATTATGTGGTTGTCCATGTCACTCACCAACTGAAACGGGAGAGGGGTTGGGTGAGGTGGGGGCAGGTGGGTGGTTTGGTCAATGAAGTGCTCTTTCCTTGGAAGATGAGGACCTGACTTTGATCCTCAGAACCAATGCTTAAAAAGCTGGGTGTGTTGGCCCATGCATGTAACCCCAATTTCAGGGAAGTACAGGCAGATGGACCCCCGAGGCTGGCTGGTATAGCCAGTCTAGCTTAACTGATGAGTTCTAAGTCAGTGAGAAATACTGACTCAAAGGACTGGGTGGCGTTCCTGAGAGTTACACCTAATGTTGTCCTCTGACCTTGCACACAGACACACACAGACACATACTTTACAAAAAGAAAGAAAGAAAGAAAGAAAGAAAGAAAGAAAGAAAAGAAAGAAAGAAAGAAAGAAAGAAAGAAAGAAAGGCTCACCCTTTGTCCTTCCTGCAAGTTCCTTTTTAATCTGGCAAGACACACAAACAGTACTTTTTCATTATTATTTTTTTTTGTTTGTTTATTTGGAGACAGGGTTTCTCTGTGTAGCCTTGGCTATTCTAGAACTCGCGCTGGCCTTGAACTCACAGAGATCTGTTTGCTCTGCCTCTGTGGGCATTAAAGGGCTGGGATTAAAGGCGTGTGTCACCACTACCTGGCTCTATTTTATATTCTTTAAGAATTTTTATCACATTTATTTATTTAGTAAGGAGGGCATGCCATGACACATTAAGTGGTCGGAGGTCAAACGGTGGATCCTCCTCCTATGATGTGGCTCCAGGATCAAATCCACACCATCAGGCTCAGTGGCGAACACTTTTACTCACTGAGCCATCTTCCTAGTTCCTTAACTGTTTCATATCCTAATTTTATTTGTAATTAAAATATTAAATGAAACATGGCCAGGAATGAATCAAAAGCAATTAAAACAGGAAACACTCCAAGGGAAATGAAATTACAGTCCCTGTAAAAAGCTTTTGCCAATATCCTAATAGTCCAAAGACACATAAGCTCGAACGGACGAGTGAAGAAACTAAATTACACAGCCAAATGATGGAGTATTACTCGGTCACAACAAAGAATAAGCCACTGCTGCCATGTGGATGAACTCAGAGTAGATTGTACAAGCAAGAGAAACTGGCCAAAGCCGACTGTACTGTGGGATTCCATCTTCATATTTTGGCTTTTTTGTTTGCTTGGGTTTTGAGTTTGTTTTTTCTTTTCCTCTTTCTTTCTTTCTTTCTTTCTTTCTTTCTTTCTTTCTTTTCTTTCTCTTTCTTTCATTCTTGTTTTTTGTTTGTTTGTTTTTTGAGACAGGATCTCACTATTTGCTCTGACTGTCCTGATACTGACTCTGTAGATCAGGCTGGCCTCAAACTCACAGAGATCCACCTGCCTCTGCCTCCCAAGTGCTGGGATTACAGGTGTGTGCCCCCACACCTGGCCATTGCTTGGGTTTTAAATTTTATTATATTTGTTTGTTTATTTTGTGGGTGGGGTGAGACAGAATTTACACTCATAGATATGTCAGAAAACACATGAAGTCCACAGGATAAGTTGCAGGAGTCCATCATCAAGCTTGGTGGAAACCACCTTTTCTTACTGAGCCATAGTGCTAGCCTTGGATTTTTTTTTTTTTTTTTGAGACAGGGCTTTGTGTATTTCAGGTTAGCCTTTAATCCAACAAGTAACCAAGGATGACCTTGAGCTCCTGACCCTCCTGCCTCCCTCCCCAAACCCTGAGATCAAAGGTGTGCACCACCACACCCAGTCGTGATTCCATGCAGTTATATTAGACAAGTCTAGAATAGAGAAATTTCTAGAGACAAATCAGATTAGTGGTTGAGGGAGGGTTGGAGACTGGGGATAAAGTATAAAAATCCCTCTCCAACTCACTGTGACACCTGTAGACAGGGATGCCCCTGGAATGACAATGTTCCTCCCCAAAACTGTGACCATGGTACGAAGTAAAGCGAGCCAAGGGCAAGCTACTTAATGAGAACTGTGTTAACTATAGGAGAATAAGGAAAAAGTACTCTGGGCAAGGAGATGCCCTCTAAGGTTAGGAAGATAAGAGTGCAGGATGAAGGACAAGGTGAATCTGTCTCAGCCTGAGGAAGAACATTAACTAAGCACCAAGGCTTTGTGAGGGTAAGGGGATAATGGGGGTCAGCCCAGAGCCTCAGCACTAAAGGCCTAGGAATCCCCATCTGGCTTTGGCCTGGCTTCCTCTGACCTGCAGAATGCTAGTCTGTACACACCCCAAAGGGCGTCCCAAGGGGCGTCCTTCTCCCCTTGGAGACACACCGGGTCAACCCATCATTGCCCATTGCCTCAGCATCTCCCTTTCCTCGGCTCTTTTCTCTGTCTCTACCTAACATCTCCCTTGGGCCATCAGAGCATCTCCTAGCTGAGCTGGAGCACTGAGCCAAAGAAACCAACCTGTTCCTGCTTAGAGCCCCTGTGGCCCTCCCTCCAGGCCAGCTCCAAGCTGCATCCTTAGCCTTGAGCCTTTGAGCACCACTCTGCAAATCACCTTAAAAGAGGGCGAACTCACCTTGTCTTACAGGACTAAATGATTACCAAAGGAGATGGACCATGAAACACTGCTCCCTGACCAGTGCGACGCTGGCTGCTAAGTTTGTGTTGCTTTGTTCCCAATTACAGGCTGTCCCTCTGCTTTATCTGCTGGTCATAAGGCTCCTGTTTGCTTGTCAAGATTCACTTTGCATGACTGGGAGGTGTTAGTAAAGCACCTGCCGGAGGACATGAGTTCTGATCCCAGAACCCATGTGAAAAGCCAGTTTGCTTATGAACAACTACGCCCCCAGCTGTGAGGGAGCAAAGACTGTTGGATCCTTGGGTAGAAGGAGAACACACACACACACACACACACACACACACACACACACACACACACACAGAGAAAGGGGGGGGGGGAGAGAGAGAGAGAAATACAAGCCTTTTCTTAACACTTGGAGTTGAAGGCCAACCTGGTTTACACAGCAAATTTCAGGCCAGCTGGCTTACATACCAAGAACCTGTCTCAGGAAACAAGCAAATGAGAAAGCCCTTCTTTCAGCCTAATTCTTTTCTTAAATATTTCTTTTTATCTTTTGAGATCATAATATAATTACAGCATTTCCTACTTCCTGTTCCTTCCTCCAACCTCTCCAATCAATATTCCATGCCCCTTGCTCTCTTTCAAATTCATGGCATCTTTTTTTTTCATTTCTCTTTAATCATTATCATGTGTGTGTTGTATTCCTGAATACAGCCTCAGTCTAGTTCTTGTTCAATATATGTAATATGAGTAAAATCGGAACGGACCTGTTTAAAACAATAGGTAAACGCAGAGGTTCTCAGGAAATAATCTGGTTTGGGTATTGCTGGACTCCTTCCTCCTTGGGCTGTGGCAGGACTGCACTACATTTCCCAGCCTCCTTTGCAGGTATGTAGTCACATGACCCATCTCTATCCAATGAATGTGCATAGAAGTGATAACCTGTGGGACTTTTCGAGGCCTGGCCCATAAAAACCCTGTCCCCAGTGCAAGCTGATGCTGAAGGGGTAGAGGCTGAGAGGTGGCAAAGGCCATGAGCTGCTTGAGTCTGGAATACCAAAACGACCCACTGGAAGCTGCCTGGCAATCAGGGGCTCACTTTTGGGATTTTACCAAGTGTGGGATAAATGAGTGTCTGTGGTATTGGGTCATAGACACTTGGGAGGCCATTTGTCACAACAGCTGGCATTGGGTTACCTAATAGTCTGGTCCCTGCTGTTTGCCTCTGGGCGCCTTCATGGATTCTGGGTCTTCCACAGAGCCCGGTGGGAACCCAGCAGGTGCAATGAATGGCCTGGGTTCGGGACCCCCATTGCTCCGTGAGAGAGGAGGGAGGGCGCTTGCGCTCTCCACTCTTGAGAGGATTTAATGAGATAATGTATGTGGAGGCTCCGGGCCTTGGCGAAAGGCATTTCAGACTTGAGTTATATTTAGTTATAAGCAGCATTTCTGCATGTTGCTTCCATGTTGTCTGCAGCCAAGCCTCTCTCCAGTGGCTACTCCACAGGAACTAGAGAGTCACTGAGGCAGTAAATCTGAAAACTCAACCCCCCACTACCTCTTCCAGGCAGGGCTGGGTCTTTGTCCTCAGAGCGACAGACCCCTAAGCCGCCACCAGAATAAATATGCCTGGCTGTTTTAAAACAGACATGGAATACAACGCCTGCTCCCCCTTCCCAAGAAATGTGCCTCATATGCTGTTCTCTATTCTCTTTCAATTAAAAAAAAATCAGCTGAGAAGTATCTTCTATCTCATCTAAACTAAGAAATGAGAGTTTGCTTGTTTTATGTTTTTGTCTTCTATTGAGACAGGGTTCCTCTATGCAGTTCTGGCTGTCCTGGAACTCACTCTGTATACCAGGCTGACCTCGAACTCAGAGAATCACCTTCTTCTGCCTCCAGAGTATAGGGATTAAAGGCGTGTGCCACCACTGCCAGGTCAGTTGTTTGGTTTTTTTAATGAGTTGTGTACTAGGTGGTCTTGTGTGTCAAGTTGACAGAAGCTTCGTCAGAGAGGAAGGAGCCTCAGTTGAGGAAATGCCTCAAGACCCAGCTGTAAGGCATTTTCTCAATTAGTGATTGATGGGGGAGGGTCTAGGCATTGTGGGTGGGCCCATCTCTGGGTTAGTGGTCCTGGGTTCTATAAGGAAGCAGGCTGAGCCAGCCATGGGAAGCAAGCCAGTAATCTGCACCTCTCTATGGCCTCTGTATCAGCTCCTGCCTCCAGGTTCCTGCCCTGCTTGAGTTCCTGTCCTGACTTCCTTTAGTGATGAATCAGCGATGAGAACGTGTAAGCAGAAAAAATTCCCAATTTGCTTTTTGGTTATGGTGTTTCAAGACAACGACAGAAACCCTAACTAAGACAACTTGTATGCTCTCTGGCCCATCAAGTCACCCTTTGAGACATTTTGCTCTGAGGATGTGCGGGTGAGAGTGGGAGCATAAAGGGATATTATTATTATTATTTTTATTATTACATGTGCCCGTGTACTGATGTATATGTTTGTGTTTGTGTGTCCATGTTTGTTCGTGGGGTTCTGAGACAAAAGTTGAGACAGAAAGAGATAGAAAAAGATACTTAGAGTTCTGACACACACCATGCCCAGGTTTTTTTTTTTTTTCCATTTTTCCATTCTTTTTTTTTTTTTAAAGATTTATTTATTATGTATACAGTGTTCTGTCTGCAGGTATATCTGCAGGCCAGAAGAGGGCACCAGATTTCATTATGGATGGTTGTGAGCCACCATGTGGTTGCTGGGAATTGAACTCATGACCTCTGGAAGAACAGCCAGTGCTCTTAACCGCTGAGCCATCTCCCCAGCCCCATGCCCAGGTTTAATGCAGGTTCTGAGGGTCTCAATTCAGGGCCTCCTGATTGTGAACTGGATTCATGACTGTCTGAGCCATCTCCCAGCTCTTCATTTTATTATTTTAGAGACAGGGTCTCATGTAGCCCAGGTTGGCCTCTAACTCGCTGTGTAGCAGAGGATAAGCTTGAATAAGATGATCTGACCTTCCTACCACCACCTCCCAAGTGCTGGAGTTACCGGCATGTGCCATCACGCCCCATTTATGCCAGGGCTGGGGATCAAACTCACAGCCTTGTGCTTGCTAGGCAAACACCCTACCAAGTGAGCTACATCTGAATGTGATATTAGTAGGCAGCTCTTGGAATTACCATGTGGTATCATCTCTGGTTGTCAGGACTGGAAGGAGTGACTGGCTAAAATGAATGTGGGATGGAGACCATAGCCACCAAATGAGTTAATCCACATCTTGAGTCTGGAGTGAGTACAGAGGACACCGTTCCTGCTTTGACTCTGGTCCCCAACTCCTCCCCAGATCCCCTTACCTTCTTTTACCTCTTTTTCACTAGTTCCATCTGCAGGCACACTCACAGTAGGACCTTGCACACAGTAGGATAGACAGTTTCAACTTCTGCACACACACACACACACACACACACACACACACACACACACACACACACACAGTGCTCTCGCAGCAAGTCCTGAACTATGCAAAGCCCCAGTGTGCATCTTCATGGGGGTGGCACTGCCTTCTATCCCCATGCTAGCAGGCCTCCTAATGACAGCCAGGCAATTGATTGTCCCTTCTGTCAGACTGACAGAAGGGTGTGGATTCTTGGGGCCGGGAAGCTACTGTGACACCTCTCTAGTATCTAAAATCTGTAGACCCTACACATGGCATTTTGGCTATTTGCAGACCAAATCTGTGACAATGATCCTCTAAGATGCTACTGCTTGGTGACTTCGTAGGCAGCTCAGATTGCAAAAGGACTCACTGTGGTGTTCTCATGACAGTCATTGGTCAGTACCTTTCTTGGGACATGTTATCATTAACTGAGATGTGACTCGTACTTTCCTAAGGCTACTGTGATGAATGACCAGAGGCTGCATGGCTTAAAACACAGAAAGGTATTTTCCTGAAGTTCTGAAAGTCAGAAGTCCAAAATTATTGAGGTGCTGAGAGTGTGGACTCTTTCTGTGGGCTCCAAGGGACTGGTTGCTGCACCGCCATTCCTGGCTCCCTGAAATTTCTGGTATTACATGCTGATTCTTTGTCTCCCTCTGTCTCTACCTCTGTGGTCGCTCATGATGTCTCCCTCCTTCCCTCTCTCCTTTCTTCCCTCCCTTTAATTTTTATTTTTGAGATAGAGTCTCATGTAGCCCAGGATGGCCTTAAATTCACCACATAGCTGAGGATAACCCTGAAGTCTGATCTTCCTGCCTATATCTTCCCTGGAAAAAAAAAAAAACCTTCTCAGATAGACCTGAAGGTCCCCTCCGCTTAATAGATGTCCTAACTCCATCCAACATCCTTTCTGCAAGGCACCTGACTTTTACCCTCAAAGACTTTTCCCGGCTCTCCTGCTCAGCTGCCTTGGTGAAGTGTACTTGGAACCTGGCAGCCAGCTCTCCTGGTACCAGGAAGTTGAGCCAGGAGGGTGGGAGAAGTGAAGAGACTGGGCCACTAGAGAAGGGGATTAGCCAGGGTTTCTCACACATTCCTCTGAATTATATGGGGCTAATGCTGCATAGGAGGGTCCCTCCACACACACACTGGGAAGGAGGCAGGGAGGTAAATGTGACCCATACACAAATAATTTGCTTAGACTTAGTCATCTAAGTTTAAGAGAGAACAACTGGTCAGTTTTACTTGGTGATATTTGCGGTGTTGTGCCATTCCTTCAGGACTTGTAATTGAAGAGTGATTTCCAATGGAGAGCAGGGACTGCAGTGTCCTGCCAGCTGCCGGTAAGGTTGATGCCAGGTCTCGCAAGCTTGCCTCTGCTGACACCCTGCCAGAGATGGCCAGGTGCTGTCTTGGCATCCATTAAGGTCAAGCATGGGAAGCTCAGGCTGTGTGAGCCAGGAGAAAGACTTGCCCAGGGCAGGTGGGGCCTCTCGCCTCTGCCCAAGGCCGCCTGAACAGCCTTCACAGCCTGGTTAAACAAGACCCAGGCTGGAGTCAACATAATTATTACACTCGAGTGTATTCAGGCACACACCCAATGGCTCCAAACGGCAGGCCTTACCCCTCGAAAGCAAAGGACTTAGTAAAGGATTAAACCCATTGCTCCACAGAAAATTCAGAAGGTGGGTTTGTGGACTCACTACAGAACAGTCGGGCAATTGGGTGGTGAATGGTCAAGCCTCCAGAAGGTAAAGGAGTATTGATCCCAGTTCAGTCCCCCCTTCTCTGCTCAGTCACTATGGCTAGCCCATAGGGAGGATGATGGACGTTAGACAATGGGCTTCCTCCACAGTACACGCTGACCCCAGTTCCTGCTGGCCCCCTATTTGACCTGAACTATGTCATTGACAGTGAAAGAGCCTAGCTCCTCCTCTAACAAATGGGTGTCCTCCCAGGGCCTCTTATTGCCTGGAGGACGGATGACCTAACACAGGCCAAAGGTCCTAGGTGAATTTGAGCGAAGCTAGTAAGTCGTGTTACAGCCTGCAGGGAGAGCCACTGTTCTGGTCTGTCCGACCGTGGTAAGTGTAACTCTGGGTGTTCAGTGTTGAGCTGTGGGAGGCCCTAGGCAAGTGGGGGAGAGTGGGCCTGTTGGTTCTGTGCAGGAAGAAAGGCCCAGAGGTCTTCCAAGAGCATGGCACACTCTTGAATGCTGGCCTCATTGGACAGGGGCCTCACTTTCTGCATTGGGCTCTTGACCCTGAAGAAGGACAGCTGGGCCTTGGATATACATTGATGCTCCTTGGCAGGGAAGTCAGGGATGAGACCTGCTGAGCACATACAGAGTAGGTATTGTATGAAGAGTTGCTGAGTTGAACTGGGGAGATGGCTTAGTGGCTAAGAGCACTTGCTGTATAAACCTAAAGGCCTGGGTTCAAATTCCTAGCATCCACATTAAAAAAAAAAAAGTGGCCTGAAACCCCATCCATGTTAGAGGAAGAGACAGGTAGATTTCTGGTGCTTTCTGGCTGGAGCATTTTAGCTCCAGATCAGGGAGATGCTTTGTCTGAGAGAATAAGACAAAAAGCAATAGAGCAGGACCCCCACACGTATGCATAGGCATGTGTGACAACACACAGGCACACTCGCATAACTTAAAAATTAAATAGAACTGTTGAACTGAAGGCTACAGGTTTTGTAAACACAAGTGGCCCCTGAAGACTGTGACCTACCCAGCTTCCTAGTCTTGTCTGGTTCCCCCACAATGCTCCCACAGTGACCTTGGGCAAGGACCTTCACCTCCCCCTGCCTCAGTTTCCTCACCTGGGAAAGGAAGGAGATAAGATCTGGCTTGGAGGAGAGCTTCGTGGTTTGCTGTTTAATAAGTGTCAGGTTCTGGCATGGCTCCTGGTGCAAGCTGGATAAATAATAATTAGCATTACCAAGCGCTTGCCTGTGTGCAACAGGCACAACTTCCTTGGCCCACCCCACAGCCTTGGGTGGTGGGGAACTTTTTGCCCATGCTTCATAGAGGAAGACATCGAGGCACAAGGTACAGAGGAACTAATAAACTTGGCTAAAAGGGAGCCCATGTATACAGCAGCCACTGTGCCAAATATATATATGTGTGTGTATATATATATATCCCCCAGTAAATGGCTTCATTTCTCCCTAGAAATGGTCTTCACGAATCTGGCATGGTGGCTCATGTCTGTAATCTTAGCACTCAGGAGTCTGAGCCACAAAGATCGTAAGTTCAAGGCCAGCTTGAGCTACACAGTTTCAGTAAGACACACAAGAGAATAGCCTTCAGAATGGGAAGAAAATGAATTCCAGAGATCAGAAATGGGTGTATGCTAGGGATGGGAGTTAGGTGGGGAGAGTGTGGCTCACTGGAAGGACTTCTCATGAACACTGGGGGCTAGAAGGGGAAGGGGAGGGGGAAAGGAGGGAAAAGGAGAAGGGGTGAAAGGAAGAGGGCAAGGCCATTCCCCCTTTTGAAGTTTTAATGGGAACATGCCCCCCAGCATCACCCCCACCCTGCCCCTCAGTCTCGATCTGCAATGCTTCTCTGACTGTCTCTTCGTCATGGAGACATCTTCTTTGAAGTCTCATGACACACCCGATCAGCCACTCTGGCAGCGTAAACTCGAATCTCCAATTAAGTCTCCTCCATTATGCAATAAATTCATTGTGGCAATGAAGCTGTGGTCCCATGAGAGGATGCAGGTGCTCAGAAGACTTGCTCTGCCAAGTCTCAGCCTGAGGCGCAAGGAAAAGACTAAACACTGAGCATGGTGGCATATGCAAGTGATCCCAGCACTTGGGAGGTGGAGAAAGGAGGATCAGGAGTTCGAGGTCATCCTCAGCTATACACTGAGTTTGAGGCAGCCTGGGCTTTTGGTTTTTCGAGACAGGGTTTCTCTGTGTAACAGCTCTGGCTGTCCTGGACTCGCTTTGTAGACCAGGCTGGCCTCAAACTCACAGTGATCCGCCTGCCTCTGCCTCCCGAGTGCTGGGATTAAAGGCGTGTACCACCACGCCTGGCACTAGCCCAGGCTTTAAGAAACCCCATCTCTGAGCAGGATGTGGTGGCACATGCCTTTAATCCCAGCACTCGGGAGACAGAGGCAGGTAGATCTCTGTGAGTTCAAGACCAGCCTGGTCTACAGAGTGAGTTCCAGGATAACCGCTACACAGAGAAAGCGTGTCTCAGAAAACAACAAAAAAACAAAAGAGAAACTCCATTTCGGAAAAAGAAAAGATGGGCAGTTGGGGGTGGGGGGATAGCACATGCCCTTAATCCCAGCACTTTGGGGAGGCAGTTGAACCTCTGAGTTCAAGGCCAGCCTGGTCTACATAGCAAGATCCAGGCCAGTCTAGGATACATAGTGAGACCCTGTCTCAAAATAAGTAAACAGAAAAAGGAAAAGGAGTCTGCAGAGGGGGCTCAGTGGTTAAGAGCACTGGCTGCTCTTGCAGAGGACCTGGGTTTCCTCCCAGCACCCACAGGGTGACTTATGGCTATTCACAACTCAAGGGATCTAGGGATCTGATCCCTTCTTCTGAGACCAGGCATGCATGCAGTGAATCTACATACTTACAGGCAAAACACTTGTACATACAAAATAAATATCTTCATTTAAAAAGAAAGAAAAAAAAAAAGGAGAAAAATCACAGGAACGTGGTTGTACAGAACTGAGCTTTAACGCTTTTGGTGGCCAAAGCAAGTGAGTCATAGGTCCTCTCTGACCTTCAGGGCACTCTTCTATTGAATGGGAATGAAACAGCAGGTGCCCTTTGTCAGCTTCCCATTGCTATAAAAACAAAGCAAAACAAAACAAAAACAAAAAACAACAACAAACCGACCTGAATTAGTTACCTTGCAAAGAGAAAAGGTTGGAGTTGAAGGTTTTTAATCATGGCCCTATTGCTTTGGGCTTGTGGCAAAAGAGCATAGGAGTTGGCTATGGGAAGAAATAATTTGACTATGGCAGGAAGCTGAGGCCTACAGTACCACGATCCTGACTTGAAGACCTCCTATGGGACCCTACTCTTAAAGGTTCTACTATCTCCTAATAACAACAACCTTTAAAATATGGGCCTTTAGCCGGGCGGTGGTGGCGCACGCCTTTAATCCCAGCACTTGGGAGGCAGAGGCAGGCGGATCTCTGTGAGTTCGAGGCCAGCCTGGTCTACAAAGCGAGTCCAGGACAGCCAGAGATATTCAGAGAAACCCTGTCTCGAAAAACCAAAAAAAAAAAAAAAAAATGGGCCTTTGAAGACCTTAAAAACAAAACTAAACACTAAAACGAACAGGTCCTGGACTGGAGACAGCACTGGGGCTGGAGAGATGGCTCAGCGGTTAAGATCACTGGCTGCTCTTCCAAAGGACCCGGGTTCAAATCCCAGCATGCACATGGCAGCTCACAGCTGTAATGTCAGTTCCAGGGTATTTGGGAACCTCACCCATATACACACACATGCAAGTAAAACACCATCGTACATAAAAAAAATTCAATTAGCAAACAAAAATACAGGTCCTAGAACCGAGCTTAACCAACACAGCTCACACAAGCTGGCACCCAAGCCAGGCACAGAGAGTCATTATTGTGACCTTAAGGTCAAACGACCTTAAGTCATTGTGACAAACACTGGCTTGCTCTCTCTCTCTCTCTCTCTCTCTCTCTCTCTCCCATTCTCCCTTCCTTCCTTTCTTGTTTTTAACTTTTAAAAAATTTATTTTAATTTTATATACATTGATGTTTTGACTGCATGTATGACTATGTGATGGTGTTGGACCCCCTATAACAGAATTACTTACAGATAGTTGTGAACTGCCATGTGGGTGCAGGGAATTGAACCTGGGTCTTCTGAAAAGCAACCAGTGCTCTTAATCACTGAGCTATCACACCAGCAGCCCCCACCTTTTCTAAACTTTTTATTGGTTCTTTGTGAATTTCACATTATGCACCCCAATCCCACTCATCTCCCCCCCCCCCCCATCTACCTTCCCCCCTTGCAACCTTCCCCACAACAGAGGGCGGGGAAAAAAATCTAACACTGGCTTTCTTATTCAATCATTTCAACTTCACAGTCACCTACGTTTCCCTGTGGGGTATAAATGTTCCTAACTGGGCTCTGGGAAAGCCCCTCCAGGACCTGGTTTTGTCAGACCCTGCAAGAGAGGTGTGTGTGTGTGTATAGGTGTTCTTGTCTTACCTGAGGCAGGCTCCTCTGGTTCAGTTCCACAATTGTAAAGGCGACAAAGCACTTTCTATATTTTTGTAGGAGACTGAGATTGTCAGGAGCTCATCTCCCCACCGCGCTCCAGCCGCAAGGGGAGTGACATTCAGGGGCCTATCAAACAAGTAGCAGGAAAACAGTTTATGGGTCCTCTAGCCCCTCCCTTTACTCCATGTCCTTTTTTTCTGTTTGGGGCTGGACTCCAGTATTTCCCTCTTTGCCTTCTCTTTCTCCTTGCACTTTCCCTCATGTTAATTATATTAGTTGCCATGGAAACTGTGATGTCATTGGCACGGGAGGGCTCAATGACATCCAAAAGCACAGTTTACAGTGTGGCTTGAAATGTATTCCATGGCTCACAGCCTTGGGGTATGTTGGAGATTATATCTTGGGCACCATCTGGGCATGCGGGTGGGATGTATCAGGAAAGGTGGCTGACTGGGAGGTGGGTGACTGCTTGTGGATTTTCTGGAGTCCCAGACCTTGGGGGCCCCTTAGAGGAAAAACAGGGCACCTTGGATGTTGTAAGGAATTCTGATTTGGTTCCAACCAACCCTCCCTGCTTAGTGGTACCATACCCCACTGTTGCCCCTGATTTGGAATTCCAAATCCTTCCTCCTCTAAGTGGTACCCCAAAGTGGTTCATGCAGAGTGGCTATGCACACGTGGGCACATGTCTGTGGCACCAGAGCTGTGCTGCTAGGGTGAAGGTGTCATGCACAGCCCATGGGGCACACATGCACACGTGCACATACTTGCTCACCCATCTGGACTTCATTGGGGAAGATGCTGTTACAGTCACACACGGCCAATCTTCCTCCAATCCTCCCCAGTATGGTTCACTTTTTTTGTGAGCCTAGGGAGGAGTGGATCTAGGTGGCACTAAGTACCCAGTTTATCTTCCTGTGGACCTGGAAGCTCTCAGTACTGTTCTGTGTACCTGGACCAGGCACAGAGCAGGGTGGACTCCTTCAGAGATAAGAGTCACTGGTTCAGTAGGCCCTTATTTCTTCCTGGGGGACTGCTGCTATTTTCTCATTACCTGCCTGCCACATCATTCTGAGCAAGCTGAGAACTCTGGAAATACAGTCTGCAAAGACAAGTGGGCCCCAGGGGGGGTCCCTCGTTAAGTCTGAAGGTTTTTGAGGGAGATCAGCAGGGTCAGGGGCTGTATGTAAAAGTGGGTTTGGAAGGTGTCCGGTCTGGGACAGTGGGCACCAGTTTGAGTCTCAGGGGATAAAACAGAGAGGGTTTTATCAAATAGTATCACTGGAATCCTCCAGCACTGGGGAATCCCAGGAGGAACTTTGGGTTCTGCTGGCCGAAGGGCCTCAAACAGTGACAGTGGCCATCTGTCCTCTGTCTTTCTGGACTTTGGATGTCCTCATGCTCTCGGATTACTCACCAAATCCACTTTGTTCCAAAGATGGTCATTAACCCACTTGGAGGCCCATGTATGTCCACCAGCCAGTTTTGGCTAGGCCAGGGTTCTATGGCGGTAGGAAAGGTTGTTGATCCTTTTGGACTAAACTGGTGGTGATGGGGATGGGGGACTCACCAGGCAGAATACGCAACTGACCAGGGAGCCCCTGGGCTTCAGCCCCTCTGCTCCAGCTTTCCACTCAAGGAAATGGCTCCTCTCACCAGAACTCCCAGCTTCCATCAAACCCCCATTCTCCTCACTCCAAAGCTATTCGTCTGAGATGGAATTTCTGAACTACAGAAGGGAGGTCAGAGGACAACAATGACCTGCATGAGTTAGTTCTCATCCTCCACCATGTGGTCCTCGGGGTTAAACTCGAGTCACCTCACTCCCTGAACCATCTTGCCAGCCCGCCCCCTCCCCCCAGGAAGGTTTCTGGAGAGCTGGATTGTACTGGCGCCTGATGTGAGAGGCACACCCAGTGGAAAAGGGGGATGAGGTGGGTCCAGGCAGAGAGGATGGACGGATGAAAAAACACTGGGGCGTGAGAGTAAGAGATGTTAGGACCCAAAGGGCTCTTCATAATGACGAAGGGTAGTCTGTGGCTTTGCCACAAGTGAGCTCAGATGCTCATCATCCATCCCACAGCAGCTCCTGAGATGGTTCTAGGCGTACACGATCACACAGCCCTGTGCCCAGAAAGCCCTGGGACCAGGCTGCTGTGACACTAACAGCCATAACAGCGCTGGGAAGCCATGGGGATTTTTAGAGGCAGAGAAAATAAGACATGCAGGGAGTCCTGTGGGTGAGGGAGAACAAAGGTGTTTTCCACCAAAGTTTTTTTGCCAAGGAGGAGGCTACCCTCCCCTGAGGGCCCTTCAGCCACATCTGGAGATATTTTGGGTTGATATAACGGGGCTACTTTGCAACTAAAATCTAATGGACAGAGGTCATCAATACTGCTGAGTGTGTTAACACACACAGGATGGCTCTCCACAACATACTGGTCCAGCTCAGTCTACGTTTGAGACTGGGAAAGCCCAGTTCAGATGTACTGAGAAGGCTGACATAGACCATGATATATAAGTTGGGTAAAGGAGACCGGTGGAACAAGGATTCTGGGGTGCTCAGAGACTGGAGGTTCCCTTTCCCCTCACCCAGTGAAAATCCTTGTCTCCCTCTCTGGGGTAAGGCCTGGTGACCAGGAAGGTCACATTGGTAGAAGGTCTGCAGGCCAGGCTTGGGAGACAATGGCTAGTCATGACAGTCTCCCTGGCTCCTGGGTCACAGTGCAGACATGGATGCACATCTGCTACTTAGGAGCCTACCAAGGAAACTCGGACCCTTGGCCATGCGGCTTGTACAGGGGATCTCTGGTACAGATGCCTCCTCCATTTGAGCTGTTCCTATGTTTCGTTAACATGGGCCCAGGGTGAGAAAGAGAGGGATCAACGTGCAAGGGGCACTGTGGCAGGGCCTGGGATGTGACAGGTCAGGAACATGGAGACAGTAGGAGGTTGAGAATGGTAGAAAAATGAGAGATGGACAGAAGGGGGAGATGGGGAGGAAGAAAGAGAGAGAAGGAAAGAACAGAATGTACTGTCCAGGCACAGAGAAAAGGCAAAAGGGAGGAGGGAAGGGCAGAGAGTGGGATCAGGGAACCCTCCTTGCCAGCATCCCCAGGCTCTGGGGAAGCCCAGCGCCCTGAAGCCAGCATATCAAGCACTTTCTCTGGTCCAGGACTGGCCCATTTACCCACATGACTGCTGGTATGCTCAGCTCACTGGACAACTGCCAACAGGAAATTCCTGGGACAAAGCTTTCCACTTAGAGGCTTTTAAAACTTTTATTTATTTAAAATTTTTTTCATGAGTGACGAATGAAGAAGAGGGAGGAAAATAAAACAAAAGAAATGACCTGATTATACACATGTATGTATGTATGCATATATGTGTGTGTATATATATATATATATATATATATGTATGTATATATATTCTCTCATCCTGGTGGGTCCAGGGAGGTTCTAAACCCATTGTTTGTTTGGTTCCATTCTTCCCCTGGAAGGATCTGTGACCTCACACTCCCATGATGTCACAAAGTGTTGCCATGGACCCTTCTTTATTATTGTAAACAAAGGGCCTGTTTCTTGGGACACGGGGCTGCCTTCACAGGAGGGGGGAAAGCCCCGGGTGTTGTGTTTTCTTGGGAAGGCAGCTGTTTCGGAAGTCTGAGAAGCTGTGAAAATACTCGTACATACAGTTCCCTCTGTGCCCTGCGGCCTCTGGATGAGCCTCAGGCTGGGAACCAGAGTGATGAGGTCAGCGCTCCACCACTGGACCTCCAGCTTGGCCATGAGTTCTCACTGCCAGAAAACACCTTCCCCCATCTTCCCTCACTCCGGCAAACAAAGTTGCTACTCATTGTGAAAAAGTGCACTGAGCACCTACTCTGTGCTAGGTGTTGACATGAATGAAAAATGTGGGGGTCAGACCACCCCTTGCAAACCTCAGCAGATACACAAACACCCACCAGCTCAAGAATGTGTGCTGTCCTGTCATGTGGGTTAAAGTCCCAGAAGGAAGCATGCAGGCTGAGAATGAGGCTGTATTGGTGGAGTGCTATCTCAGCATGAGCGGAGCCCTGGGTTAGATGCCTACAGCATATACTGGCTGTGGGGATGCACATCTGTAATCCCTGGATTAGATACCTACAGCATACACTGGCTATGGGGATGCACATCATCTGTAATCCCTGCACTTTAGACAGGGATGTAGTAGGATCAGAAGTTCAAGGTCATCCCTGGGCTATAACATGAGTCCGAGGCTAGCCTGGGCTACTTGAGACCCTATCTCAAAAAGAAGAGGAGGAGATGAGGAGGAAGGGAAAAGAGGAGGAGGGGAGGAGAGGGAGAAGAAGAAAGGGGAAGCTATAGGGAGAAGAGTGGAGGGAGGAAGCCACTTCAATGAGCTGCCCAGGAGGGCGCTCTGGGAGAGGTGACATGTTAGAATCAGCTGTGAAGTATGGGAGCATATGGCAATGACAGAGGCAGGGACAGACACTGTGGTGATGTGTCATAGTCTGTTGTCTGGTTTTTTTTGTTTTGTTTTATCATGTTGTTAGAACTGAATGCTACAATCTGGGTTATTTATAAAGAACAGGGGTTTATTTAATTCCATTCCGGAGGCTGCAAATGTACAAGAACATGATGTTATATCGGGAGAGGACACCATGCTGCATCCCAGTGTGGCCGAGGCACTCCGTGGTGGCACGGCAACCCTTGGTGTCCTGATTGGCCAGTCCTGAGCACATGGTACAGCTGGAGCAGGATATGGGGCACCTGTGTCACATCGTAGGAGGGTCAGAGGACAACTTCATGGAGTCGATTCTCTCCTTCCGCCTTTGTGTGGGTCCTGGAGATCAAATTCTGGGTGTGTGCCATTCTCCACTGAGTCATCCATGCCAGCCCTGAAGGATGTATTTAATATGACCCAAAGCTCAGGGAATTCACCATGTCTCCCTAGAGGGAAATTGGGGTATTTGCCCAGGGGGGAACCACAACAGATTTCAGGAAGAATTTTGTATGCCAAATATTTTTTGGCTTAAACTGTCCAAAACACCAAAGGAGTTAGATAAATACTATCAGTCATACTCTGTCAATGGCAAATGGAAGCCTCCAAGAGCTAAAGCTAACCTGCAGGTCACCCCTAACCACACCCCCAGTATCTTACCCTTGCACTCAGTATGAGGCTTAGCTTACCTGAAGGGCAACATAGAGGGGTCATTTAATCCACAGCCAGTCAGTACGGCCAGCCACACACACCACCGTCCATGACATTGTCTCACACCAGGAAACTGAAAGTCAGTGTTCCGAGAATGAACAAGCAGCAGTAGAGACCCTGGCAGAAGGCAGGAAACAGGCTCCAGAGGCTCCAAGGCAACACTCAGCCACCAGGATATGTCAAAGAAGTCCTCTCTGTCACTTATGGTGCCTCTACCATCACCTCCCCCAGTAAAGCAAGCAGAGTGTGAAGCCAGTATGCTGTGTTACCATAGGCAGCTTGATTAACTTCTCTGTGCCTTGGTATCAGATGGCTGCAGCTCTGCCGGGCTCTGGATGTGACCCTGTGTCACCCCTGTACCCAAGCTGCCCCCACATACCTTCTGCTGCCCCACCCCAACCTACCTGGCACATTTATATTCTTGTGCCCACCTCTGAGCACGTCCATAAACCCTTTGGAAATGTCCTCCCACGTCTTCCCTGCCACTCCCATCCCACCTGTGTGATGGGGTAATGTTAAGAATTCTAAATGTTAATTGGCCGTGTTTGCTGTCTGTTACTCACATTGACTCTGATTGGTTAAATAAAATGCTGAGGCCTGAGATTGGGCAAAGACAGAGAAAGGTGGGACTTCCTGAGATTAGAACAGGAGGCCTGTGCTTTAGATGGAGGATTATTGCATTCCATCCAGGAGCAGGAAGAAGGAGGACACACACCAAGGGTTAGAAAAAAGAACCTCATTCTGCTGGGTGTGGTGGTGCACGCCTTTGATCCCAGCACTGGGGAGGCGGAGCCAGGTGGATCTCTGTGAGTTTGAGGCCAGCCTGGTCTACAAAGTGAGTCCAGGACAGCCAGGGCTACACAAACTGTCTCCAAAACCAAAAAAAAAAAAAAAGAAAAGAAAAAGAAAAAAGAACCTCATTCCACATGGCCAGGAACATCATCATAGCATGGAGAATAGCAGTCTAAGGGGACATATGTATCTATGGGGTCATATTTGGATAATAGAATTGTGAGCTAGCTTAGATGGGCCAAGATTGCTCAATTCAGGCCAAGGCTTGTTAAAATCCACCTGGTGTCTGTATGTTCATTTATAATGGCGGGTTAAGGATTAACGGCCACCAAATCAATTAAATATAATATAAATACTAGTACATCACTTAATTAGCCATTTTTCTACACCTTTTGGTTTTAGTGGAAGGCAGGATGGCACAGTAACATACAGGCCAGGCTTTAGGGTTAGACATGCCTGGGTCCCCATCCCAGACTTGACATAAGCTGTCTGCTCATGAGCAGGTCATGTTCAGTCTCAGAATCTCAACTCCATTCTTTTGCTCCCTCCTCTTCCCCCTCCTCATCTTTTTTTTTTTTTTAGTTTAAGGTATTTATTTTTCCCCCCAACAGCTCTCCCTTTCAGTCCAAATAATGGTTCTTTTTCTTATAACTATAAATACAATACAAAACAACAGAAATAAATAGGCCACGATTATAAGAGTTATATGGCTTAGCATACATTCCCAATGTCCAGTCCATATGTATTTGGCACCTGACTTTAACATTCTACTATCTAACCATCTCCATGAGTTTAAAGTTCT
>CAJQZJ010004765.1:1912138-1924569 GCA_907164525.1 Lophiomys imhausi
TGTGTGTGTGTGTGTGTGTGTGTGTGTGTGTGTGTGTGTGTGTGTGTATGCACCACATATGAGTGCAATACCCTTGGAGGATAGAAGAGGGACTGGATCCCCTGGAGCTGGAGCTACAGGCAGTTGCGACTTGAACTATGATCCTCTACAAGAGAAGTACACACTCTTAATCCCTGAACCATCTCTCCAGCTGTCCCATGTTATTTTTGAGACAGGGTTTCATGTAGTAGCCCAGGCTGAACTCAACTCATTTATGTAACCAAGGATGACCTTGAAATCTTTTTTTTTTTTTTTTTTGGTTTTTCGAGACAGGGTTTCTCTGTATAACAGCTCTGGCTGTCCTAGACTCACTTTGTAGACCAGGCTGGCCTCGAACTCACAGAGATCCGCCTACCTCTGCCTCCCAAGTGCTGGGATTAAAGGCGTGCGCCACCAACGCCCGGCTGACCTTGAAATCTTGCCTCTACTTTTTGAGTGTTTTTAGGTGTGTGCCACTACCCAAGTCTGTGTGTTTGCTAAGCTGAGCCTTATGCCCAGATTCAGGTATCACTCCATATCCTTTGGGGGACATTGCTGATATTGTCTGCAAGGAGTGACAATCCTGTTCTAACCAGTGCCAAGATTTATAGTTCTTACAACTCCTCCAGTGATGTCATGTTGGTAATTTTGTGTTGGCCATGATGGCAGCCATCTGTCTCAGGAAGTGGCCATGACTACCGGTTGGGGCTTTCTGAGTTGGAAGGATGGCCTGTCTGCAGGAACAGATTATCATTTCTGGGACAGCTCATTCCGTAGTCATACCCAGTGGATGAGGAGGCATTTCCTATCCTCTCTGCAAATGAGGAGAGACAAAGAGATGAAGTGATTGTTCCAAGTCATGAGTCTCCAGGGTGATAAACAGGGGACCAGAGCTTGGGATTTCATATCCTACAAATAACTGTTTGTCATTTTGAAAGTGAAGATTTTTGGTTGTGAGTCTAGCCTTTAATGGCTGAGCCATCTCTCCAGCCCTTGAAAGTGAAGATTTAGGCTGGGGACGTAGCTTCAGTTGGACCAGGCCTTGCTCGGCCTGCATGAGCTCCAGGGTCCAACCCCACATCACATATAAACCACATGGTAGTGTTCTAGTTTCATTTCTGTTGCTTTGTAGACAAAAAAAGCAAGTTAGGAGTGAAAGTGTTTCATTCAACTTAGAATTCCAGGTCACAGTCCATCATTTTAGGGAAGTCAAGGCAGGAACGCAAGCAGCCAGTTGTATCACAGCCACAGATGGGAGCAGAAGGAAGGAAACACACCCTTGTTTGCTCTCAGCTTGCTTTCTTCACTCTTCCCTGTTCAAGGCCCCTGCCTAGGGAATGGTGTCACCCACAACAAGCTGGATCTTCTTATATCAGTCAGCAGTCAGGGCAACTCTCCACAGTGATGCCCACAGGTCATCCTGGTCTCGAGAATTCCTCTGTAAGACTCTTCCCAGGTGAGTTTAGGCTGTGTTAATTTGATAGTTCAAACTGACAATCACAGTGGCTCATACCTGTGTTCTCAGCACTCAGGAGGTGGCTGCAGGAAGATCAGAAAATTGAGAGCATCCTTAGCTACCGAGTTTAAAGCCAGCCTGGGTTACATGAGACTGAAGAAAAACAAACAAATAACAACACCACCACCAAAATACAAAACCAAACAACAACAACAACAAAAGGTAGAAGCAGGCAGCTCTAAAGAGCAAATACTGTATGAATCTCTGCAGCACCCTGGGGACATCATCTGACCCTAACTCCGCATCAGATCTCAACTTGAAAGGCACATGGATGCAATCCAAGACACAACCAGTTTCACACCTGATGCTGTCCCTTTGTGGAAGAGGAGGCTTTTCACTCTCAGAGGGGTAGAGTTGCAGGGGCAAAGTAAACAGCAGAGGGTCATTCCCACATCTGGAGCATGCATTTAGTACACAGATGGACTTACCATTAGTGGAACATGCTGGGGTTCCTCTGTGCCCCATCTGGAGGTGACAGGTTTGGCTACATAGATTTGGCTGTATAGTGAATTCAAGGCCAGCCTGGGCTACATGAATGTAGACCCTGTTTCAAAAAGCAAGGAAACTAACAAAACCAGCAGCGTTCTGTTTCTAATTGGTCCTCTCAAAAAATTTGTGGTGATGTTTCTCCTCTCCCTTTCTCTTTGGCTCATGGGTGATAGTGATGGTGGTGATGAAAATAGTGGTGTTGATAGTGATGGTGATGATGATAATGGTGATGTTGATGGTGATGGTGATAATGGTGATGTTTATGATAATGGTGGTGTTGATGGTGATGGTGATGATGATGGTGGTGTTGATGGTGATGGTGTTGTTGATGGCTGTCATGATGATGGTAAAGGTGCTGATGATGAGATTCAGATAATTGATTCCTATGCTGGAAGATACTGTTCCCACTTTACAGATAAGGAAACTGAGGTCATTGTCAGAGAACCCAAACCCTACAGGGACCTGTAAGCTGTCTCTCAGTTTACAACTGTCCACCTTATCCAGACACATCCAAGATGGAACTTCCAGCATGTTCCGCCCTGCTGGCCAGTTTTCCCTCTCCTATAAGCAAAGCTCCCAGGTGTGTAGGTTTTTCTCCTGGAGACATCAACAGACACTCAATTTGTTTTTGCCCAGAGGCAGCCAGATCTATGTGTGCCATGCCTGCAGGTAAGTGGGACCCAGCATGGAGCCTTGATTTCTGTGACCACTGGCAGGTGGCTACAGCTTCCTTTCTACAGGTCAGTAGAATTCATGACAGTCACTCCAGTATCCCTCCTCTTTTGAGGGAGACTAATCACCCACCACGAAATAGTTTGCAGCCCTGCTCTGAAAAGCCCCATTATCCTTCACTTGAGGGTCCCGGTGTCTCTGACTTCAAGGAAAGAAAAGAGTCACATACTGATTTTTGGATGCAGTTTGGGTTTGAAGAGGATCAATGAGCTCTCTGTGGTTCTTAGTAATCCTCATCTGAGGGCATACTCCAGAGTGGCACTGTCTTGGGCAAAGCGTGGCCTCTTACAAGACAAAACCCAAATACCCCCTGTGAGACCGCAGCATTCTTCCCCACTCCCAATATCCAGTGGAATATGAAAGCCCAGGCCCAGAGGAATTCCCAATGGGACGCAGCCCCCCTCTTCCTCCTTACTCCCTTTTGTACACTGGAGAACATACACAAGCACACATACATTTCCTCTACAGCTGCTTCTCTACCCAGCTCTGTGGCACTGGGGTTTGGGGCAGTGTCTGCCTCATCAAGAGACCCCCCTAAGATTCTGATCTTGAGTTCTTACTGCAGACTCGATTTTTTCTACACACTGTGAGGGCCGGTGCTAGCCCAGGAGACAAGAAATGAGGGCAAGCAATAGAAGGCCATTCTTTCAAAGCCACATAGCTAGCATGGTTGTGAGTCGAGTGGTATTCATTTCAGCTCTGTCCTGTGTGAGTACCATTACGTCCCCATGTAGACCCACCACATTTCATTATGATACAGCCTCTGCACCTGTTTATTTAGCATGGGTCCTTCCAGTACATCTGAGCACATGTCACGCACTATTTGATTAACCCCCTATAGCATGTGAAAATCTAAAAGAAGTTTCTTCACGTGTTTAATTTGCATGGACTACATGGGAGGTCCTGTGCTTGACACCCCCCCCCCCCAGCACTGACTGCAGAGACAGACATCACAGAGGTCAGTGGGCGATAAGACCTGCTCGGTTGCACTGTTCACCTAACATGATGCTCTGGAATGTGCATCAGGACCTGTCAGAGCTCCAGCTTCTAGGTGTGGACATCCAGCAAGGAAACAAAAGAAAGACAGGGAAGGAAAGAAGAAATAGAAAGAGGGAGTGGACGAAAGGCGGGTACCTAATTGGATCAGAATTTCAGAAGAACAATGAAAACAGGTTGTATGCAGTTGCTGGGTTCTGCTTTGTACTAAGGAATTATGCTGGCTCTCTGAAATTTAAACATTACTAGGTGTGCTGTGTTTTATCTGGCAACATACCTCCCCACACGCAAATGTATCTTTGGAGACAGGCAAGATCTCACTGTGTACTCGAAGCTGATCTTGAACTCACGATCCTCCTGCCTCTGCCTCCCATATTCAGGGATCATGGGCATGCCTTTCCACAGCCAGAACATTCCTTTTTGTAGTTGATAAAAAGGAGTGTGGGGTTCAAGCAGTCACAGCATGGTGGGTCTGGACATTTAAAGCCATCGTCCGAATTCTGCAGATTCAGAGGGCTAGGAATGGTCTCAGGTAACCCAGGTTTGCCTTCAGACTCACTGTGGTGACAGGGATGACATTGAACTTCTGATCCTCCTGCCTCCAACTCCCAGGTGCTTACACGACAGAGGTACACCACCACACTTGTCTGAAAATGGAAGCCAGGGCCAAATGCATGCTGGGCAAGCCTTCTACCCGCTGGGCCACATCCCGAGCACCATCACCTCAAGTGAAGTCCTGCACACTGGCATTTAGCACAGGTGCACAGTGGATGCCTGACACAGATTGAAGGTTACTGCTCTCTCTGACCACATGTTGGTGACCAACACATCGATGGGGGCCCTCGGTGGCCACCCTCCAACACCCACACATAACAGCTGTCACCTCAACTATACTACCACCAACTGTCCCCCTCACCTGTGAGACTTCTTTGAAATGGGTGGGCTCCAAATCCTGACAGAAGGAAACACGCTCCAGATTTCCATGTTGTTAGAAAGAGGTGGAGCTTGCCATAAGTGATTCACAACCCTGCTCGGCTTGCATTCTTCTCCTGCCTTCCCCCAAAGGGGTTCTCACACCCTTTTTCTCTTTTTGAAGTACTTTAGTTCACATTTTATTCATGGTAGATTTGACAGAGGCTGCACAAAGATTCTTATACACACCTATATCCCAGAGGTCAGCACAGCTAGGGGTGGAAACATGGGCTCCTACTGGCTATCAAGAAATGCTAACTCTTCCAGTATGGCCAAGAGGAGACACTACTATGAACAGGAAGGGCAGTCCCTGACCTCACAGAGCTGACATGGCCTTGGGGCTGGCTTAGGTCCAGGGACTTGCCCTGGGTAAGCGCTCCATAGCTGGCTGGCTTCCCTAGTTCTATTTCCCCTTTTCAGTTTTCAGACAGGGTCTTGCTAAAGTGTCCAGGTGGGTCTTGAACTCTCTCTGTAACCCAGGGAGGCACAGAACTTGCAATCCTCCTGCCTCAGTCTATGAGGAGCTGGCTCATCAGGCCCAGCTTAGATTGTTACGATGGTTGGGGCAGGAGGCTTCAGTCCCTGCTGAGGGCTCATTGGAGTACCAATTTCTGGGGAGTTCACCATAATCTGTTTTTCTAAGGCAAGTGCGTGGTTTGAATGCTGTGTCCCCAGAGGGTCCTGTGCTGGAAGCCTGAGCCTCAGTGTGGCACTCTTGAGATCTTGGGACTTAGAGGGAGACAGGTCACAGGGGACATCATTCATAGAAGAAATTAATGTGATGCTCTTGGGACCTGGCTTTGTTCCTACAAGAGCAGACTGTACTAGAACAAGCCTGGCCTTCAAATCCCTCTGGCTTTTTGCCTGCTCATGGCTAGTTTCCCCCTGGTTTTTACCACCATGACACCATGAGCCCCGAGGCCCTGACCAGAGAGGCTGACGGAGGGGGCTGACAGATCATGGGCTGCCAGCCTCAGAAACTGAGAGCTGAAGAAACCTCTTTGCTTTATAAACTACCCAGCCTGAGGGTGATTCATTGTAAACATACCACAAGAAAAGAGCAAATCTATGAAGCATGTGTCCTGGGCAGCAGTGCTCTGACGTCATAACTTACCCTGGAAAATAATGAAGGATGAGAGCAGAGTTGAGCCCAAACTTTTTCCTTTAACCAGAAAACAAAACAAAACAAACCCCACTGGGCAACAACTTTATAAAGGGCTACCATTTTACTGGCAGAAAAGCCACCTGAGAGAGTAATCTAAATAATGCCATAGGTTTTGTGGGCAGGAACGCTACACCATACCTATTTGGGACAGAGTTTTAAGAGAAGTCGAGAGGGCTGGAGAGATGGCTAAGCGGTTAAGAGCACTGGCTGTTCTTCCAAAGGACCTTGGTTCAAATCCCAGCACCCACATGGCAGTTCAAAACTGTCTGTAATGGCTGGGTGTGGTGGAGCCAGCACTTGGGAGGTAGAGGCAGGCAGATCTCTGTGAGTTCCAGGACACCTAGGGCTGTTACACAGAGAAACCTTATCTTGAAAAACCTTAAAAAAAAAAAAAGTCTAGAATTGGCAAGAAATTGTTGGACTATGGGCATCAATAGTTTTTTTTCCCTTCGGGCCCAGACATATTCTGAATTTTCTAAGACCACCTATCACTTACATACCCTTTCTAAAATTAGGGACAGGGCTGGGGCAATGGCACAGTGGGTAAAGCAGTTACCACTCAAGCATGAGGACCTGAGTTCGAATCCCCAGAATCTATGTAAAGCTAGATGCTGTGGCTTGAGTCTGGAATTCCAGTAGAGGTGCAAGAGAATCTCCAGAAGTTGGAGGGCTACTGACCTGGAGGATGAAGTGTCAGGCAAGAAGGACATACCTCCAACAAGGTGGAAAGTGGGGGCCAATCTCCTGAGGTTGTCCTCTGACCCACCCCACATGTGGCATATGCATGTACCCCACATGCATGTGGGGGTGCCGTGTATCTAAATAAGTCCATTAACTAATCAATCGCCAAACAGCTAATCATGAGTTGATCTTGCTATATCTGGGAGTCTTTTGTTGTGAATTAGATTCTAAGACAGGGCACATCACAGCGAAGGTCACTGTCCATAGCCAAAGGATTCCCACCAATTGGGTCAGCTGAGGTGTGTTCCAGCTGGCCTCTTTAATCATGCCATGTGAGGCTTGTGAAAAAGGCCGCCTGAAAGAGGTTTGCCCTAGGGACATGGGGCTGTTTATCTACCTGAGTTATTCTTATCGGTTTGCAACTTGAACATTCCTCCTTGGGAGCCTCCTGGAGCTTCAGAGAGAGAGACAGAGACAGAGACAGAGACAGAGAGAGAAAGAGAGACACAGAGAGACAGGACTGCAGGAGATAGATACTTGGCTTGGGAAGCAGCAGGGACTTCATTGGAAGAGGAGCTAGGAAAAGGTGATGGTGGAGTTGATGAGGCAAAACCATAGCCAGGTGGAGTGTGAGAACAGCAGGGCCATCTGGGGATGGTGCATCCCAGTGGTGAGAGCTCTTTCCTCATATGCACAAAGCCCTGGGTTCTATCGGTCTCCAGTATGGTGTAAACTCTGACTGGTGGCTCACACCAATAATCCCAACCCTGGGGAGATGGAGGTGGGAGGATTAGGAGTTTGAGGTCAGTGCAGACAATTTGAAAATGTGAAGCTAGTCTGGGCTACCTGAGACCTAAGACATCCCTTCACTTTGTGCATGTGTGTGCATGCATGTTAGAGTGTGTGTGTGTTCACATTGAGGGCCTCAGGCATGTTAGTTAGGCAAGCTCTCCACCAACGAGCCACACCCCAAACACACCCTCATTCCAATCATTCCTTGATCCTGTGCTTTACTTTATGAGTCAGTTTGGCTGGACCACAGCATCCAGATATTTGGTCCAGCATTATTCTGGATGTTTCTGTGAAGGCTCCTCTTCCCTACCCTCCGAAAAGACTGGCATTTGGACTTAGAGCTGCAGCTCATTGGTAGAGAACTTAGGTTTGCAGGATCTCACTTCACACATCAGAACCTGTGAGTGTTCAGAGGACAGATTGCAGGACTCTGATGGCCCCAGAGATCCACCTAGATCAACAGGTAGACACCTCTACCTGCTGAGCCAGGTTACAAATCTGACATTTAAATAACAAATAGAGTTTCAGTAAAGTATATTATATTCCAAAATGGTGGGTGGGGGCCAACTGTCTTATCAGTTGAAGGCCTTAGTGGAAAAAGAAAAGCCAGATACGGTAGGAAGTGCTGTAATTCTAGCATTCAGGAAGCTAAGATGGAAGAATGGATCTGAATTTGAGGTCAGCCTGGGCTATGTATAAAGACCCTGTCACAAATAAGAACAGAAACAAAATACTAGTCCCCTTAAGGAAAACACGCACACACCCAGAGAGATGGGTGGGGGTGGAAGAGATGGGAGAGAAATTTAAAAATATTTTTATTACTTAATTTATTTCATGAGTATTGGTGTTTTGTCTGCATGTATGTCTGTGCACCAGATTTGTGACTGGTGCCCATGAGGTCAGAAGTGGGTGTCAGATCTCCCGGAACTGTAGTTATGATTGGGAACCACCATGTGGGAATTGAAACAGTCTTCTGGAAGAACAGCCAGGGCTCCTCCTATTCCTGAGCCATCTCTAACAGCCAGGATTTAAAAAAAAAAAAATTGTGTGTGTGTGTGTGGTTTTTTTTTTTTTTTTCAGACAGGGTTTCTCTGTGTAGCCCTAGAGATCCTAGGCTTGCTTTGTAGACCAGGCTGGCCTCGAACTCACAGAGATCCTCCTGCCTCTGCCTCTCAAGTGCTGGGATTAAAGGTGTGCGCCACTACACCCGGCTCAGGATTAAAATCTTTTTAAGTTAAATATTTTTTTTTTTTTTTGGTTTTTCGAGACAGGGTTTCTCTGAATATCTCTGGCTGTCCTGGACTCGCTTTGTAGACCAGGCTGGCCTCGAACTCACAAAGATCCGCCTGCCTCTGCCTCCCAAGTGCTGGGATTAAAGGCGTGTGCCACCACCGCCCGGCTTAAGTTAAATATTTTAAGTAAAATAAAATAAAAAAAAAACTTGGGGGGCTGGAGACCCAGCTTACCTATATAACTCTTATCCATCATCTATGTATTTAACATGTATCAATCATCTATGTATTTGTCATCTATCTATTATCTATTTGTCTCTCTGTCTATTATCTATCTATCTATCTATCTCAGTATGTATCTATGTATCTACCTACCTACCTACCTATCTACCTATCTACCTATCTACCTACCTACCTATCTATCTATCTATCTATCTATCTATCTATCTATCTATCTGTCTGTCTGTCTGTCTGTCTGTCTGTCTGTCTGTCTGTCTATCTATCTGTCTATCTATCTATCTAATTCTCAAACCTGTGAGCCTTTTTTTCTACTGGTACTGTCTACTCCTTTTCTCTCTGGAGTTCTGCACACATTGGCATCGGCTATCCTCAGAACCTGAGACGGACACATGAGCTTCAAGAAAGCTAACACTATCCTTGGCTTAGGTGCCCACTGCCAAGCTTGATGACCTGAGCTAGGTCTTTGGGAAAGAAAGTGAGAACTGATTCTTGCAAGTTTTCTTCTGACTTACACACATGTGCTGTCCCCCGACAATGAATAAATAAATAATGAAACAAATAAATAAATGTAAGTGAAAAAACTTAAGAGAAGGGGCTGGAGCGGTAGAGTAGCCCCAAGATCTTGGTTTCAGTCCCCAGTGCTGTAACTGATTAATCAATTAATTAAAACTAATCAAATGAGGGCAGGGAGGAGGCCTCAGGGGATAATGCGCTTGCCATTCAAGCCTAAGGACCAAAGTTCAGATCCTCAGCACCCACACAAAACAGCTGGGTGGGCATGGAAGCCTTGATGAATAGAGAGTCGTCAAGGTACACAGCCAGTGGGGACTTTTGACCTCCACACACAGGAACACATGTGGACCTATACATGCATGCACAGAAGATCAAAGAAGATACTGGAGTGTTCTAACCACATGCGTCGGGTCAGGTGTGCAGTGTATGTTCACGGTACTACTGACCCACAAACATGCATTCCCACACTCACTCAGAACTGGAATTCTTTGCCCCTTATTCACTTGATAGATCCACCTTTTCAGGACTCTGTTTTTATCTGCCAGTGGTATAAGTCAAGCACACAGTAGGTGCTCATTAAATGTTGGTTAAGTGAACAGATAAAAGCAAAGAAGAGCTTTGCTCCTGGACTGTCCGAGGTGGCTGTTACGGGGGATGAGGGCCGGTAACACTGGGAGTTTATACTCGCCTGGAGCTCACTGTGCCAGACCCTGGACTCACAGTTTCTAACTTCCTGTTCTAGCAACCCAAGTGGGTGCTGTTTGTCCACACATTCGAGTGGCAGAGGCAAAGCTATAATTTTAACCTGGTCTTGGGACCTTGCGTAGCATACTGTCTGCCCATTAGAGGTATAGGTCAACAAACAGGAGGGAGACCTGAGAGGAAAAGGAGCCACAGGTAGGGGTGGGACTCATTATCAGGGTGCAGAGACCGTGGAGACACACCCAGTTTTGAGGTAATAATGCACCTAACACAGTCTGCTCTGCTACCACAGAGTCCCTTCCTGGGTTGCTGTACTCTCTCTCTTTCTCTCTCTCTCTCTCTCTCTCTCTCTCTCTCTCTCTCTCTCTCTGTCAAGACTTGTCTGGCCCAGGTTTCGTGGCTGCAGGCTTCTGTTCTTTGCTGCCGGTACATGGGGCTCAGCAGGTCTGTCTTCCTTGACCACCCAAGTCACTGCCGGAAAAATTAATTGGAGAATAGGGTGCGGCTGTGGGAAGGCTCATCTGGTGCCCTGTGGAGCTGTTATTTAATTTCTGATCGTTTTTTTTTCTCCCAAGTTTCCCCAAGTGAGTTGTTTTGCAAGCACCTGCCCCACATGGAGCTAGAAGCAATCCTCCTGTCCCAGCTCCAGGCTGGGTGACCAAGAGTCAAGAAACTCTGGTTCAGTTTGATTGTCATGTTCTCTCTCCCAGCAAATCAAACCATTTTTTCCCCCTCTACAGACAGAAGAGGGGAGTTGGCCAAGGCCTGTGGAAGCCCTGAGAACAGTCTCTTTGGCCATCTGGCTCCTGCCTTCCAGCTCCCTGGAGTACCAGAGAGCCATGTTCGCTAAAGCCTGATTGCTGTTAAGATGGGCACACCCAGTTCTGGTAGCCTTCTGAGTGTGTGTGTTCCATGCTGTTGGGATTCAGGCCCGGTTTAACATACCAAAGCAGACCTGGCCTCCATATTCTCCCAGCATCACTCAGTCCCTACCTGAACTTTCCAGCCCAGGGGCTGAGCTTCCTCTCCCCAAGAGGCTCTTCACTATATAATCCAGACTTTTTGGTTCTCTCTCTGCGTTTTCTTTCTCTCCTTTTATGCACACTCTTTTTTCTCCCTTTCTCTTCCCCCTCCCCTCTGTTTCCCTCTGCATGGTGACTTCTCTGGTCCTATTCCTTGGGACCAGTGAACCCGCCCAAGAGCTGCTCCCAGTAAACCTGCCTTTATAACTTTAATTTGACTTGAATTGGCTCATTTCATTGGCAGAGAATTCCTATCATGCATGTGTGCTTGTTTGGGATGGGTTTACACACATGTGCAAGTCAGAGGTCAACCTCAAGTGTTATCCCCCAGGTGCCGTCCACCTTTCTTTCTGTGACAGAGGCTCTTACTGGCCTGGAACTCTCAGGCTAGTCTAGGCCGGCTTACAAGTGAGTCCCAGGACACGGGTGTTTCTCCACTTCCTATCTCAACTTAAAAAAAAAGTGAGTTCTAAGGGTTGAACTCAGGTTCTTAAAGCAAGAACTTTGCCAGTTGAACCACCCCCCTGTCCCTGACTTTTGGTAAGCTTCTTGAGGGCATCTGGGATGAGCCACAGCCACCCATGACCTGGCTGAACTTCAGGACTGTCTTAACAGCTCCAGGCCTCAGTTGCCCTCTCTGCAAAATGGGAATCATTACAATACCTTCCACACAACATTGTTGTGATGGCTCCATTAGCTAAGCAAAATTGTAAGACAGACCTGTGGGGTCTCTGCCCTCCCTTGTGCTATAGGATGCAGGCTTAGGATGCATGTGGAAGAGCTTAGGGACATTACACCTCCAAGGGATCCTAGAGTGGGCTGGGTGGTGGAAATCCAAGGCATGATGATGAGGGTGAGTTGGGAGTGCATGGGTATGCTATGTGCCCCCCTCCTTATCACAAGGGTTCAGCTGTTGCCGTCGGGCCATCATCTCCATCGGTCCTGCATCCACCAACCAACCAACCACATACTGAAAATACTTAGAGAAAAATTACATTGTGCACTGGGCATGCCAAGACCTTTCTACCTGTCAGTGTGTTCTCTAGTCAATACAGTGGGCTATTTCTGTAGCATTTGTGCAGTGTCTGGTGTCAGAAGTCACCTGGACATGGTTTAGGGTGGATGTGAGCATGTGTGCCTGTAGTGGGGTGGGGTGTCCTGGAACCTGAGAGACACCTAGGGAGTCAAGATAGTTCTGTGTCCTGTGGTGCTCCCACCCAGCCAGCAGGTAAGAGGAAAAGTAACTAGTAATTTCCCACCTCACACCCTCTGATCCCCACCCAAGGCTTCTTCCTCTCTCCGGTGTGTACTAGGCAGAACCACCTTCCTATGGCCCCAGGAACAAAATCTCTCTGCATGAT
>CAJQZJ010004765.1:1924579-1945802 GCA_907164525.1 Lophiomys imhausi
GTTAACTGTGCATTTACTGTGTTTTAAGGACTCTGCAGCTCTCTGTTGACCCTCAAGCAAGATGAGTATCATCATGAAGCCAATTTTGCAGGTGGGAAAACTAAGGCTCAGTAATGAGAGAGAAACAGGAAGGGGCGGAGACAGGCTCTGGGAACAGCTCTCATGGGTGTTGGCATCTTTGGGCCAGCCATTGTCCCACACTGTCTTTGATACCTGAGCCTCTCCTAGGGTGCAGTACCCCTTCCCCAGTCCAGAAATCTGGTCTAGGAAATATTCTTCCCATAAATTTTCAGCCTTCTCACCCAGCTTAGTGTTCTCTGCTTGTCTGTGCATCTCTGGGCTTCATTCATCCATGTGACAGATAAGGAATGGGCTCCCCAGGCTGTGCCACACACTGCACAGGGTCCCAGAACACGGACATTGTCCCTGCCTCGAGGGTTCTACAGCAAGGGACAGAATTATACACAGATGATCCCCTGTGGGGTGAGACACCCGAAGACTGCCAGTTTAGAGTCCCCATAGAGTCCCAAAGGCTGCCAATCTGCCCTTCTGTATTAGCCACCCAGTGCGGAATAACAATGTCCTCTGCCCTTCAGAGCTGAGAACAGATGCAATGTGACACGTGGCTATAGTCATTACATATATGATTATATAATATGCAACATATTACGTTACCATGTCAGTGGAGCGAGAGTGCAGGGGTGGGTTTTTTCATCCTCTGAGGAGGTTGCCCAAGAGGTCTGCTGGGACTGTGGTCTTACCTGAGGCTCCCCCAGGATAAGACTTGTAGCTGAGGAGGACAAGAGGCCTCAGGTTTCCTGGGGGCCTCCCACATTAGAATAACATCTGTATCCTTCTGAGACCCAACTTGCACACAAAGCAGTCTCACCCAACAGCAAACAACAGAGTGAGGAAAGGAAAAGGGAATACTACGCAGCAGTCAACATGAACAAGACAGATCTACACTTACAGGGAAAGAGTAGCCAGGAGAAAACAGAATGAGCTGCAGGCTGGTCACCAGGTAGACAACTGCTTTTGTTTTCCCTTATGTGGCTGTTGTCTTGTTTGTAAGATGGGGTCCCTTGTAGTGAAGTCTGACCTAGAACCTGCTTTGTAGCCAGGAGATCCTCCTATCTGGGTGCTAGGATTACAGGTGTGCACTGCCACCCCTTTCTGTGATGCTGTGGATAACCTACAGCTTTGTGTGTGCTAGGCAAGCACACTCTACCCAGCGAGCCATACCAGCAGCCCTGCAAACTCATGTCTCCTTTTGATTTCATTCTCTTCTTAGGCAGGGTCTTATTATTTGACCCAGGCTGGTCCTGGGCTCTCAATCCTCCAGCCTCTGCCTCCCCAGTAGATGGTTTCAGATGTGCATCCCCATGCGCATCCAGAGATGTCACATTCACCCGTGCACCTCCAGAGTGGGGAACGGCCCTCCAACGTTCATATCCTTTGAGGGCACCGCATGCACACATGTGTGCACTAAGACACATTTCTGGGCAAACATTCATAGGCACAAAATAAAAACAAAAGTTTAAAAAATACGTGACATGAAAATGGATTGGGATTGATTGATTGATTGATTTACTTAGTTTTATGTGCATTGGTGTTTGCCTGTATGTGTGTCTGTGTGAGGGTGTTGGATGCTCTGGAACTGGAGCTACAGACAGTTGTGAGCTGCCATGTGGGTGATGGGAATTGAACTCAGGTCCTCTGCAAGAACTGCTGAGCCATCCTTCCAGCCCCAAGAACTGGGATTTTTGATGCAAGAATAGGCACTTTTTGCTGGGAAATAAGTATAAATCAGCATGGAAAGGTACCTGCTGCCAGTCCTGATGGCCTACCTGAGCTCCATCCCCAGAAACCCACATGGTACAAGCAGAGAACTGACCCCTGCCCAAGCTATTCTCTGACCTCTAATCGTGAGCTATGGCACATACACCCTTTCTCAATAGAGAAATAAACAAAATGTAGTAAGAAAGCTAAGTTCACCAGATATATTAAAAATAGAATAATGAAAGTCTTGAGACGCAGCTATGCCGGTGCTTAGAGTGGCAAGAGCCGCGGCCAATGCCTGTGTTGAAAGCGCAGGGAGATCAGACACTAAGACTTAATGTTCCATTCAAACAATGAGCAAAGGCAGAGCAAACTGTTCCCAAAGCAAGCCACAGGAAGGAAATGAAAATGGCCAGGGCAAAGGTAAATAAACAAAGAATAGAAAAATAGGAAATCGACCCATCTGAAGGTTATTTCTTTGAAGTAAGCAATGCAATGAACTAGAGCAAAAGAAATGAGAGCTGAGGTTACTGAAGGAGGCTGGAAGGAGACACAGGTACAGACCCTACAGGGATGAAAAGGGGTCCAAAAGACATTATGAGCAACCGAATGAATGATAAAATCTATGCAGAAGTTTCTAGAGAGACACAGACTACCAAAATGACTCAAGAAGACATTTATGACAAAGAACTAAATGTCTAGATTTTAAAACATCATAGGAAAGTTTTAATCCTGAGCATAGATGACTTCACCGGAGAATCCTAACCTTCAAGGAGTAACATCAATCCTTCAATAGCTCTCACTGAAATAAAACAAGAACACTTCCCCAATTGTGCTGTGGAGGAGAAAAAAATTAAGTATAATTCCATTTATCTAAAATATTTAAAACACATGCAAACTAATACTATGAATTATCTTAAAATAAATACATACTAGGGCTAGTAAGATGGGTAATGGTGCTTGCAGCCAAGCCTGACAACCCAGAGTCAAACCCTATCAAGTGACAATCAAGATTAACCACTTATATATCATTTCCTTTAATCCTCATATAACAGATCCCATCTGTATATTACCCTTCAAGCAGGCAGGCTGGTGCTCATTGACATTAAATAACTAGGCAATATAGCTTTTTAGACTGGGCTTTGAACTGAGATCTGGTTAATCCCAGATGTACTGGGTTCTAATCCTGACTTGCCTACTTACTAAGTCAGTGAAACTTGTAACTTGACCCCTGTGCTTTTCCAGCTCTGTCAGAGAGAAGTGGCAATAGTCTCACCTTAGTGGTTTGTAGGAGAGATGCTGTGGAGGCCTTGGATTAAGCCCTTGCTTGGCACATGGTACATGCTCCACAAACGCCAGCCAGGATTCACAAGGCTGGTGGTGATTCTAGCAAATTCTTATTCAGCCATGTAACATCTGGCTGAGTCCTCCCTGGTGGTGCCTAGTTGGTCATTTATTATTTCAAACAATAATACAGACCTGTGGCTGTACTGGAACCAAGGGTCACTTCTGTGGCTGGCAAGGGGGAGTCCTCCTGAAGCTAGCTGTTTACAGCCAACTAGTTTCCTCGAACAGCCAAACCCTTCAGGTTCTGAGGGCTCCTTTTTGGGGAAGATGGAGTTGTCTCTTGCTTGTTTGCTCAGGGCTTAAAAGGTATTTCTAGGCTTTGGCTAAGAGGAAATTTAGCTTTTGAGTAAATCCTTAGATGTCGATTGTCTATAAACATCTGGATGGAACGCTTCAGCTTAGAGACCACTTTGCGGGGCTTCTCCTTGATGGTACAGGGTGCTAGGAGTGAACAAACTCTGCTATTTGTGTACCTGGCTTGACAGACAGGCTCTTGGCATTGCTGCTGGGGTGGTCTGCTCCGTATTGTGCTGGGAGTGTGCAGAAGGGTAGGGAGGAGAAAGAGAAGGCTGAAGAGGGCATAAGAGGAGAAGGAAAGTTGCTCTTGATCTTAGTAAAGATGGCTCTGACTCCATACCTAAGTCCTTCTCTCCACCCCTCCAGGGAGCTCCCCTGTGGATCTGTGGTCGCTGGGATGATAAATACCCACCGAAGGTCTAGCACGTATCGGGCCCCATGTCTAATATAGGGAACTCAGCTTGAGGAAGCTTAAGTTCCTACAGGGTGAGTCCTTTTCCAAGAAACTCTAGACCAAATCTCATCATGCCAAAGAGCCCATTTTAAAGCAACTGTGTTCCTGAAGGGATGCTGATGGCTGTAAACATAACCCTTCCCATTGGATTTCTGTGTTGATCAGCTTCCTGATGCTATGAGAAAATACCTGTGGGAGAGCAGCTTAAAGGAGAAAATAGTTGTGATGGCTTATCCTTTCCGGTCTGTTGCCTTTGGGTCTAGCATGAGGAGTGTGTTGAAGGAAAGCCACTCACACCTCAGAGGTGGAGAAGCAGCGAGAGGAAAGTCTGAGGTAGTCTCTCCAAGGGCAGGCTACCTCGAATGACTTGATTCCCCCGACGCCTCTTAAAGTTTTTACCACCCCCAATACTGCCATTAAGCTCATTGCTAAACTTCAGCATGTTGCCATTATGGGTATTTCAGATACAAACCATAATAAATAAATAAGAACATCCCAGTAAAAACTGATGTCACCCTCCTTAGAACCTACCATGACAGCAAAGGATCCTGGGAGATATAGGGTGCAACCTAGACATGACCATCCATTATCACCTACACCATTAGTTCTCAACCCATGTGCCATGACCCTACTGGGGGTTAAATATCAGATATCTTGCATGTCAGATATTTATATTACAATTCATAATGCTAGCAAAATTACAGTTATGGAGTAGCAATGAAATAATTTCATGGTTGGGGGAGTGACACAACATGAGGTCACAGCGTTAGGAAGGTTGAAAACCACTGCCCTACACTCACATTTCATGAGTCAGAATTCAGTCACTGTTGGTATGGGGTGGTCAAGTGTGTGTGGAATCTGTTTGTATCACAGAATGAAGCCCTGGTGTTTGGTGAGCACACAGCATGGTCACAGGATCTGGTGTCTGGGGTTAGGTGTGCCCAGCTAGAACAGTGATCTCCTGGGCAGTGGTGGCACACACCTTTAATCCCAGCACTTTGGAAGCAGGGGCAGGCAGATCTCTGCAACTTTGAGGCCAGCCTGGTTTACAGAGTGAGTTCCAGGATAGCAAGGGCTACACACAGAGAAACTCTGTCTCAAAAAAAAAAAAAAAAAAAAAGCCAAAACCAAACCAAACAACCACCTCCCCCAAAACAAAAAATAAGCAAATGAACAAACAAAAACCCAGTGTCTTGACACTGATAGAGAGTGTGGACCTAAGAAAGGGGTACCTCGGCCAGTGAGCTGGCTCAGTAAGCAATGGGCTAGCTGCTGAGCCCAACAAGCTGAGTTCCATCCCTTGGACTGCACAGTAGCAGGAGAGAACACCCACGGGCTGTCCTGTGACCTCAGCACATGTGGGGCTCACACACACACCCCCATAAATGAATAAATAAATGTAATTAAAATAACAGAACATCGGCTTTGCCACCCAGTTGGTAGAGCCCTTGCCTAGCATACACCAAGCCCTGGATCCCGTCCCCAGCACCACATATACCTACATTGGTGGTGCACACCATGGAGGCAAATCAGAAGTTCAAGGTCATCATCAGTTATACAGAGCTAGCCTAGGCTATGAACAATAGAATGTTGCATGTGTAGGAAGGGTGTGTGTGTAAGGGGTGCTGAGAACACATGGTAAGCAAGCATACTACATCAGCCGGTTGTTGTTGTTTTTTAAACCTTTTCCATTTTGAAGCAGGACTCACTAAGTTGCTCGAACAAGCCTTGAACTTGTGATCCTCCTGCTTCAGTCTCTCAAGTATCTGGGGTATCAGGGCTGTCATCTTGGCAGTGAGAAGGCTGAGGTGGGAGGATGGCTGCACAGGTCAGGCCAGCAGCCTGGGCTACATAGTGAGCTCCAGGCAAAGCCAGAGCTACACAGCAACACTGGGGAGAGAGATAGAGGTAGACAGACAGAGAGAAAGATAGAGATAGAGGATAGAGGATAGACAATAGAGAGGTAGAGGGGTAGATAGATGATTGAGAAGTAGATGATAAATAGATAATACATGACTGAGAGATAGATAATAGAGAGATGATAGGTAGGTGATCGATATTAGACAGATGACAGGTAGAGATGAGAAGCTAGCAGAGCCCTGCACCTGCCCCATGCTCCTGCTAAGAACGTCACACACGGGTCACAACTGCAGCACAGGCTCCTTGGGCTTGCCTTCTCACTGCCACTTATTAGCAGTTATAATGACATGGCCGGGTCACCTCGACCTCTGGAGCTTCAGGCTCTCTGACTCTATTGCCAGGCAGACACACACCCCTCGACTGCTCTGTCACATTAGCTGTGTGGTATTGTCATTGAGTGTCATATGCACTTTCCTGTCTCCTCCCCCAGAGAGAAAACAATAGGCGGGATTTTAATGGGGTGGGAAAAATAGGGGATTCGGAGAATGAATGAAGGGAGGGAAATGAATGAGTCACCACCCTAATTTGTGTCTTCGGAGGCAATAGGTGTGCAGTCTCCATTTCTCAGAGCTAGGGGAATGTCTGCCAAAATAAATTAACTTTCCCACGTCAGTGAGTCATTTGGCAGGAGTTGCAACCTCGGAACTGAGAACAGGAGAGACCACAGGGCAGGGAGGGGTCCGACTGACTCAACACGAAGAAGGAAGCAGCTTGTGTTCTCTCTCTCTCTCTCTCTCTCTCTCTCTCTCTCTCTCTCTATCTCTCTCTCTCTCTCTCTTTCTCTCTCTCTCTCTCTTCCCCCCACCCCTGTCCCATCTCAGCTTTCTCATAACCTGTTGAAGAGGCAGAGTCTCTCCAAGAAATCCCTTAGTCTGGATCTGAGAAACATTCAAAGGTGGTCTGGTGGTCTGGTGGATGGGCGTCAGAAGCTCGTCCCTCGGAACACACTATGTGACAGGGCCAGGCTGAGGCTCCTGCACCCCTCTCTTCCATCCGGTCCTCTTGTCCCACGGGTGCCAGGCCTTGGCTATTCTCACACTGCCTTGCCTGAGGAGCTTCAGGGCAGAACAGCAGGATCAAAGCCAGAGCCCACAGGTCCTTAAGAAGAAAGGTCTGGGAGGAGCCGGCTGAGATGGACTTAATTACCTACTCCTGGGCTTGGGGGTTTTATGGGCAGGTCTGCCTGTCTCCTAGAAACCGGACCAGAGACAGTGAACCCAGCATAAAAGAGACTGATGTGAGACAGGAAAGGCAACTTTCTGACCTCCCGCTCAAGCATTCTCTAGCTCCCCATGGGTTTTAAAGTTGCCTTTGGTGGGGCGGGGCGGGTCTCAGAGACCTGGGTGGGAATAACGACGGTGGGCAACTTGGGACATTATCTTCAGTGAGATTGACTCTGTAAAACAGCATATGATTGTGCCTTAGTGTTTTAGGGAAGGTTGCTGGAGCCATGTTCCTTCTGTGGATTCCCAAATCCACGAACACTGATATCACCTATTGTATGTGTAAGTCATCTCTAGATTAAAAAAAAAAAAATACGCAGTTCACCAAGTTCTCATGAGCATGGACCATCATCAGTATGTCCCGATGTCAACTCTAACATGCACAAATTTTTCTTTTTCATATGGATTGAATTTAGGGCCTCATATATCCTCGGCAAGTGCTGTGATGGTGAGCTACATCCATCACCTCCCCCCTTTTTAATTAAAAGCTTTCAAGATTTAAATATGTTAATAAAAAAATTCTATGTGTACGTGTGTTCTGCCTACATGTGTATGTCAGTGTTTATTTTCATGTCTGATCTCCACAGAGGTCGGAGGAAGGTGTTAGATAGATCCCCTAAAACTGGAGATACAGGTAGTCAGGAACAGCCATTTGGGAAACCAACCTCAGGTCCTCTGCGAGAGCAGTCACTGCTCTTAACCACTGAGCCATCTCTCCGGACCTTTTTAAACTTTGGGACAATGCCATGCTCTGTTTCCCAGGCAGGTGCTGAACTTGCTATCCTCCTGCCTCAGTTTCCCCAGTAGCAGGGACTGACACACCTTGAGGTCTGGCTTATCAAAATGGCTTCTAAACATTTGTTTAGTAAGAGTCATTGGATAACGCTCCCTCTTTTTTTCTCTCTCTCCATTATTATGTGGGTGCGTTTCAGAGAGAGAGAGAGACGCACACTCACACAAGGTATGTGTATGGGTGTGGACACATGAGTGTGTACATAGAGGGCAGGGGCTTAACAATGGGAACATCCTCAATTGTTCTTTCACCTCATTCAGTGAGGCAGGCTCTGTCAGTCAAGCCTAGAACTTCCCAGTACCGCTAATCTCCCTAGTCAGCTTGCTCTAGGGAATCTCCTGTATCAACCTCCAGAAGCTGGAATTACAGGTGACCAACACACTCACCCAGGGCTTAACCTCCAGCCCCTCCATATGCGTAGGTGTGTGCTTGTGTGTGTGTGTGTGTGTGTGTTTCCCTTTGTTTGTGCGTATGCATGCGTGTGAATGTATGTGTGTGTGTGTTTCCTCTCTGACTGTCCTCCCACCTTGGAATCCCCACCAAGGTGAGACAGTTTCCAAGCACAGGGGTCACAGCCCTCTAGGGCGCCTAGGCCATGCTTTCTGCCCTCCTAAGCACCCAGAAATGATGTTTACCAACGGGTGAGTCTCAGCCTCTTCTGATATTTGCTGAGCAGACAGCTCTGTCACAAGAGGGGCTTTGAATCTACATTAAAAAAAAAAAAATACTCCTGTAGCAGAGAGACGAAGGACTTAGCCAGGCCTGCGCAGGCGGGGAAGAGCTGGCACTCCGGTCTGGGATTAACAAGGTTAATTTCACAGTACACCTCGTCATTTTGAATCAAGTGGCTCAGCTGAAGGGGGAGGAAGGCATGTTGTTTTATTCTGGGGATAAATGAGAGATTAATTTTTAAGTCTTATTTAAATAACTCTCAAAGAGGCGCTAGAGATGAAATTGCTTTTAATTGGCCGGCTGCTCGCCAGCTCTTGGATGCTCAAGTGTTCAGAATGAGATCTCTGTTGGTTTTAAACTTGAACTTGTCATCTTGCTCCTCTTCCCTCCCTCCGGGGCTGCACATCCAGCACTCTTCAGTCGGATTCAGAGATCTTCTGCTTGCTTGGGGACCCCGTCACTTCCTGCTTCTAACCACCAGACCAAGGGCAGCACTGGGGCTGCTTGGGAAGAATCACATTCCTGCCTTCATTTTATTTTATTTTTCTTCTTCAACAGGCAGGAAGGTCTATTCGTGTAGTGAAAATGACAAGAACTAGAATCATATTGCAGCTCCCCCCCCCCCCACCCACTTCCCAGCCATTGACCCTGGGCAAATCACTTAACATTCCTCAGTCTCAATTGCTGAGTCTGTGAAGAGAGGCCTCCAAGGGCCGGGGTGTGTGGCCCAACGGTTAGGGTGCTTCCCTGGCACCCATGAAGCTCTGGGTTCTGGAAACAAAACAAGCAACCAAAGGGATGGGCAGAGAAGCCTAAGACTTACCACCAAAACTATGGCTAAATATTGTGCTAAAATGTTTAAGGCCTGGAACTCCGAAGGCAGCCTGATGAGGACCACCTGTGAATTTCCACAGTGTAACTACTCCCGGATCACCAGATCACCAGTCTCCAACTACCGATGCAGTCACCAAACACAGGCTCGGGAAGAGCTGCACAGCACCAGGCTGGAATTTCTCCTCCTAAGCTACTTAGGAGTGTGGACAGCCAGAAAATGGAGCCAATTACAGCACGTGAGGCATTTGAAGTGTTGTTACCATTGGATTTGTGGGTATATATATATATATGTGTGTGTGTGTGTGTATTGGATTTTTTTTTTTGAGACAGGGTTTCTCTATGTAGCCCTGGCTGTGCTGTAACTTGCTCTGTAGACCAGGCTGGCCTCGAACTCACTGAGATCCACCTGCCTCTGCCTCCCAGATGTTGGGATTAAAGGTGTGCACCGTCACACCCAGCTTGAAATATAATTTATGAAGCGTAGAGGAGTATTCCAAGTACCTCAGAACTTGCCTAGCATGTTCAAGGCCCTATGTGCCAGTTCCGCAAGCAAAACAGAAGCAATAATGTAAATGAATTTCATTTTAAGCTTCTCTATTTTTTTTAAACCATTAACTATGCTTCCTTACTATTTCAAATCAGATACACTGTGTCAACATGGGGACCAGGTTAGAAGAAGGAACACATCTGCAGGAGACCAAAGGACAGTGTGGTATGTACAGATGCCAGACATCTGCAGCACCGATTGAGACAGGCCTCCATTCAAACCCCGCCTCCCCAAGTCAACTTCCGGCTCATGCTCCTGGGTGTTCCTCCTCGGGGAAGGAACCACCTCTAATCTGCTTTTTTTGGCATGGCTGACTGAGAGGATGTGGAGGGAACTTTCAGCTGCTGGACACACAGTAGGTCACACAGCTCTACTGTGCGCCAGGTGGTGGTGAGTCATGAGTGCAGGCTGATGGCACTTGAGAATCAGATGAGGTGGCAAATTAAGGTGCTGGGCTCAAGCCACACCCAAGGAAGCCAGGTGGGCTGTGATGGAGATGTAAAACTGGGGAGGACGGATTCCTGGAGGCAGAAAGCCCAGCCCTCAAAAATAAATAAATAAATAAATAAATAAATAAATAAATAAATAAATAAATAAATAAATACAGGAAGGAAGGAAGGGAAAGAGAAAGAAAAGAGGGAGGAAAAGAGGAAGAGAAGGGGGAAGGGAAAGGCCATTGGAAGCAAATGCTCTTCTGTCTGGGATCAAGAGTTGGAAGGGCGCACGCCTCTAATCCCAGCACTCGGGAAGCAGAGGCAGGTGGATCTCTGTGAGTTTGAGGCCAGCCTGGTCTACAAAGTGAGTCTAGGACAGCCAAGGATACACAAAGAAACCCTGTCTCAAAAAAAAAAAAAAAGAAAAGAGTTGGAAGGGCTAAACTGGGCTGGAAGGTACACACCTTTAATGCCAGCATTCAGGAGGCAGAGGCAGGTGGATTTCTGTGAGTTGGAGGTCATTCTGTCTACATAGTGAGTTCCAGGAGAGCCAAAGTTATGTAGAGTCCCTGTCTTGAAAGAGAGAAAAGAGAGAGAGAGAGAGAAGGGAGAGAAGAAATTAAAAACCCCAATAACATAGAAGAGTTGGAAGGGCCATCTGGCATGGGTTGCATACACCTGCAACCTCACCTACTTGGCAGACTGAGGCGGGTGGATTGCATTCTGGGTCCTCTAGAGGGTCCCTGAAAAATAAAAGCAAGAGCTAGGGAGGGAGCTGAGTGGCAGAACACCCACCTGGCCTTCAAGGGACCCTCTGTTCTGTCCAATGGTGCCTGTGTGTGTGTGCACATAGAGGCCAGAGGTCAAGGTCACATGTCTTCCTCAATTATCTTTTTTTGTTGTTGTTTTTAGTCAGGGTCTCTCACTGAACCTGAGCTCACTGATTCAGTGGGACAGGCTGGATAGAAAGCCCGGGGGTCTTCCTGTCTCTGTGTCCCCAGTGCTAGGAGTGTAGGCACGTGCCCATGCCTGGCTTTTCCTGCGAGTGCCTGACATATGGACGCTGGTGCTATGCTTGATGCACTCTACTAGGTGTAGTTTTTATTTTTTGAAGATTTATTTAGTTTTGTTGTATGTAAATGAGTGTTCTGTGTGCGCACATGTGTGTACCACATGGGACTCTGGTGCCCGAGGAGGTCTGAGGCTGCAGTTACAGATGGTTGTGACCCCCACCGTCTGTTACTACGATCCAAACCTGGGTCCCCTGCAAGATCAGCCCGTGCTCTGACCACTGTGTCACCTCCACAGCCCTGTGAGGTATGATTTTTAGGAAATCCTCACATAAGCCCAGGGTTGGTGTTTGCAGGAGCCTGAGAGTCAGCACGTCCTGGAATTTTGCTCCCCCAGACTCCCTCCCCAGCCCTACCTTGAGGTAAGTAATCTGGTCTTAGTCTCAGGACAGGTAGAGCGGCTCTTGGCCGACATTGAAGTGGTGGGCACCAGCTCTCACATGGAGGAAGGTTCTGGCTAGCGGTGACCACAACTACAGCACTATCCTACAACTTCCCCCCTGAGGCTCTTCTCAGCTCTGAATGGCAGATCTGAGAAGGCTTGGGATGGAGTGAGATGGGGGTTGGGGGAGATGGAAGTGAGGATGGTAGGTGGCCGCCAGGGATGCTCAGAAAGGGGGCAGCTGATTCTTTCCTGGATCACCTCACCATAGGTTCTTGACTCTTTTGCTGACTTCCTGTCATGGTTTAGTTATGAAGAATCCCCCCAAAGCCCCAGGTGTTTAATGCGTGGTCCCCATGCATCAGTGTGCATTGAGGATGATGCAGGGTGTAGTGGGCTCTGGGAAGTAGCAAAAACTTTAGGGGTGGTGTCTGGTTGGAGGAGGTGGGTCACTGGTAGCTTTGTCCTTCTCCACTGTCTTTTCTGCTTCTTGGCCTCTATGAGCTAAGTACCCCCACCATATATATATATATATACCATAATGCGCTGCCTCACAAAGACCCCCAAACAGTAGAGACGTGTAGCTGTAAACCTTCTCTCCCTTGAAGTTGTTTGTCTCGGGGATCTTATCATAGTGACATAAAGTTCTCTTCTTTCCTGATTCTTCCCCACAAGATGAATTCCTTGGTGGTACAAGGCCCAGACAGACAGACAAGTGTAACCAGGCTTTTTGGTTACTTCATTGGGTTCTTATATCTACCTCTCTACTCCACCCTAATCCTTTCCAACCTCCCAACACTAGGAAGGAGAAAAAGAAGGTTAGAGGGAAAAGGGCATAGATCTCTTCAGACTATTTGAAGCTGATTAGGGGCCTTGAGTTCCCTGGGGCAAATTTGATCTACTCCTACAGGATATCTAATTTCTTCTACTTGTCACCTTGTGTAGGAGCACTTGACAAATCACAACAAAGTCAGCAGTGAGGGGAGCAGCAGCCAAAGCCTCTTTGGGGTGTTTCTGGCCCCTCTCAGGGGTTCTGGTAAGAAGCCCGGAGAATTCCAAATGTAAACTATCCTCAGCTGCCAAAATCACACCCCTACGAAAGCATGAGGCAAATCCTAGTCAGCTGCTGTGAAGAGTCTGAAGCTGCCCCACATCCCACACCTGGGGTTAAAACAAAAACATATTCACATAACATAACTAGTTTTTTTTTTTTTTTTTTTGAGACAGGGTTTCTCTGTGTGTCCTGACTGTCCTGGACTCACTTTGTAGATCAGGCTGGCCTTGAACTCACAGAGATCCGCCTGCCTCTGCCTCCACCTCCCAAGTGCTGGGATTAAAGGTGTATGCCACCACACCTGGCATCATAACTGGGTTTTTTAAATAATCCAAAATTCTTGCTACAGATCAGAGTCTTGTCTTCACTGTGTAATTTTAGACTTTCACATTCCCTCCCATGTTTCAATTTCTCAACCTGTAAGATGGGATCGTTGCTTTGCAGAATGTATGAGTTTCTATGAAAGCTTCTGTATTCTCCCAGCTTCACTGGAATTGGTCTCTCAGTTCTGGGCAGCCTCTCTCTCTCTCTCTCTCTCTCTCTCTCTCTCTATTCATAGATAATTCCTATCTTTGGTTAAGACCCCCATCTTGGATGGAAGTGTCAACTGAATTCAGTGTGATCTCATCTTCATTTTTTTTTACCCTTATTTCCAAATAAGACTAAAGTCCCCAGCCACAGAAACAAGCCCACCGTCTGCCCCATAGCTGGTCCCAGGTCTCCCTTTGATCCCCTCTGAAGATCCTTCTCTCCTTGGACCGGGGAAAGCTGCTTCTGAGAGAGAGCACAGTGTTCAGTCTGGCAGCCACTTCCTCTTCAGAGCTAGCTAGTCAATTTTTCCTTCTGTCTGGTTGTTGATCATGCACCACTGTATGAATCAAGGTCAGATTCTCCACTTTTTGCAACTGAACTTCCCACAGAAATTAACTTTCCCAAGGATGCTGTTTGCCCAGCTATTATCAGTACAGAGGTTGAGCTCACAACATCGGGCACCCGACAAGAAAGTAAGCACCATGCTGGTTGGAGCTGGTGCGGGCTCAGCTCACCTGGGCAGCAATATGCACTGGCACCTGGCTAGTCGAAAAGTAGAGAAAGTCTGGGACACACAGCTTTGCACTGAAAGATAATTTGGGGTTGCATATACCCTGTCTCTCTATAGCTGTTTTATATATGAATTAACACACACCTTACGCCAGCCTGGCCAGGGTGCTGTGTGCCTGGCTCACCTTATCTCTCCGGTCACCTTGCATGGCCATTGTCCCTGTCCATGAATCAGTCTCAGAGAGGCCCCAAACACTATCTGGGCATGAATATTTATGCTTAAAGTCCCAGCACTCAGGAGGCTGAGCCAGGAGAATTAGTGAGTTCAAGACCAGCCTGGGCTGCTTAGCAAAGCCTTTTCTCAAATCCTAACACCCAAAAAAGACAGCCCTGAAGTTCTTGACCCTGAATCTAGACAGCCTGGGGGTGGATCTTCAGTCCCCTCCTGTTTGGAGGATGGGTCAGAAGTGGGAGGGGGTCCCTAAGAGGAAAGGGCAGCAGAAGGAGGGAGGGGCTCCCTCTTTTTTCTAGTCCTCACTCTACAGAGTAGAAAGGAGGAGTTTTAGGGTGTAAACCCATGCCCAGTTGTCATGTGCACAATAATGAGTTGGTGTGCAGGTGTGCCCCTACATGTGAGAGGGCGTGTGTGGCTGTGCTCAGGGGAGTGATGGCTGTGTGTGAGTATACATGTGTGTATATGAGAGAGTTTGTGTGAACAAAGGTGGTGTGCTGTGTGTGAGAGAGAGACAGGGATATGGGGGTGAGTATGGGTGGGTGAGTGAGTGTGGGGTGTGTGTGTGTGTGTGTGTGTGTGTGTGGTTTTTGCAGGGGCAGGGCTGGGGCCAACCCTCCTGGAGCTGAGCCTAGCCGGCTGAGCCTGAGCATCCTCCTCTTGTCCCTCCACCCTCCGCCCTATCCTCCTCCCTTGGCCCCCAGCTTCCCAGAGGATTCTGCCAACAGCTGGAACAAATGAAAGGAGGAAAGCTGGGCGGTGCCAGGCAGGGTCAGAGGGGCTAAGCAGGGCGCTGGGCCCTGCCTTCCCGGGTTCCTGGATGCTAAGGATTACAGCCTGGGCTGCCGCTATTTAATCAGCTGGTAGCAATTTAACCGTTCACCCCAGTGAGAGAATCTAAGACATTTCCTACTGCCCGGGAAGGAGAGGACTCAGAAGGGAGGAATGCAGGGGTTGGGAGTGGGGGTTGGGGGAACGACCGACGGGACACAGTACAGCTTTATTAAAGAGGAAAAAGGGGCTCGGGGAAGGGGCTGATTCTGTCTTGTGCAGTAAAGATGGGGGAGAGTTGAGAGGCCCAACCTGGGGTTCTGGAGACCTTAATGGGTCAGCCAGGGAGTCAACAGAGCCACCTAGATATGGGGATGTGGGGCTGGGGAATTTTGTCTTCCGCATCAAGGAAGTGGTCCGAGGCCCAGAATGAAGCTTGCTTTGTGCAAGCCTTGCCTGGGACAGTCTCCCTGAAATGGGGTAAGCAAGGGACCCCTCATCGTGGGCTGCTGGTGTGTTTAGAAAATGGGCCCACGGCTGTACTCTTTAAGAACTGCCTTCCTAGGGAGGCAGAGGCAGGTGGATCTTTGTGAGTTCGAGGCCAGCCTGGTCTACAAGCGAGTCCAGGACAGCCAGGGCTACACAGAGAAACCCTGTCTCGAGAAAAAAAAAAAAAAATCAAAACCCAAAAAAAAAAAAAAAAAAGAACTGCCTTCCCTGGCCTCTTTTCCGCTTCAAGTGCCCCTTAGAGCCACTCTTGAGTCCTGCCGCCAGCTGCTGCCTCTGAGTCTAAAGCAGGCGGTGGCAACACTGGGGAGCCGGTGGTGGAAGAAAGTAAAGGTGGTATTTAGGGTACTGACAAAGCACCTCCCTTAAAGTCTAGGGTTCCAGGCTGGCACCCCAGGCTTTCTTAGACTCGCTGATGTCTCTGGAGCAAGTTGCTAAGCATCTCAGAATTTAGACTCTTTGTCCTGTGGTTGGCAAACTTTTTCTGCTCAGGGCCAAATGGTAAATATGTTTGTGAGTCACACAGTCTCCACGGCGACCATTCAACTTTGTCCCAGAAACAGGAGCTATAGTTAAATGAATAGGCTTTTCTCTGTCTAATAAAACTTTATTTACAAAAACAGTTAGCTGGTTCTTGGGGTGTAAGCATACTTGTTTCTGATCTAGGAAATAAATAATGACGGCAACTGTCTCTTGCTGTCCCTGTAAGAATGAAACTCAGTGGCTTATGACACTTATATCTCTAGGGTCTGAAACACATCTTCAGGTGACAGTCATCAAGGTGGCAAAGGAGCAAAGATTTTTCTACCCAACGAACTTGCCACTCATGGCCGGTCGTTCAGTCACATGCTGGGAGATGCATGACCAAGTCAGTCTCCCTACCCTGTGGAGGAAGACGGAAGGCAGGGTCATTTACAAAGAACAAAGGTTTACTTGGCCCACAGTTATGGAGGTGGAGGTCTAGGGTCAGAGGGTTGTATCTGCTGAGGGTCGTATGTGGTAGAAGGGAGGAGGAAAGACAGACATATGTGTACAGAAAAGACGTGTGACAAGGAGTCGCCTCACTTTATCATACCTCACAGGAACAAACTCTCTCTTGTGAAAGGCAAATGATCCCTCGAAACAACCTAATCATCCCCCTTTAAAACGTTGCTTTCTTTCTAAGGAGGGAGGTGTGTATGTGAGTGATGTGTTTGTGTATCTTTGTGAGTGTGTGTGTCTGTGTATGAGTGTGTATATCTGTGTCTGTGTGTGTGTTAAACAGTGTGTCTGCGCATCTGTGAGTGTGCATCTTTGTGTGTGTATGAGTATGTAAATCTGTGTCTGTGTGTGAGTGTGTGTTAAAGAGTGTGTATGTGCAGGTGAGCACTCGTGTGTATTTGCATATGGAGTTCAGAGGTCAGCTTTGAGTGTCATTCCTCAGGAGCCATGTCCACCTTCGATTTTGAGACAGGATATCTCATTAACATGGAGCTCACCAATAAGGCTAGGCTGGCTGACGATTGAGCCCCAAGGATCTATCTGTTTCTGCCTACTAGCACTAGAGTAACACACACACACACATACACACACAAACACAGCTTTCTTATGTGGGTTCTGAGATTGAACTCAAATCATGATGATTTCATGGCAAGCAACTTTATCCACTGAGCTGTTTCCCTAGCTCTTACAGGCCACATCTACCAATATTGTTACTTGTTACATTGGGATCTAAATTTCCACATGAAATATTGTTTTTTTGGGGATGAGGGATGAAACAAATCCCAGCCAAAGTATTCAGCAAACAGCTTCCTAGGGGGCATCTGGGGAAGTGGGCTTGGCAGGATGAATAGGAGTTTTCCAAAAAGAGGATTTGGTGAGAAGAGGATAAGGGGGAAGACACATGACTGCCTCTCAAGACACTAGTGAAAGCGATTAAGTGTGCTGAGACAGGCAGGAGTCAAAGATGCCCTTGAGTTTGACTCTCAGTTTAGGTTGGAGAAGAGAACCACTGAAGAAGGGAACAGTGGCCCTTACTGTTGGGTGGTGGATGCTGATCCATCTCCCTAGCTACCCCGAGTGCGGGGGGGGGGGGGGCGAGCCTAGCATCCCCCATGTGGTCCTGTAGTTCATACTGCTCCAGTCTGGTTCCCAGATGAGAAGATGGAGACTCAGGAGGATTGAAGCAACCTCCTCAGATTCGAACAGCTAAGAAGGAACTCTAAACACAGAGCTTGCCCTGTGGCACACGGAGACACAGCGCACAGCCTGAGAATCAGCCCAGCCCATGGGAAACTTACTATCTTGGTAGGGAGACCAACTATCCTCAAGTGAAACTAGACAGTCTATTTTCTGATGTTGTAACTGAATGCCACAGGCTGGGGAATTTATGAAGCATAGAAATTTGCTTGACTTGTGGGTCTGGAGGCTGGGAAGTCCAATAGAGTGATGTCTGCATATGGCGGGAGCCTTAGGCTATGTCCTAACATGGACAAAGCCGTCTTCCTCCTCCTCCCTCTCCTCCCTCCCTTCTCATACCTCCTCCTTTCTCTTCCTCTCTCCTTCCCCTTTTCTCCTCCTCCCTCTCCGTGGCCTCTTCCTCCTCCCTATTTATTTTTTTTTTAAGTCTAATCATAAAGGTAAAAAGCTTTGTGAAGTCACTGCCTCCTTCCTCCCTCCTCCCTGAGACAGGCTGTCATGCCATACCCACCCATGTGAGCCTCAAAGTCCCCATCCTCCTTCTCCAGCCCCCAGAGTGCAGGGATTACAGGTGGGTGCAACCACAGCAGTTTCTCATCTCCACACAAAGCCACTCATGAGGTCATAGGGCTTTCCCTTGTTACCTCCTCTAATCCTAGAGACTCTATAAAGGTCCCACCTCCAGGTCTCCTCATATTTTGCTGTGGAATGCCTCTCCAACTGTAAACTGAGGGATTCATTCAAGCAACAGTACAGTTAAGATCCTGGGCATAATCAGGCTCATCCTGTCACGGGTGTCCAACCTTCTGACACTGGGACAGGATGCTATTATCTACAGATGTGTAGGACCACAGTCCCAGCTATCTGAGAACATATGCTGCCTGAGGGCCACAGGTTGGACACACCTGCCTCTGGGTTGGGAAGAGAGGGCTCGAGAGCCTCTGGCCTGTCTCCCGGTGAGACCGCCTTTTCTCTACACAGGGCTGCGTATGGATAAAGTCATTCCCTGCCATCTCTGAGAGTCCTTGTCGATTTTCCAAAGTGAGCTTTGTGAAGTCCCCTTAGGGCACAGTGTACTAAAATTAAAGCATTAGTTAAAATACATAAAACATGAAACAGCAGAAGCACTGGAATGCCTGAAATAGCATAATAAAACATGTCATTATGGCAGATTAGGGGGAAAATAGTTCCTGCATTATGCCCTGAAGGTTGGCAAACTGAGACTTCGTCAATATGTCAAGAAATGTACACACACGCACACGCACGGGTATTTATATATCGACTCTGGGAAAGGGGGGAACTGGCTGAGGCTGCAGTTTCAGAGCCTTGAATCCTTCATAGGACTTCTCCATTTACACCACTCCATTTGCCTGGAGAGATACTAGACGCCCCACCACCACCACCACCACCACACACACACACACACACACACACACACACACACACACACACACACAGCTTTTCCATCTCCAGTCCTCACCAAGTCCAGGCCCACTGAGCAAGAGGAGTTTTCTAACTCCACAGCAGCCTACCAGGGAACTGTCTAGACATCTCCCTGCATTGTGTGGTTCCCTTCCTTGCCCCTCAATGTGACATTTCCTGCTACTGATAGCCTCATAGTCTGTTTTGCCAAGCAGGGGCACGTGGAGGTTCTTAGGGGTGAGGCCCAAGGCAGGTTTTACCCCTGTCTTTATTCTTGGGATTGATGACACACTTATGGAGTGGCTTTGGAAGAAGGGTCATAAACAGGGTAACTGGCCATCTCTATTTGCCAAGTTCTAGCATATACAGTTCTACACTCCAGAAGAATCCCTCAGCCCTAGACAAGCAGGGAATGCCACTGTGGTGGTTTAGAACTGCCTGGGAAACAGACCTCTGAGCACATCCTTGAGTGTCTACCCTGGCTTAATTAAATGGGAAAACCCAACCTCAACATGGGTGACATCATCCCCACCGGCTGGAGTCCCATACACACCAGCATTCATCTCTCTCTACTTCCTGACTGTGGATACAACATGCTAGCTGCCTGAAGGCCACCATGCCCCAAACACCCTGCCACGATGGACCCTACCCTCAAACTGCGAGCCCGGTAGTTTCTTCCTTCAGTCAGTTGTTCTCGTTCAGTATTTTGTCAAAATAACAAGAAAAGAAACAGAACCCAATAATACAATCCTTATCCTTGTGACTTTTTACAGTTGAATATAGCCACCTTGTAGGATAGTTTTAAGTCAAAACTGGAAAAAATCAATCAAATAATCAAACACAAGCCATATTTTTATCTGAGCCACATTTTTATCGGCAAGAGGCGAAAAAGAGGCTTGTGTGTGACTCGGGTTATGGACATCAGTCCAAAGGTACAAATCACTGTGTCACGGAAGCCTGTGAATATGACAACCTGCCAATCATTAGCAGATATGCAAGATGCCCCTGGGTTGATCTTTCTGGCAGGTCTTAGCAATTGTTATTTGCACATGCATGTGTACCTGTGTGTGTGTGTGCATGCATGCATACGTGTCGGGGGTGGGTTGGGGAGGTGTCAGATGTCAATGTTTTCCCCAGTAGCTCTGAACCCCATTTTCTGAGACAACCTCTTAAGTTGGCCGGCCAGTGCCAGGGCCCTTCCTGTCTCCACCTCCCACTGATCCGTGTAAAACAAACACGAGGTTTCTTTTACATGGGTTTACCCCACGTTTCTTTTACACGCGTGCTGGCGGACCAAACTCAGGCTTTTACATGTGAATGAGTGTGGGGTGCTTTATCTAGTGGGCCCCACCCCCCAGCCCTTGGTGTCTGCTTCATTTAACCCACAGACATCTGCCCCGCGATAGCAGGGCTGGCATCCAGATTTACTCTTTCAGTTGTTGGGGTGAGTGTTAGATACCTTTCTGGTGTGCTCCGAGCTCTCAGAGAGGTAAATAAACAGGGCTTGAGCTGCGACTTCCAGATTCCGGGAGGTTCACAGCCAGGGGCCTCTCCAGCCTCGCACTCCACTCAGACCCTCTCCTTCTAATCATTGTCATTACTTATAATGACACTTCACGCTCAGAGGTCAGCTTCTCTTTGACAGAGCTCTGTCCTGCTTCATAAGTGGCTTTCGAATCTATATAATGAAGTATTTGCCTTTTTTGGGTTTTCATGTCTAGTCTCTGCTCCCAATCTTTGGTTTAAGTGCACGCATAAACTTGCACACACATTCTAATGGTACACACACACACACACACACACACACATACACACGCGCGCGCGTGCGCGCCTAAGGCTTAAATACAAACAAGACTGCTTCATTTCTTTCTCAGCTTCTTCTCTTTCCCTATGACTTTTTTTGTTTTGTTTTTTGTTTTTTTGTTTTTCGAGACAAGGTTTCTCTGTGTATCCTTGACTGTCCTGGACTTGCTTTGTAGACCAGGTTAGCCTTGAACTCACAGAGATCCACCTGCCTCTGCCAAGCAAATCTTTTTGTTTGGTTGGGGTTTTTCTCTCTTTTTTTTTTTTTCTATTTGTTTTTCAAGAGAGGGTCTCTCTACATAGCCCTGGCTGTTCTGGTACTCACTATGTTGACTACTGTCTTGAGCTCACAGAGATCCAACTAACTTTGCCTTCCTAGTGCTGAGATTAAAGGCATGAGCCACCCATGACTAGCATCCAAGCCAATCTTTTTTTTTTTTTTTTTTTTTTTTTTTTTTTTTTT
>CAJQZJ010004765.1:1945902-1986027 GCA_907164525.1 Lophiomys imhausi
GCGATCTTAAATTTGATGTTATTCCTGCTTCAGTCTGCTAAGTGCTAGAATTACAGGTCCTTCTTATGAATTTGCCCTCCTTTTGAGCACTTAAAAGCCACCCCCACTGCCCCCCCATACACTGAACACTTAAAAGATCTGTTTCAGGCCAGGCATGGTGGCTTATACCTGTAACTCCAGCACGTGAGAGCTGGAACAAAAGGATTAGGAAGTCAGGGGTAGCCTCAGCTACACAGAAAGCTCCAGGCCTGCTTGAATTCTATGAGACCTTGTCCCCAAACAAAACAAAACAAAACACCATTTTGAATCTGCCCAGGATTCTTTCAGTGAGGCTCTCAGCCCAGTTTATAGATAGGAAAACTGAGAATCTGTGGGTCACAGTAACTCTCAGCACCACACAGTGCTATTCTGCCTCATGACTGTCACAGATGGCCTATACTGTCAATAACCTCTGATATAGTGGCCACAATCCTTCAAATGCTCTTACGGACCATCCTTCAGCACACCCCAGGGAAAGAAAGGAGTGGCAAGGAGTCCCTGTAGGTGGGTGCATTCCAAGGTTAGAGGACCTTGGTTCTCCATGACACAAGCCAGAAGAGGCATTCTCTCCGCTGGGTAATGCAGAGTATCAAAGCCATCTTGACCAGGAGTTGTTGTCCTTGAGAGAAGGCTGGGTGCATACCCTGTATTCACCCATGGTCTCAGTTCTGAGTGTCTCAACACTTTCCCTCTTCCCAACCTGGAAGGGGAACAATGTCACCCTGGTCTCTGTCACAGTTGCTGATGCATGCACACACCCCCATCCCCAGACACACACCTAGAGACGGAGGTCCACCTTCTAGATCTTTCTAGCTACAGTGAGAGGGGAGAAGAGTGTTCCTCCTGCTTCGTAGCTGGAAACTACTTGAGGCATCCAACACCCAGCCTCCCCCAATGGATTTGGATGCAGCCACCACTCTGCTGAGGAGGGGGGGGGCCTGTCTCCAGCAAGTGTCCTCAAAGAATGCCAGGGCCCAAAATTATACGCTTTCTCCTCGAGGCTCCAACAGCCACCTTCGGGGTGGGGGCAGGGGGCTGCCCATGTATAACTCAAGAAGCTCTTGGGCTGAAAACTGCTAACTCAGTTGGATTTTCCTTCCCCTGTGGCAGCTTTGTCTTAAGGCACAATTGTTTAAGATTTCACTGTAGCTTATGTGGACCAGGATGACTTTGACCTCTTGTTTGGGTGACACCTGTCAGGCCTGTCTCTCTGGGGAGCCTGCAAGGGGATGAGGAGCAGCCTGGAAGCCTGGGCGGCTCTGGTAAATATCCTAAATTCTTCCTTCCTCCCTCTCCTTTTCAACAATATAGAAAGAAGTAGGAAGCTAGTAGCACCTGCTCTGTGGGAGAGACTTGGAGATTTGGAAGAAGGTGCCTGGTGTCTCAAGAGGCGACCATTGACAAGCCCAGACACTCTTTTTTTTTAATATTTATTTATTACTTCAGTTTACATCTCCATCAGAGTGTCCTCTTTCTACCCCTCCCAGTCCTGCCCTCCCACCCTCTACCCCCCATCCCTTCCACCCCACTCCTCTGGAGTGGAGTGCCCCTACATAACAGCCCCAGTTCAGCAGTCTTATGAGGGCCAAGAGCCTCCTCATATACTGGGGGCCTACAAGACAGCACCACTAGGGCAAAGTGTCTCATTGACAGGAAATAAAGTCTATGTTCATGTTCCCTTTGGTGCATTGGTTGTAGGATAGTTATCTGGTAGTAGCCCAAACACTCTTAACCGCTACTCATCCAGCAGGTGACAAAAGGACAGGACATCAGTCTTCCTGATGGTGCTCACTGGCTGTGTGAGGTTGAACACATTGCTGGGACTTCTTTTCATCATTTCTAAGATAGGACTAAGAATGTCTGTCTTGTAGCTTGTGAACATTAAAGGAAGTTGTACAGAAATGCTGGTCGTGGGTGCTTGGGCCCACCTGCCACTCTGCACAGTAAACCAACCCTGAACTCAACTTTCACGTGTACCTGCAGGAATGATGATAGCTGTTGGGTCTGGGGAGATGGCTCAGTGGGTACTTGTTCTGCAACCATGAGGACCTGAGTTCAAACGTCAAGAACCCATGTAAAAACTGCATGGCTGCATCTACCTGTGACCCCAATCATGGACAGAGCCCAGAGAGAGGTGGACCCCAAGAATGGGAGTAGGCCAGCCTTGCTGAAACAGTCATTACCACATCACTGAGAGACTCTGTCACCAGGTAATGGCAGACAGTGATGGAGGAAGACACCCAGTATCCTGCTTTGGTACACATACCTGCACATTCATGTGCAAGATCAAAACAACACACACACACACACACACACACACACACACATCTTGAAATAACGTGTGTGTATGTGCACACACGTGTGTTGCTAATGTAAAAGTGAGCCAAATTGAGACTGGATCAAGACTCATCTTTATGACCACAAAGTTGTAAAATGCAACTTTCAGTATCTTTAAGTGGAAACCAGCCCACTGGAGCAAAGTAACTCGGTCTGGAAAGTGGCTGGCTTCAGTTGGGTCCCTGGAGCCTCCAGTGCTCAGCTCTCTGGTGACATGATCCTGGTATGAATGAGAGATTTCTGACATGGTCAAGGCCATACTTCTGAGAAATCCAGGAGTCTTTTCAGAAATAAGGTGAGCATCAGAAGGCAAACCACATTTATCCAATGAGGAGAAGGGAGGATGGTTCTGCCTGGGCTGGGGTCATGGGCACAGGCAGATCCCCTGTCTCTTTCATAGGGTCTTGTGACACTGACACCTACAGATCACATCTGCCACAGCCTCCTCTTCCTTTTCCTCTCTTTCTTCCTATTCTCCCTTTCTCTTTCTCTCCTTTCCCCCCCCCTCCTCCTCTTTCTCATCCTCCTCCTATGCTGGAGACAGACCCTGGGGCTTGGGCATGTCATGTAAGTGCTCTACCACTGAGCAGTCCCTAGTGTTGGTGTCCCAAGACAGGTCTAACAACTCAAGCTGACCTCAAATTGGAAATCCTCCTGCTTCAGCCTCTCCCAGTATAGGTATGTACTATCATACTAGGCCATATTCTTCTTTAACTTGGTCCAAAAGAATTTTAAGTGAAAAATGTAATATCCCAATCACAGATGAATAGCCGGAGTCATATATAATGATAACACCAAGTGATAGTAAAAATGAAACATGCTCGTGCATGGGAGCCCTAAATTATCTTACATCAAAGCGAGGTGCTACTTTGGTGAGTGAGGATTGGGACTTAGGGAGTGAGGGTCAAGGTCATAAAAAGCTGAAGTCAGGTGAGGATAAGGTTCCTATCTCTAGCAAAAAATTTACTATCCTAGCCAGGCACACCTGAAGTCCCAGCTACTGAGGCAGGAGGATCACTTGAATATGGGAGTTCAAGGCTATCTTAAACCAAATATAAATAAACTGAAGCGAGGGAGATTGCCTCTTAGTAAAGTGCTGCTGTGTGACCAGGGGACCTGAATTTGACTCTCAGCACCCACATGGGTGTGTTGGCCATATTGGCCACACACGCCTTTAATCCTAGTACTAGGGAGGCAGAGGCAGGAGGATCTCTATGAGTTTAAGACCAGCATGGTCTACCTAGTGAGTTCCAGGCCATCTTACATAGTGAAACCCTGTCTCAGAATCAGCAACGGAACCTAGTGGGGATGATCCCCTAGCAATGACAGCACTAGGGAGGTAGAGATAGGGTAGATTCTTGGGGCTTACTGACCCCCTACAAACCTAACTGAGTCTGCGAGTTCCAAATTCAGTCAGAGACTATGTATCTCAAACAAAGAAACAAAAACAAAAAACAAGGCCTCTGGCCTCCACAGGAACACACATACACATATGCTCACCCTTAGTAACACACACACACACACACACACACACACACACGAATGAAACGAATGAATGATAATTACTCTCCTGCTCAGCACGGATCTTTCCTTGATCTCATCTGTTTGCACATCACATTTCGGGCTGTGGGTGCAGCCTGTATAGAGCTTTTACCCACCACTCAGGAGGCCGTGCAAAATAAACGGAACACTGCATTCTGATGTGGAGCTCTGAGGGGGGTGGGCACTCTATGAACAGTGTCACAGGGAGCCCATGGAGAAATGCGTCCCCACCTTCAGAACCCCATCAGAGGCTATTGAGTTCCTGGGTAGGCGGGCAAGCAGGCACTGGAGAAAGTCAGACCCAGTGAGCGGTCAGGCGAAAGGCGTGGGACTGAAAGAGAAGCTTGGGCAAAGAGGTTGGCCAGTGGATTTATTTCAAGGATGAGTTAACTTGAAGTCCTGGAGGGACAATTACCTTCTTGTTTCTAAGTCCCCTTAATGCCCTCCCACTCCCACCCAACGCACACTCCCTCCCCACCAGGGTAAACTGTTCACTGTCTGTCTGCCCAGTTGCCCTAGGCGTGGGGTTTATAAAGCTGTTAGTACTCTCTAGAGAAGAGAGATGGGCAGCTAATTACTTCATCATTAAGTTAACACTGCAGCTGTTAACTCTGAGGCAGCTGGGGGCGTTCCCCTCCTGTGCCCCCACTGAGCCACTGTGTCCCCTGAAGTGCCCAAGGTGAGCTGGAGCGTAGAACTGGGTGCTGAATTCCAGACCCTCATCCAAGCTGACTAGCTTCCTGTTCTCTTGACTTCTGTGCTCCCTCGGGGACTGTATTCTTTTAGCCTCTGTGCTCCCTCATTTCCAGTGCTTCCTGTGCCTGGTGCTCCCTGGGATCCAATGCATCACAATACCATGCATTACTGCTGTGGCAACATTTCTTCACAGCTGGCGTGTCAGGCTGCCTTCTTGTTTTCAGTGGAGAGGGCACCAGGTCTACCATGCCTGGGAGCGCCTACTTACCTTGACCTGAAGACCCACCCTGTGGCATTTATTTCAAAGCCTCCAGAAACCTTCAGAAATGTCCCATGCTGAGGGGACCCCAAAGCCTTTGGGAATAGATGGCCCCATGAGAGTGAGAGTCCTTCTTGGAGTTAGAGAATGAGACAGAGGGTTACTGGTGTGTGTGGGTGTGTGTGTGTGTGTTTCGGGGTGTTGAGGATGTGGCTCAGTTGATATGGTGTTTGCCTAACATACACTGAATCCTGGGTTCCCTCCCCAGCACTGACAAAGCCAGATATGGTGGTACACACATGTAACCCCAGCACTCTGGAGATGGAGACAGGAGGATCAGAAGTTCAAGGTCATCCTCAGCTACATAGCACATTCAGGACAGCCTGGGCAAATGTGAGACCCTGTCTGAAAATACAACAGGGACTCCAAGAGACAAGCATAGAGGACCAGGAAGACACAAGATCTTGGAAAAACACACAGGATTGCATACAAAGTATGGAAGGCCACAACCTAAGACATTGATTCAGGTTTTATTTCTGAGGACACATCATGGCTCACACTGGACTAGAGAGGACACACCACTGAATCAGGCAAACAGGTCCTCCGTCTCTGGAATCACACAGTGTAGCAGGAAGTCAGCCTAAAACCAATGAACCTACCCCTCATCTCAGCAGTAAAGACTATGCAATCCATCCCCCAGCCTTACCCCATTCCCCACCCCCAATCCTCTCATGGGCCACCAAGCCTCAACCACTTTCTGTCTCTCCTTGAACATCAGGGCCTTCAAAGAGGCTTTTCCTCTTGGCTGGAACACTTTCACTGGATGTCCATGTGATTCTTTCTCACTTCTCAGATCTCCTGAAAGCTGCCCCTTGCTCAGAGATGCCCTTCCTGGCCAGTCCACCTACGCATCCCTTCCCCAGTTTGTTTCTTTTTGTCTTATTGCCTTGGCCTGTGTGGTGCTTAGCACATGTAATCTATCTCGATAATTTTCTTTACAGCTCCTGGCTTCTCCATGTAAACGCCAGCTTTTGGAAAAAAGAAGGACTCTTGTTTAGAAGGAAGAACACAAGTTGTGGCCGGCTATGGGGGTCCCCAGGGGAGCATCCTTCGTGAAGGATGGTGTTTACCCTTGTAGAAGAGGAAGAAGCTAGTCTGGAAAGCTGTGAGGTCAGCAAAAACATGCAGAAGAAGAGCTTGGTCCTAGGCAGCTTCAAAGTTTGTTTACTACATTTCGTGATATTAACCCCTGATATGGATACAGTACAGCTGACCTGGAGACCTTATGAGGACCTGGGTCTTGACCTTGCATCTTGCTGAGTTTTGCCCTCTGTGAAATGGGCAGCTTTGGCACTGTTCTCAGGGGCTGGGTGAGGGAGGCAGAAACCTTAGCCAATGCTTTACCACACATACCCTTCAGTGGTGCGTGGTGAGGTCTGCAAATACAGGCTTCCTCCTCTATACCCCTGTGACTTTAGCACAACGTCTGGGGGACAACCAGGTCAGACCAACAGTTGCTCCAGGAAGGAAGTTGGGGGCGGAAGGGGGTCTGGCAGTGCCTGGAGCCCAGCTGGAGTTGCAGAGCAGGTTGATAGCTCTCAACACCACACGGAGCCAAAATCTGGCCTAGAATAGAAGCCGCCTGCGCTGGCTGGCTCGGAGCCCCTTCCTGGAGTGATGGGTGGCAGGTGCGCACTGCTGGCTGGGCAGGTGCTTGTGGCCCGTAGTGACAAGGGGACAGAGCTGCTCATTGTGCCCACCCCCATCCCCTAGTGCTGGCCTTCCTTCCCACTGTCCTTTCATTGTCCAGGGAACCTAGAAGAGACCCTGTCTTTTCCACAATGGGCTGTCAGGGAGAGGTTGATGGCCACTGTTTCTTGAACATATATTAGATATCAGACATTGCATAAAACCTCCACCAAGTTCAAAGACAGAAGGACTGCCATTCTCCCGTGTTACAGCTGAGGCTCAGACAGGGGACTTTAATTATGCAGTCTCCTTTACTTGGTTCCCATGCTATATTTACTTCCAGGGTGACCCATCTGTTCTATTTGCTACCCACAACCATAGATCAAGCATCAGGAACCAGTGACCTGTCATACATGGTGGGGAGACTGGTAGAGCCTGGAATCCATGCCTCTGGCTAAGATTTGATCTAAGTCTGGATACACAACTGAAGAGCATTTTATGGTCTGGATAGAAACCCAGCTAAGTTGACGCCTATCAAAATGGAGATGCATTCAGTCTGACAACTAAAATTTGGATGGCCATGGGTTTCAGATCCAGATGGATCAGGGGACACGAAAGTCTCCAGAAAACTAGCCCCCGTCCTTTAGCCTTTCTCAGTGGCTCATTATTGAGTGTCCTCTTGAGGTGGATAAAAGATGGTCTCCGTCAGCGCTATAGCTGTTTCTCACGTAGTGGGAGAAGAAAGTTCGGGGCAGCTCTCATCAGATTCCTGCACTGACTTATCACTGGGCTACTCACTCACTGTGTGTGACTGTGCAGCCCTGACCTGGTCATTGTGTAGCCAGAATATAACACACAGGTGAGCCAGGACTTAGTGTCCACTCTATCCAAATTGAGGCCGACAATGAGGGTGAGGTGATGCCTCTGGGACGGGTGAGTGAAATCTCCAGTGAACGTGTCTTGTTTAAATGGGGCTCCCCACACAAAGGGCTGTTGGGGAGCGTCCAGGTGGTTTTAGGAAGCAAAACTTTTTTTGTTTTTATAAATTACAGGGAGACAGGCTAAACTGGGGAGTAGTAATGCTCACTTTTAATCCTAGTACCCAGGAGGCAGAGGCAGCTGGAATTTCAGGCCAGCCAGGGCTATATAGTGAGACCCTGTCTCAAAAAAAAAAAAAATTAACTAAAATTTTTTAAAATTACACAGGTTGAATCATAGAGGCTGGGTCTGCCTGGCCTTCCCCCTAAACTGAAGGAGCTGCGAAGTCCGCATAGGTCACGTGGAATTTACAGCTTCCCCTGTGGTCGGTTCTATTTCCAACACTGGTTAACTGTCAGGGAGAGCAGAGCCACCAAACAAAACCCCCTCCCATGTTCATCCGCCCTCTGCACATGTGAACACATTTCCCCTTCTTAAGACAGGAAACACAGGAAACCAAAAAGCTTTTCAAATAACTTGCCCACAACATTTCAGGCTGGGCCATTGTGACATTAAGACAACAGCCAGCCAATGCACGGGTGGTTCCAACTTCCTAATCTGCATATTGTGTTCTCATTGGCTCAATTTTTCACCCTCCCTAGGGTGGTGGTGTTTTTTTGTTTGTTTTTTGTGTTTTCATTCAAGGGTTTCCTCTGTCCCAGACCTCCTGACCAGCTAGGTTTAAGGATGGCCATCATGGTGTGAGTTCCTTGTGGTTCCTCAGTGTGGTCAGGCACAGAAAAGGCCAGGGCTAGTGGCTAGAGCGCTGGAGGATAGACCTTGAGTCTTACCACCTCTGACTCCAAAAACAATCCCTAACAGTAGGCACATGTGTCTGTCTGTCCACACACAATTTTTTAAAAAATATTTAAAAAGAATACTAGAAAAGACCCTGCAAGCTTTAATTGGGTCTGGGCCAAGATAAAGTTACAATGAGTGTCCCAAAACTTTCTGCCCAGAGGGGACTACTGTTGAAAAATTCTTAGTTTGGCCAGGCCTAGTGTCAACAGCCTTTAATCCCAGCACTCTGGAGACAGAGGCAGCAGATCTTTGTGAATTCTGAGTTCAAGACCAACCTAGTTTACATGGTGAGCTCCAGGCCAGCCAGAGGTATACAGTGAGAGTAAAATTCTGCCCGTATTTTCTAAGTCCTTTTGGTCTTGTTTGCTTTTGTTTTGAGGATGGGGTTGGGAGTTGGGGGAGTATAGGGTAGAGTTTCACTGTAGCCCAGGCTAGCCTGAAATTCACAATCCTCTCACCTCAAGCCTCTTGAATTCTGGGAATACAGGCAAACCCCACCCACCAACCCCAGTTTTCCAAGTCATTTTTAACTTTACCAGGGAGTTCTTTACCAGGGAAGAAAGTCCCAATGCAGATATGTTCAGATCTGACTTCCTAGAAAGCCAGGGAACCAGCTGATGCTGGCCTCCATCCACGGGGTGTGTGAGGTGTTTAATCTGTCTTCACTGGGTTAGGCTGATGTCCAGACAGATGGACAGTCTTGATAGCTGGGTATAGATGAGGACACTCTCTGACTCATCTGCAAATGGAAGGAAGAGCAAAGGAAGGCCAACTGGTTCTGCACCCCATTGTAGGTGCTTTTACCTCTTAGGCACAGGCCCAGGCCAGGACTTATACTCCACCCTCCGTGCCTTCCTTTCTCAGGCCCTGACATTTGTACTCGAACTCATGGGGGATTCCCAGACCTGATCCTGCCTCTACCGAGCCTCTTGTCTGCAAAGAGATGACGGGATTTCTGGGTGTTCCTAATTATGTGAGCCAATAACTCATATTAATCTCTAAGGCTGGAGAGGTGTCTCAGCAGTTAAGAGCACTGGCTGTTCTTCCAGAGGACCCAGGTTCAATTCGCAGCACCCACTTGACAGCTCACAATTATCTGTAAGTCCAGCTCCAGGGGATTTGACACCCTCACACAGACATACACGCAGGCAAAATAGCAATTCTCATTAAATAAATAAATACATACATAGATGGATAAATAGATAAATAAATAAAAATAAACTTAAAAAAGAGTTGTTTTATTGTATGTGTGAGTGCCTTCATGAATGTCTGTGTACTCTGCATGCCTGCTGCATGCAGAGGCCAGAAGAAGGTGTTGGATCCCCTGGGACTGGAGGAAAGTTGTGAGCTGAAATGTGGGTACTCACAACTGAACCAAGGTCTGGAAGAGTAGCAGGTACCCCTAACCACTGGCTATCACTCCATCGTCCTCCTATTGGTCTCTTAATACTGCCAATGTGGACGTGAGTTGTTCTCGTTCTCCATCTTCTTGTAGTTTCTGTAAAGTTAGAGATAAAAAAAAAATCCAAACAGGGCTGGGGTGACACACACCTTTAATCCCAGCACTCAGGAGGCAGAGGCAGGTGGATCTCTGAGTTCAAGGTCAGCAGGGTCTATGAGTTCCCTGACACCCGGGGTTACACAGAGAAACTCTGTCTCAGAAAAAAAAAAAAACTCCACGGTCAAGTGTAGTAGTATATATCTATACATCCCAGCACTCAGCAGGTGGAGGCAGGAGGATTATGATTTTTGAGGTGTGAGATGCCTGGATGTTGTAATGAAATATTAATATCTATAATTGACACTTATGATATTAGGGTAACGGAGTTATCCTTCAGCCTACTTATGAATATTCACAGAGAGACCTGATGGATCTTAACAAGCCTTAGCCTGGATTGAGCAATCTTAGCCCAATGTAAACTAGCTTATAATTCTATTCCCCAAATAAAACCCCATATGATATACATACATCCCCTGGACTGTTTTTCTCCACGCTATGCTGATGTTCCAGGCCACGTGGAATGATGTTCTTCTATCTAACTCATGGCGTGTCTTTTCCTTTCCTCCCTCCTGGCTTCTTCCCTGCTCCAAAAGCCCACCAACCTTTCTCCAGCCTATCTCTCTTCCACCTAATCCAGGCTCCAGCATTTTTTAAAATAACGTTTTTAGTTATTTTGTGAATTTGACATCATTCACCCTGTTCCCTCCCATCTTTTAGCTCCCCCTCAGACCCATCCTCCATCCTTGCAATCTGTCCCAGCATAAAAAATAACAGTTCATTGTGGATACTGTAGTTTATCTCTGGATGTCCCACAATATTCCCCTCTGTCCACACATTCTACTTGCAAATGTTCATTATAATGACTTCTGGGTCTGGTATGAGGCCCCTGGTTTCCACTACTCCATCAGTGTTGGACCCTCACTGAAACTCCTTTCAAATATGCCATAACTATCCTGTGTCATGGAGATTCTTCAGTCCTGGGTTGTGGAACAGACCTCTTCTTGCACTCCAGCAGTTAATCCATGGGGTAGATGTTGGGGTGGACCAACTCAAAGCTCTGGTTCTGGACCTGCAACCCCCACTTGAATGGCTAATTCTACTATGGAAAGGTGCAGGGCCTGCTCTCCTGAGTGTTGCAGCATGTGAGGGACAGGGACAACTCTCCTGCTCTTGTGACCCCATCTGGGCCAGATCTCCTGTTGGCCAATGGTGGTCAGGGCAAAAGGGAGGAGAGGGCATCTCTCCCTAGCCAACACCACCACATAACAGACAAAAGGCAAGTCTGACTGTCCCACACTCACTCATTCAGGGCTGGCTTACCCACAACCCCATATCCAGGACCAGCTGTAGTGTGCTATCCTGGCAAGGTGCAGGTCCCGCTATCCCGAGTGCTGCAGCATGTGAAGGGCAGGGACAACTCTCCTGCTCTTGTGACCCTATCTGGGCCAGATATCCTGTTGGCCAATGGTGGTGAGGGCAAAAGGGAGGGAAGGGCATCTCTCCCTAGCCAACACCACCACATAGCAGCCCAGAGGCAGGGCTGGCTCTCCCACACTCACTCCCTCAAGGCTGGCTCACCCACAACCTCCACATCCAGGGCCAGGCAGAATTCTTCTACTTTCCAGTTTGTTTCCTGTCCTGGGAGCCCATCTGGTGCTTGCCTGGTACTGGTCTTATAGTCATCTCAGGCTACCCCATGGTGCCAAAGTGGTGTTGGTATCCAGCTTGCTTTTTTTTTTCTTTTCCAGGAATGTAAGGCTACTATTCATTCAGATGTTCATAGGTCAGAACACTGAATGTAGATATAGCCTCTCTCATATCATCCACCTACTGATGCACATGTGGCATAGCAGTCACATCTGCAATGCCTCTAGGGGCAGGCAGGCTCCAGCATTTTATTAAAGCCAATTGGAGACAATGGTTAGCAAGCAAGGTAACACAGCATCACTTGGTGTACGTTCATATGGCCTTGTACAGCAAGCGGGTCTCTGGGAGCAGATTAATTAACATTTTGAATACTTGACAGATCACCGCATCATACATATAGAGAATTTGTTTCAAAATTATGCAATTAATTTAAATATATATGTATTTAGATATAAATATAGCTTTTTACAGGATGTTATAATTGCTCTATTTCTTTTTACTTTTTTTAAAAATACATTTTATTTATTTTGTGTGCATCTGTGAGTATGTGGGCATGAATGTGCCATGGTGCATGGGTGGAGGTCAGAGGTCAACTTATAGGAGTTGGTTCTCTCCTTCCACCACATGAATCGCAGGGTTTGAACTCAGGCCACCAGGCCTGTGGCAAGCACCTTTACTTGCTGAGCCACCTCAATGACTCTAATTGTTATCATCGGTTACCAGTTATTCTTGACCTTTTACTGTGCCTGACTTAAAAATAAAACTTTCTCACAAGTCTATAAGAGTAACACAACATAGCCCTATTGGACTCAGACTGTGTGTGGCTTCAGGCATCCTCTGGGGGTCTTGGAGTGTGTCCCCAGCAGGTAAAGGGTGTGCGTGAGGGGGATTTGTGGTGTTTATTGGCTCCTTCTTGGGACACTCTAAATCAATGATTCTCAACCTTCCTAACGTTGTGACCCTTTAATACAGTACCTCATGTTGTGGTGACCCCAACCATAAAATTATTTTCGTTGCTGCTTCATAACTGTAATTTTGCTACTGTTATGAATCATAATGTAAGCATCTATGTTTTCCCATAGTTTTAGGTGACCCCTGTTAAAGTGTCATTTGACACTCTCAAAGGGGTCGTGACCCACAGGCTGAGAAACTGCTGCTCTATATCAACCTGTAACTGGGATCCTAGACACACTTCTAATAAATCTGATCAACTCTTCCTCCTGTTACAGAGCCCTGTAGAGGAACCAAAGTGATAGGGTTAGACCATGGCAGATGTGGGGACTTCTCTCTTAAGCTTGGGGAGTCTCCCAGGGTCACATGTGACTTCCCATAGTGCACATATGTGTCCCCCACACTCCCACCACCTTTCTTCCCCTATATTTGGGGTCTGATGTCCTTCCCATCCTCTCCACATCCCAACATCTACTTCTCACATGGACCTTTTGACCACTTCAAATCCCAGCCTAACAAAAGATTTTGACAGAAAAATGAGTTTATGCCTGGAACAGTAGACAAGGTAACTTGGGACCCTCTTGCAGACAGGTTCTCCCCTGATATCCTGTGCACTTGCATCTGAGAGGGAGAGGAGAGTGAACCCCTTCCTGCCTTGAATGGATGGTGGGGCAGTCCTTCTCCGAAGGAAGTGGGAAAGCATCTTCCTCAGGACCTTAAGTCTCATTTGCATAAAGAAATTATGTCCCATTGCCAGATGTGCCTCCCTTGCTTCCTGACAGGACTTCCGTTGCTGTCACACCTTTTCCTGAGTAATCAAGTAATTTCTTTCCGAATTATTCCATCCTTGGAAGCACTAACCCTGATGGATTTCTCACACCACTCAGATGAGCAACTTGTCTCCCTGGGGACGCATTGAGTGGGCATCAGTTAAGGACAGGCACTTGGGAGAAAAGGAACAAACCTAATCTTTAAATACATTTTTAAAACGCTTTTAATAAAAAGTACTTACTATTTTTGAGACAGGGTCTCACTATATAGCTCAGGGCCCTGAAATCCTCTGCCTCCACCCATTGGGGTTACAAGCATGTGCCACCATGCTGGGTGGGCAAAGCTAATTTTTTAAGGTCATTTTTTGCTTTGGTCTCTCTGCTCAGACCCTGCTTTCTCCAGGCCTTCTTGGCCCTCAGTGTCTTATTGTCTTCATTTAAGTTTTACCTAATCTCATGGAGGCAACAGCTTCCTTCTGGGGTTTTCTTAGAATCAGAGAGGCCTTGCCAAGTCCCTCTGTGTGTTATCTGGGGCCAGAATGTACAGCCATAGAGCTTTGACCATCACTCCAACCTCCCTTTCAGGCAGAAGCATATGTTCTCTTCAGAGAGACTATGCCCTTGTCACATGGTGGGGTTCGATAAAGCCACCATCTGGGCTACCTGTCAAAGCTGCTATGGGGGATGTTGGCTGCTCCTCCAGAGGTAGATTATCAATCAGCATGGCTGCTATGACTGCAAAGGCATTGGGGATCCCCTTAGCTAGCAATGCTTCATCCCTACCTGAAGGAGGAAAGAGATCTGGTTCCAAGGGAGAGATCTTGGGGATAGTGCCAGGCCCCCACAGGTACCCATTTGGCAGGTGGAATCTTGTCTGTCTTCCCCATTCTGTCATGGCCTTTCCTTCTTATAAGGTACCATGGGGGTTAGGGACACAGATAGCTCAGTGGATAAAAGTGTTTGTCTAACACTTTTGAGTCCCTGGGTACCATCTTCAGTACTGCATAAACTGGGAGTGGTGTCATAGACTTATGAGCCCAGTACACTGGGAATGGAGCAGGAGGGTCATAATCAAAGTTGTTCCCAGCTACATAGTGAGTTTGAAGCTAACCTGGGCTAAATGAGGGCTAACCTGTCTCAAAAACCAAACGTGCCCTGGGAATTCACAGAGCCCTTGATCTTCAGTTCTATCTTAATACATCAGTAAGAAGTTACAGTCCCATGTCTGTCTCCCCTGTGTGTTTCTGGGTAATGACTACATCTGTCTGGGCCACCATGAAGCCCTGAAGTACTTAGTACAAGTTGGACCCATGGCTGGCATCTGATGGGTGTCTGATGAATGACAGTTGTTGGGGGAGACCAGGAAAGCATGATCCTGTGAAGAACCACAAGGAATGGCCTCTAGTTCTGGAGGGCAGGCAGCACAGGACAAGGCCAGCTACAGGATGTGGTGAACCTACAGACCTGAGTTGGGTCAAGTATCGTGCCTAAGTAGCCAAGGTTAGGAAACCTAGCTCAGTGATGGTGCTGTGGGTTGACATGCCATGTGGGACTCTTGTCATGGAAGGAACTCTGAGCTCATAGCCAGTATGTATAACCCTTCCTCCAGCTGCAAGTCAACAACACAAGGAGCACAGCCAAGACAGCTGGCTGCTCTTATGGACAGAAGCCAAGTGTGTTGGGTCAAGGTAAATGGTGGGGATAAAGGCTGTGGAAGAAGCCATGGTGTCTGTCTGTCATTTATATCAAATACTAGTCTTGAGGCTGGAGTGGGATGAGCTTAAAGACACATGGCCAGGCCAGACTCCATCAGTCTTAAATGCCCTTCACCTCCAATCAATCACTCATTCAAAGATTCTTGTTTCATCAGTGCAGGGATGAGTGTAACTCATAGCTGGGTCTTTGAATGCACCATTTAACCACTCTGAAGGTGACAGGAATCTGGAAAAAGCCTGAGCTGAGAGGTTGGCTTTCATCTGACCCATTTGCAATGTGTCAGCTAATGAAGAAGCAGGAGGATAGGCATCCTTGGCCTCACACCCATGCTTCAAACACTGACAGCTCGACTTCCCTATATGGGCAGCTATGGATTGGCAATATAGGGATTATCCACCTGGCAGTTGTAAACCAACCCCCCAGTCCATCTCCCTCCCTCCATCTGTGCAAAGCAATTTCTGTGTTAGTCAAAGAACAGAATTATGAAGGTAAATTTGCAGAATTCAAATTATAGGGTGCCTTCCCAAGACAAACAGAAAAATTATGGATTAGCCTGGAGCTCAGGCTGGCATTGTAGGACAGGCTCATTTGTGCATTCACTTGCTCACTCAGTAAATGTTCTGAGATACAGCAGGTGGGTAGGGAGCAGTGCTGGCTGCCCAGTCAGTTTCTCACCTTCCCTTGAGCAGCAGGGAGACCAGGGGAGAGGGGGTGGGGACATAAAATTTATTGAAACATTATCAGGGAAGCAAGATGCCACCACCTACTGAGGAAGCAGGAGGCCCTAGCTGGCAATAGGGAGTTAATTCCAAGTCTGACCCAGAATTCTGAGAGTTTGGGACCTCCCCATCTCCACTAGGTTGCATGGAGACACTTCTACAACTTCCAGTCTCATCTGCCACTGTATTGTTCAGGTGTGTGTCAGCTTGACACAAGCTAGAGTCATCAGAGAAGATGGACCCTCAGCTAAGAAAATGCCTTCCTAAGAAGGGCCTGTAGGCAAACCTGTGGGGCATTTTCCTGATTAATGATGATAACAGAGAGCCCAGCCCATTATGGGTGTTGCCATCCCCTGAGTCAGGTAGTCCTGGGGTATATAAGAAAGCAAACTGAGCAAGCCAGGAAGCAGCATTCCTCCAGGGCCTTTGCATCAATTCCTGTCTCCTGTCCTGACTTCCCTCAGTGACAGAGTGTGACCTGAGATTTGTAAGCTGAAATAAACCTTTTCCTCCCCAAGTTGCTTTGGTCATGATGTCTATCACAGTAATAGAAATCTACCCAGGACAGTCACCATGTCTGGAGGTCAATTCTTCCATGTCTCAGCCCCAGTTTCACATTGGGGGTTAAATCTGAAGGAGCTGAGGCTGTTTGATAAACCCAGTCAAGCCTCCAGACATCCCTCTGATGCTATTTCTGGCCCTAAACTGGTACCTGTGTGTGATCTGCTTGTGTTCAACCAGCCAGGAGTGTGTTTGATCTCTGTAACTAAAATCATTGAAGTAGCTAAACAATTAAGGTCCTCTTCTCCCCAAACAGAATTCTAGTATTGGGTTGCCTCTCCAGTTTCATTCAGCTAAATCAGGGTCACCATTGCAGAGACCCCCCTCCAGATGCTTGCTGCAGGGTAGCTGCCACAGTGCCAGCCAGAAGACGAAAACAGTGGTCTTGTTCCTTAAGAAATCAGGAGCCTCCTGCTTAGGTCTCATTGGCTAAAACTGGATTGAATAACCAGAATATTTATAATAGATCCATCCAGATTCAATACCCTCCTGCCCCCAGGCTGACATATTGCATGCCAAGCCACCCTCTCTTCAAGGAAGAATGAAGGAATAGATATCAGGTAAAGCAACAAAGAGGTCTACCAGATGGCCTAAGGAGCTCAGAGGCAAGCATCTACTTTTAAAGATGGTCACTAATATGTTACAGGTGTTACAGACCTTGGGTTGGGGGAGAACTTCATACACCCCACCTTCTTTTGCCTATGGATGGGAAAAGGGCAAGAGGGAGAAGTTGGCAAACTTGGGCATCAAGGTGATGTCTAGTTTGGACTGGGTTCTGAAAGCATAGAGAATGCCATTGTGAAGTTCTCATCCATATCCACTCCTTTGATGTAGTTGATGCTAGATGGCATGCTCGAGGCCAGGTGACATCCTGAATCCACTTTTCCCAGCAGCTAAGGCTAGACACTTCCCTGCAGTGCTGCTACTATGAGCTCAGAAAAAGGGCTGGAAGCAGGCAAGCCTTTCATGTTGCTTTGGAATGAAATGCTGATGTACAGGAGTTTTGAGGGGCTGTGTGGACTCTCCCATGTGATGAGAAGGTGAATTCTGGATTCTCTACTTAGGTTCTGGGCCACTCCAGAGCTCTTTGGAGAACTCACGCTGTTCTCCTTCTGGGAGCCTCCAGAACTTTGCCTTTGGTGATGACTGATTCTCAATCTCTCTCTCTCTCTCTCACACACACACACACACACACACACACACATACATACACACACACACACACACACACACACACACACACACACACACACACACACACAGGCACATAGGCATATACATACCCAGTACTATATGTAGTGAGCCAGGCTCCTCCTCTAACTGTGGGAAAAGCCTATGAAGATGGAGCCCCAGTGTTCCCATCCCATTTTAATCCCTTTGCCTACAACATTGATGCAGCTGGGTAGATGTTCAGTGGCTATATACATATATATAGATGTATATGTTTATATATATCTATATATAGCAATTATATGTATCACATTTATATATGTTACATATACATATACAATATACATACATATACAATATATATCACAATTATATATATCCATATAATGGTATATATCCATATAATATATAATACACACACACACGTGTGTGTGTGTGTGTGTGTGTGTGTGTGTGTGTGTGTGTGTAGGGATTGAACATAGGTCCTGGAATATTCTAGGCAAGCACTCATCACTGAGATAAATCCCCAATTCCTTTTTTTCCCATATCATTTTGGACAGAGTCTCCCTAAGTTGCCCACACAGGCCATAAATTATAAGTGTAGCCTATACTGGCCTTGAACTTGTGATCTTACTGCCTATGTGTCTTGGGTAGCTGAATAACAGACCTTTACTACCAGGTCTGGCTCCAGGATATGGCTTCATAAGTCTATGTTTTTATTGTTTAAAAACCTCAGTGTTCCCACAACCTACCCAACAGTGCCACTTATTTAACAGGGTTTAGAATTCATTGCTGTTGGCTGGATGAATGAATGGGCTCATTGTGAGCTACTTGGTATGGCAAGATGCCTGCTACATTTGTGTAATAGATGTATAATCTGAAGTCCTGGGAACACCCGGCAATAAAAAGCAGATAATAGTCATTGCCTCGTTGAGCCAGATACAGTGGCTCACACCTGTAATCCCAACCCTCAGGAGGCTGAGGCAGAAGGATTACTCTGAACTCAAGGCCAGTCTGAGCTACATAGTAAGTTCCAGCCTAGCCTGTGCTACACGGTCATAGTCCTTTTCAAAAACAAAAATAAACACAAACAAAAGAGAAAGCCAAAGATGGTGGTACAGTCAGGCCTGTGGTCCTACCACTTGGGAGGTCTGGACAGAAAGATCAAGAGTTCAAGTTCATCCTTGGCTATAAAGTGAGTCCGAAGCCAATCTGGATTACCTGGGCCCTTGCTTCAAAACTCAAAAACCACTTCTTTCCACCCTTCCAACTCCGGATGCGTGAGTACCTGTGGATCAGGTCCTTCTAGTCTAATCCACCAATTCTGCTGGGCCATCTGGCCTGCTAGTGATCTGATGCAATGGATGCCTTGTGGGAATTGGGGCAGGAGGTGCAGCGTGGGATGCTGAGGGGAGGGGAGGAAATGGTCTCAGGGGTGAGGGAGCAGTAGTGAACAGGATGCAGGGTTCAGCATTTATACCTGCAGTGGAACTCATGATGCTCACTGGCCAAGGTAGTAGGTAGTACGCCTGTGCCATTCGGCATCTGTATCATTTCCCCTCATGGTTAATTATTGCAGCAGCTGTGTGATAAGGCAGAGCTCTCCCCCCTTGGGGGGCAGTTTATCTGCACTTTTACAGCCCCAATACTTGGTCACGAAGCTGATAAGAAACTAGGTGACGGCTGCCCTGACTACTTAAAAACTCTGCTGAGAACCATGAGCAAGAAATGGGCAAATATTGATATCAGAGTGTCACCAAAGAGGGATGGGGACTGAAGTGGGCTGGAGCTGGTCCAACAGCCTCAAGCTGCTCATGTGGCTGAGCAATTCATTCCCCAAAATGGACAGCCCCAAGGCTGGCTTCCAAGTCGGGAAATTAGCTTGATCTGCCTCAAAGCAGGTGGTCAGTGTTAGTCCTTCTCCCATCTAGATAACAGCTTCAAAGATACTGGTTGGTCCATTATCCTCCTGCTAGTCAGGTCCTGGGTTAAGTCTCCTCATGTCTCAGTCATCTCAGACTGGCTTTAGGTCCAATATGATGTCAAATGAGAGTCTTATTTTGGCTTCTCCTCCTCCAACCATTTAGAGTTTTTTTTTTTCCTTCTAAAATTATTATTCGATTTTTTTTTAAGACAAGGTCTGACACTGTAGGCCAGGCTGGCCTTAAACTCATAATCCATCTGCCTCAGTCTCTTGAATGCTGGGGTTACAGGTGTGTGCCACCAGGCCTGGCTTTCCCTGAGCATTTATAAGTATAAAAATCATCTTTAGGAAACAGCCTTCTGCCCACTTTTGCATAGCCAGGATCTAGGGATGGGTTTTATTCTTATAAATAGGATGGGGCGGGGATCTCAGTGACTGGATGTGGTGGCACACACCTTCAATCCATCACTCAGGAGGCAGAGGCAGGTGGAGCTCGTTGAATTCCAGGCCAGCCCAGTCTACATAGTGAATTCCAGGACAGATAGGTCAGATAGGTCTATACAGGTATACAGGGAGATTCCATCTTTTCTTCTTCTTCTTCTTCTTCTTCTTCTTCTTCTTCTTCTTCTTCTTCTTCTTCTTCTTCTTCTTCTTCTTCTGGCTCAGATACTGTGAAACAGAAAAATATAAATAAAATTCAAGTTTCAGTCTTAAACAGTCATGAGACAATGAGACATCGTGCATAGGCTGTAAAGTTCTGTTGCAAGTACCTGATTCAAGCCAGGCATGATAAGACCACTTAGAATCCCTGCTGTTAGGAGGCTTAGGCAGGAGGATTTTGAGTTCAAGGCTTGTATTGGCTATATAGTAAGACCTTGTCTCAACACAAAATGAGAGCTGAGGGGATGACTCAGTGGCCGTACTTGCCTAGCATATGTCCATAGCCAGCAGTGCAATCAGTAAGTAAATAAGTAAATGAATGTTAACCGAGCATGCAGGATAAGTATCTTAGCACCTCAACCAAAATAAATTTGCAGAATCACTCGTACCGGTAGCATAATAGTCCATCATAAGGATACATTCACTTAATTCATTCCCTACCCATGAGCACTTGGGTTTTTTCTGATAAGAAGCGCGCGTGCGTGCGTGTGTGTGTGTGTGTGTGTGTGTGTGTGTGTGTGTGTGTGTGTGTAAGAGAGAGAGAGCATTTTAAGGGTTGACCCCCGGGGCCTCACACAAACTAGGCAAGAACTCTAACCCTTATCGACCCCCTCAGCCCAAGAAAGAATTCCTTTAAGAAAAATAAACCACCTTAAACAACTCAAAGAAATGATTTCATTTTGCCCTGGAGTCTTGCGGACACAGGACACAGCTTCCCATCATAGCTGATGTCATGTCAAATTTAATTCTTTTCAGCGGACATTCAAAGTTATAGTCTGTCAAACTCGGCACACTGTACACATTCCCGCCTGTTGTCTCAGAGCCTTCGATCTGTTTTCTCTCACTCTGAGGGTCAACACAGTACACATGTTCTTTTTGGTTTATTTATTTTAACAATCTTTTAAGAATGCATAAAAGAAAAACATTCTTAACTCTCTGACTATACCAAAACAAAACAAAAAGACAAAGAGCCTGGCAAATCCCTGGGCCAAGTTCATCCAGAAGCCAGTTTGAATTTTGCTGTTTTGTTTTGTTTTTAATTTCTTTAATTGTGAGAAAGAGGGAGGGGAGAGAGGGGAAGGGAGAGAGAGTGGGGAAGAGGATGGTAAGAGAGGGAAGGAGGGAACCAGAGAGAGAGAACGTCAGTGCAGATGCCTTTGGAGGACAGTAGAGGGCGTCACACCAGGGGAGCTGGAGTCACAGGTGGTTGTGAGCGGCCTGATGCTGGTGCTTGGAACCAAAACTGGGTCCTCTGCAAGATCAGCACACACACTTACCCACTGAGCCAGCTAGCTGCCCAGGCCCTGCTTCTTCCTCTTTCAAGAATCTCTTTCGGAGTTTTCAGAGAATGAATTACTGGGTCCATCACCAACACCAACTGTCCCCGACAAATACTGACCAGTGTCTTCTAGACTCAGGACTCAGCCTCTGGAGCTCAGTGCTATCAACCTGATGTTAACTTAGCAGACAGGAAGTTCAAACCCCGAGCAGTCTCAAAGTTGGGGACTGTACTGTGTCTGAATGCTCCCTCTTGCAGTGTGCTAGCTAGAAAGAAGTGACACAGAACCCCCTCCTCCAGCATGACTGTGAACTGTCTCTAGTTCTAGAGCATGCTACCATGAACTCCACCCCTCATCCTGCTACACTTCGTCTCCTGTGACAGAGAGACCCAGTGAGACCAACATGGCCCCTGTAGCAGCAGAAAGGCCTGGAAAGTAGTTCAAGGAATTACCCCTGCGACTTCCGGTAATTAGAACAGAGGACAGGGTGGGAAGGTCATTGGGAGTCTCCTGGCACTGTCCTCATTGCCCCTGGAAGTCGGGCTCTGTCTCCCCACACTGCATTTTAGTGGAGGCTCCCATCGGTAGTGCTGACACTAACCCTCTTCTTTCCCACTGCTTGATTGGTTCAGGCTGGTCAGCTCTCCTCAAACCAGATGATCCTAGCAGCAGAAAGCTCTCCTGAGAAACCCTTCCACAGAGAGCCTTTAGTGACTGTGTGAGTGACTTTTCTCATGGCTGTGACAAAAGCTATTTAAGAGAGGAACGGTGAAAGAGAGAGAGAGAGAAGAAAGAAAGAAAAAGAAAGAAAGAAAGAGAAGGTAAAACCGGGTGTGGTGGCGCACACCTGTAATCCCAGCACTCAGGAGACAGAGGCAAGTGGATCTCTGTGAATTCGAGGCCAGCCTCGTCTACAAAGTGAGTCCAGGACTGCCAGGGCTACAGAGAGAAACCCTGTCTTGAAAAAGAAAAACAAGAAAGGAAGGAAGGAAGGAAGGAAGGAAGGAAGGAAGGAAGGAAGGAAGGAAGGAAGGAAGGGTAGGTTTGTTTGGGTTCATGTGTGTGGGGAGCACATAGTGGCAGGGGTCTAAAGCAGTGGTCACATGGCATCTGCAGTCAGGAAGCAGAGGAAGATAATACTGGTCCTCGGCTCTCACTTTCTCTTTTTTAACCAAAGACACCAATACATACGCTGGTGCTGCCCACATTCAACGTAGGGCCTTCCATATTTGAATATATTTGAATATATATATTCATCCTTACTCCCCAGGTTTCCTATTTCCCACCCACCCTTCCTTGTCCTGCTTTCCTACTGCCATGAGTTTCCTGTATATTTTCTGTTGCTTGAACCTCAGAATCCTGACTGATGACCCTTCCCCAAAAGTGTGCTAGAGCAGGACCTCCTTTGTCATTCTCAAACTCAGCTTGTTCATTTTATTTGTTTGTTTTTCAAAGACAAGATCTGTCCCCCAGGCTGTCCTCGAATGCAGGATACTCCTGCATGCACCACCATCACCACACCTGGCTCCTATGTTTCTTTGTTGTTTGATTTGTTGTTTGGTTTTTTGTTGTTGTTTTGTATGCATCTCAAATTCATGAGTGCTTTACTGTTTGTTTGTACCATATTTTTGTGTGTGTGCACATGTGCACACAGGAGGGTGAGTGCGGGTGGTTGTGTGAAGATCAAAGAACAATTCTGGGTGTCATTTTTATTTTTTTGCCTTCCACCTTGTTTGAGAAAAGGTTTCTTTATTGTTTTCCCACTTTGTAACCCAGGCTAGCTGGTACTCAAGCTTCTGGGAATTCCCCGGTCTCTGCCTTTGTCTTCCATGGGTTCACTGGAATTATAGATATCAGTGCCACATATCCGGCTTTTATATGGGTTCTGGGAATTTGAACTCAGGCCCTTGATTGAACACTTCACTCACTGAACCATTTCTGCAGCCATGGTGTCTTTTTTGACATTGGTCAGTAGTCTCTGTGCAGCTAGGATTGCTGTTGTATATCCCAGGGTAACACATGCCTGATATATTTGAGCCTTGATGGATATTTACTAAATGAGAGGAGATCTAGGTATCCAGAGGTCAAAACAGAAATTTGCACATTGTTTATGGATGCTAGCTTTCCAAAGTGCATCGTGGGTAACTCTTGGTGGTCTAAAGGTTCAGACTTGGGATAAACACTGATATCAGCTGACTATATCGTGGATATTGAAGTGCAAAAGCACCCCAGAGTAGGGCAGTTTGAATTTCCAGATCTTGGAACAGTGGCTCTCAAATGCTTTTTTGTTTCATTTTATTTTTTTCTAAATCACATTTGTTTGTTTGTTTTGAATGTGTATGTGCCTATCTCTGTGGGCCCACACATACTAAGGAGTCCATGTGGAAGTCTGGGAACACTTAAAGGAATTGGCTCTCTCCTTATACCGTGTAAGTCTTGGGAATCGAACTCAGGTCCTTGAGCTTGGCTGCAAACACCTTTACCAGCTGAGCCATTTTGCTGGCCCCATCAGATTCTTCTGGTTTACATAGGCAAGGCCAAAGACCCTCCATCTCATTTATAAGCCCCAGTTACTGCCTCCTGACTGAGACAGGGGCATCCTAGCATGTTGGTGAATTGCACATAGGAGGCAGGTTACCAAGAACACTGCAGCTGAGTTCTTGGTAAACCCTGGTTACAGACTATTTTAGTTCTGACTAATGAACTGTAGTCATTCAATTAGTAGGTTCTTAGAAAGTGGAACTTAGTCACAGGAAGGGTTGAAATCCACGGAGACACATGTACTGCCTTAGTAGGTTCTTAGAAAGTGGAACTTAGTCACAGGAAGGGTTGAAATCCACGGAGACACATGTAACTGGTCAAAAGGAAAAGCTATGGCCTTTGGAGACCTGGTTGTGGTTTTCAGAAGTGAGGCTGCAGGGCACCTACCAATATAATTAATTGTTCCACGGGGACCCACAGGCTGTAGAGGAAGCATGGAGGGCTGGATTCAGGGTTGGGTTCCCTTAGACGTGCAGCTGGGGCGTGCATTCCAAAACTGGGGCTGGAATTTCCCACAGGGTGAGTAAACAATGCCCCACTGGTAGACATGCCCGAGTGTTCAGCGCTAGTACAATTGAAAAGACTGAAAAAGGTGCATTCCTCTTAAAGCGTAGAGTCATTCAGGGTGGCTTTTTGTTGATAGGCACCTCTCAATCAAGAAATCTCCCATGGGGGAGAACTGGGCAGGAGTGGGGTGGAGAAAGGCCATCCAGATGAAAGGGTTGAGGATGGGAACTCTCCCTGCAGAGAAAAGAGGCTCATGGTAAGAGACTGCCACAGCTACAGAGGCCCCCGAGGGGCAAACCTAACAGCATTAGGACCTGGGCCATCAAGGGTTCTCCACAATCCTTGAGTCCCTGAGGATAGTATGTCCTCATTATCAAGGCGAGCACAGCGACGTGGATCTGCATATGCTAACCATGTTCCTGGTGCAAACCATGGTAACACATTTGAAATAGATTGGGTTGGGGTTTTTCAAACTCTTGCTACACGGCCTGTTGGCTTCAAACTCTTTTCTCTTGCCTGTACCTCCCAAGTTCTGGGATTATAAGTATATGTCCCTATGCCCCGGTCTGTAGCACTTTTTTTTCTTTCTCCTCTCCTCTTCTCTCTCTCTCTGTGGCATTCCAAAACAAAACAAGTGGAGGAGTCCCTCGCCACCCACCTCTGCTCTGCCTTGGTGGTGTAGACAGGGCCTCCCATGGAAGTTTCCAGAAGCCTCCCATTCACATTTTACCAGCTTAGTGATCGTATGAAGAAAAGAAAGGCTCTCTCTCCATGCACACACACAACATAGCTGCTATCCATGGCTCATTTCCTCCCAGGCAACTCCTTCCTGAGCCCCACCCCCAACCCCCTCCTGAGGTCCTCTGAACTGTCCCCAGCAGGTCCCAGTCATCCTGTCCCAGCCTTACTACACCACTACACTTTAAAGGCAGACACTGAGGTTACATACACTTACCCAGGGTCATTGGGCTACCAGGTGACAGAGATGGAGCCCTGTTTTTCCAGACTCATCAACATTTCCCTCTGCCACCCGCTGTCACCCTGGACGTGCCTGAATAGACCTCCCACATCTGTATGTGTATGTGTGACACATGTGAGTGCAGGTGTGAAAGCCCATGAGCATGTGTGTGAAGACCAGAGGTAGGCATTGTATGTCTCCTCTATCTTATTTATTGGTTAGTATGTTTATTGTTTATTTTGAGTCAAGGTCTCTTGCTGAACCTGGAGCCCACAGTTTCAGCTAGACTGGCTAGCCAGCAAGCCCCAGGGGCTTCCCCTGGCCTTCCTCCAATCTCCCTTTTGAGAATGAGTGTCTGTTCTGAACAGTTGGGGCTTTAGAACCAATGGCAGGGGCTGAAACAGTCACTGAGACAGGGGAAGGGTTCCCTGGGAGCAGGTGGGATTGTTTTGGGATTTAAGAAGAGAGGGGACACTGGCTAGAGAAAGTGTATAGCCAGGACAGCCTCAGCTGCAGGGACTCGTGACATGAACCATGCCATAAGTCCCCAGGTGCTCACCACCAGGCCTGTGCAGTCCCACTTTAGGGTCAAACTCCATGGTGTAAAGCATGATCAGGTAAGAGGGCCCCATGGAGGAAGGGGTGAAAGAAGGGAAATGCAGGACCTGATCAGGGCTTCAAAGAAAACAAAATGAGAGGCTGGGGGCATGGTTCAGTTGGTAAGGTGCTTGCCTAGCAAGCAAACCCCTGGGTTTCATCCCAAAGCACAGGATAAAACTAGGTATGGAAGCCGGGCGGTGGTGGCGCACGCCTTTAATCCCAGCACTTGGGAGGCAGAGGCAGGCGGATCTTTGCGAGTTCAAGGCCAGCCTGGTCTACAAAGCGAGTCCAGGACAGCCAGAGCTGTTAAACAGAGAAACCCTGTCTCGAAAAACCAAAAAAAAAAAAAAAAAAAAACTAGGTATGGAGATGTAAGCCTGTAATCCAAGCATTTGGGCGCTGGAGGCAGGAAGATCAGGGGTTCAAACTCATTGTTGGCTGCATATTGAGTTCAAGGCCAGCCTGGGCTACATGAAACCCTGTCTCAAAACAAAACAGAACTGTGATGGTAGGGCGGGGACAAGCAGATCTGCCAAGGGTGGCATTGCTGATGACCCTTAGAGGATTTATTTAAGAAAAGGCAGAAGCTGTGAGTACCAGCATTAGGACAATGATGAGCCATCTCATGGGTCCAACCTCACTATTTCTTCAGAACCTGCCAGCCTCCTGCCAGAATGACGTTTTAGAATTACACTTAGAATAGTCCTAGCAGTCAACATCCTGAGAATAAGTGAGTACTCAGCCCTAAGCAAGACATTGAGGTCACCCACTGCAAGACCCAGGGAACAAACACTGCAGAAAAGGGTGGAAGAATGTGAGAGACAGAAGATGGGAGGAGGGCTGAGGAACACTGTCTCCTGGATAAGAGTTGGCCGTCACGGTCATAAACACACATCTGCAGGTGCCTGCGTACAACCTGCTGCCCGTCAACATTCGGTCACAGATGAGGGAGAGGACCAGGACACCTGACTCTTCCTGAGGAGCGGTTGGCAGTTAATGGTTACTGAGGACCAGTTTCTTCAGTGGTGTAGCCCCTGGTAGAGTGCTCACACTGCAGGGAGTAATACTCTCCCCTCCCCCTGCCACACACATGTGTTCATGCAAACACCCCTAATTAAACTCAGTGGGTCACACCAGAAAAGACATAACATGGAGGCTGGAGAGATGGCTCAGCAGTTAAGAGCACTGGCTGCCCTTCCAGAGGACCTAGGTTCAATTTTCAGCACCCACATGGCAGCTCACAACTGTCTATAATTTTAGTTCCAGGGGATTGGACACCCTCACACACAGAGACAGACATGCAAGTCAAACATCAATGCACATAAAAATTAATAAATGAAAAATTTTAAAAAGATACAACATTGGGGGGACTAGCTGGGAAGCATGGGTTCAGTGGAAGTGGGGAGGACAAGAGAAAGTAATGGGGAAAGGATCGTAATATGTTGCATGCATCTCCTAAATGTTAAATGATCAAGATACAGAAGATATATGTATAAAATTGTCAAAGAATAAATGATGTTCTAAATTGTTTTCATAAAAAGCAGAATGATGCCCATCGTGGTGGTGTATGCCTGTAATTCCAGCACTCAGGAGACAGAGGCAGGTGGATATATGAGTTCAAGGTCAGCCTGGTCTACAGAATGAGTTCCAGGACAGTCAGGGCTATACAGAGAAACCCTGTCATGCAAAACAAACAAACAAAAAAAAAAACAAAAAAAGGAAATTAAGGAAAGAAAAAATAATTTGCCCATTAGCCCATTTAGAATATAATTTTAATTGGATGTAGGAGGGGATGGAGGTGCTGCCCTCAGAAAGTGGGGGTATTCTAGAGAGAATAGGAAGGAAGAGGTCCCTGCAGCCCCATACAGTCACTCACCCAACAACAAACGTTCATTGAGCAGCTATTACAGGCCATCCCTGCACCTGACACAACACAGAGCCATCCCTTGTGGCCTACGCTGGCACAGGTGCCCACCCACAGGGCTGCATGTGGCCAAGCACAGCTAGGAAACATTTTGATATATTTTGCCAATAACTTGCTTGTGTGAATGTTATAAACAGCAAGGTCACACTTCCCAGTTTCACAAGGCTGACACACCCTCTACAGGGTCTCTTCCCTGGTGGTTCCCCTCCCAGCACTGGGCCCAGATGCTCTCTGTTTGCTTCCCAATGTTTCGAATTTCTAGATCTACTCAGATTTGGAATCCAACTGATATCACAAGCCATTGGCCTTGTCCACTTGGAACCCAAGCTGGCTCACAAAACAACTGACCTGGCTCCCCAAAGCAGACCCGTCAGCAGGGGGTTTCCGCACAAAGGGAAGTTGGGCTTGTGTTGACAGAGCCACTTATAGTCATGGCTCCAGTCTGTGGTGTCATGGTCCCTGGGAAATCAATGCATCATCACTCCCACCACTAATGGACTTGTCTGTTCCCAGATAGTGAAGATGGTTCTTCCACAGTCCTGCACCCAGGTCCCTGGCCTGTCTCACAGGTAGGGCAAAACAGTTCAGAACTCTCCAAAGGCCAAGTGATGATGGTAGAGATACAATTATTGCTGTGACACTTTGGTGGCATTTTTTTGGGGGGGGGGGCCTTTTGAGTCTGGGTCTCCTGAGGTGACCCAGGCTGACTTTGAATTCATAACCCTCCCTTCGCTACAGCTGAGTGCTGGGGTGACCGGTGTGTGCTGCCACATCTGGGTTGAATAATTTTTTTTTTTTTATTTTTTAACCTCTGCATTTGCATGAAGTCAACTGAATACTCAGTGATTTATGGTTTGAAAAAGTCCTCATCCCTGGGAAAAGGAGAAAAGTCTAAGTGGTGACTAGTCATCTCCGAGGACAGACACGAAGCAGCAGAATGGGGAATTGAGAATTCACCCACCGAGCCCACCTTCCAGAACTATTGACAGGAGGCATTGTACGTTGAAAACTCATGATCATGGCTGCTGAGCCAGCTCATTGGGCAATGGTACCTGCAGCCAACGTTAAGACCCGAGTTTGATTTTCAGGACCCACATTATGAAAGGAGACCATCGATTCCCAAAAGATGCCCTCCGACCTCCACATGTGCTATGGCAAGCTCAGATGGACATGCACGTGTACACATATAAAATTAATTAATTGCATGTACACATACGCATAAAGTTAATAAATTAAAAAAAACCTCAGCAATCCCTTTGAACCAGGGATTCCAACAATTTGTCTTACAGCCATAACCAAACATATATGGAAAAATGACCCTCCATTCAGGATGGGAAGTCAGAAGCAATCTAAGGGTCCAACAACTGAGGATCAACTAAGTATATAATGGCATATCTGTATGACTTGCTGCTGCCCCTCCCCCCAAATAAAAAACACAGAAATATTCTGTCAATAACAACAGTCAAGAACAAAAAGCATTTCAAAAAAAAAATACTCGGAAACTTATTACAGGACAGGGGAAAAGATATGTTACAAAGTAGACTGTGGGATACGATGATACATTTTCATAAGGTTAATTTTGGAAATCTTTTTTTTTAAAGAGTATTTGTTTTTCGTTTAGTAGTGTGTATGGGGGATGAACTTCATCCTCACACTGTGTGCTCATGGTTGCATGGCAAGCATGTTAGCCACTGAACCGTCCCCCAACCCTACTTCTGGAAATCGTTAGTGATAGGGTGGATCAGAACAATACTAGACTGGGGTTGGAGGTTTTGACCACAGAGTAGGAAGGGGGAGTTTCCACACTGAGAGTGCAGCACCTCTTCCCCAGGTCCACCATATATGGCTTCCCCTGTGACATGCACGGGGCCTAGATTGAGTCTTCCATGCTCTCAACTAGGGTGTCAGGTGACTGGGGGGGTTGTCTTCCTGAGTCAGGCAGGCATTGCTTTCATTACTAGGAACAAACTTATTATCATAAAAATCAGAAAAGGCAGGTGGGTTTAGAGAGCAGCCCCTAGAGTGTTACTCAACATGAGGAGTGGCATAGGACAGAGAGACAGGTGGCCATTGGAGTGCTAATTTACTGTCTATTTCAAATCATCTTGTGGCAATTTTGGTTCCTCTTTTTCTTAAGGACTGGTTCCAAGAAGTTAAAAAAAATTAATAGAAAAAAAAAAAAGCCCATAAAACTTCATGCCACATGGGTTGAGTGCCACTAGCAGAATGATTTCCAAACTGTCACAGCCAACATAGGCCATGTTTGAAACCTCAGCTATCTAAGCAAATAGCATGGTTGTAATCCATTTACCTCCACCCCAGCCCCTGTTGGTAGCACTCTGCTTTGTGGAAATTGCTTTGAGAGACACCAAAGCAAGAGTACCTCCCTAGCTGAGCCATCTCTCTGGCACCTGATACAGCCAAGCCTAATGCTGGCCTTTCTGTTTAGGCGGGCTGAGTTGGTTTTCTGTAATTTACAGAGTAGATGGGACTGGCACAGAGGAGCCATTCATCCGGCTGCATGTTGGAGCATCAGTGTGCCTGAGGATTTTCAGGTGCTGAGAATTCATTCAGTGTTTCTTCAGCAGAGCCCGTTCAAGAAGAGCTCCAGGGACCTTGTAAGAGCCCTCTTGTAATTAACTCATTAAAGGAACCCAGGCAAAGTGGTTGTCAACCTGCTTAAAGACGGCCAGTCTCCGTGAGTGAGCGGACCTCCCCTCCCAGCTGTGCCTCTCCCTCTCGAAGCACTTTTCAGTTAGGACAAATAAAACCCAGCATCCAGCTGGCGGCCTGGGTCATAGAATTTTCCCTTTTGATGTTTCACTTTGTATCTGTAAGCTTTTCATGCCAACAAACGCAACAGTAAAAGGGAAACCTTACCAAAGAGGTGTGACTTTAGAGAGATAGAGGGGGACCTGGCTCTGGCAAACTTCATGTATAATATTTGATGCAGATCAGGCAGGCTAATTATAGTTCCAGTCGTCAGCCTGTTTCCACTTCTTTTTTTTTTTTTTTTTTTTTGGTTTTTTTTTTGTTTTTTTTTTTTTTGGTTTTTCGAGACAGGGTCTCTCTGTGTATCCTTGGCTGTCCTGGACTCACTTTGTAGACCAGGCTGGCCTCGAACTCACAGTGATCCGCCTGCTTCTGCCTCCGAAGTGCTGGGATTAAAGGCGTGCGCCACCACCGCCCGGCTTGTTTCCACTTCTTGTGTTTAGCAAGCTGTACATCTCCTCTAGCACCTGGCTAGTTTATTGTTTTTGTTTTTTAAATAATCCACAAGGGAGGCTGGGGATGCCGTTCACTCCATAGGGTGCTTATCTAGTGGGGTGAAGCCTTGCCTTGGGTTTCTGATACCATGTGCCAGGTGCACCGAGACACACTTGTAATCTCAATACTTGGGTAATGAGGGCTGGAGGATTTAAGCAGAGGCTGAAGGTCATCCTCTGTACATGACAACTCCCCGGCCAGCATGGGCCACAAGAGACCCTGTTTCAAAACTACAGCGACAAAACAAAACCTCAACCATGGAAGAGGCTTCTCCAAGTTGCGATAACTCTTTACTGAATTTCTAGGCTCTACAGGACAAGGTCTGAGAAGCTGGGAGGACAGGGGATGTTGATCCAAGCCTCTGAGTCACTGTCTGGTTATGGAAATAGAAATGTTGCTGATGTAGTGGGCTCACAATAACTGCATTTAAATCTAGGCTGGCTAGGTTCTTCCTCTTTATAGCCAACCTTCTATCTCTCTGTGCCTCAGTTTCCTCATCTGTGAAGTAGAGATGATCATGATACACCTGCTTGATAGGCCAGCTGTGAGGCTTAAGGAAATCAGTGGCTGCACATCACAGAACAATGTCACCATTGGCTATCTTATTTTATGTGTATGGGCATTGTTCCTGGATGCATATCTGTGTACCATGTATGTGCCTGGTGCTCTCAGAGGTCAGAAGGTGTCAGATACCCCTGGAATTGGAGTTACAGATGATTGTGAGCTGCCATATGGGTACTGGGAATCAAACCTGGGTCCTCTGGAAGAACAGCCAGTGCTCTTAACCACTGAGCCATCTCTCCAGCTCCCAAATAATCTGTTTTGACAGTTCACTAATGCACATTTATACAGCTTCTATTTTGTAGTTTGGGAGAGAAATATGATTTAGACTGTGTATATATACCCCATAGTTCCATATCATTGCTAGATGGGATAGATTAGTCAACACACTTGGTTTTTTTTTTTTTTTTGTCCAAGAAAATAGTTTAGAATAAAAGCTTATTATTGCATTAGACTTGTTTCCTACTAGTAAATAATAGCTACTAGTTATTATGTGCTGGCTGTTCATATTTTCTATTGAAAAGCAATTCAGCTTGGCAGCCGTGGACACATTTCCTAGCTGTGTAATATAGGGCAAGTGGCTTCATCTTTCTGAGGCTCAGAGTGTCCTTTGGAAAATGGTACAGTCTTAGTTCCTCGGTCGCAGTCACTGGAAGGCTCCCATGGGTGCCTTGATGCCAGGTTAAGTGTTCAGTACTGGTGGTCATCACCAATGGCCTCATGGAAGAGCCTGGACAGGGCACCAGCTATGACTGTTGTGACCAGGGGAAGTCTGAGGGGTGGCCACTGCTGTTAAATTTAAGGGAGAAGGCAGACTAGATGGTCAAGTCTGAAGCAAAAGTGGGTTGAGCTAAATCATGCTGGAGAATCACCTGTCCATCAAGTAGGGTATATAGGATATTATTCAGAGAGTCCCCACGTTCAAGAACGGAGGAGGAAAGAATCAGAATGGCTGTCTATCTGCAGTTGTCTGGGCTTTCTAACACTGTCTCTACAGTCACTCTTCAATAGGAAGAATTTGGCTCCACAGAGAGCATTTGGTAATGCCAGACTCATTTTTAGGTCTGATAACTAGGGTTAGGGTTGCTATCGGCACCCAGTGAACAGAAGCCAGATTATTCCTTGATGTCATCTTGATGGAAAATATCACCCTTCCTGTGTCAAAGGCTTTGCCCCTAGCTGGTGGATCCACCCCCTCCCTGAGAAGTGACATGAGAGCTCTGGCTTAACAATGGCGTTCTCCACTGACAGCTGCACAGTTGAGTGGGCTAATGGGGGAGGGGTCATGGGAGCTATGACAGGGGAAGTAGGTCACTGGGGTGGGCCTTTTGAAGGTCTATCCTGTCCCCCAGCTCTTTCTTCCCTGTCTTTAGTCTCTCAGGCTCCAGCCACCATGATGTGACCAGCCTCCCCCATCTTATGATCCTGCCCAAAGCCTGGAGTCAGCTGGCCTCGATGAATGTCTGAAACCGTGATTAAAACTTAACTGTTCCTACTTTATTTCTCTCAGGAATTTTGTCACGGTAACAAACAACTGAACTAACATACCACTGAGCATCCTACAAGCACATAGTAAGTCCCATCAACAAAGCATCACCCATCCTGAAGGGCCAATCATGTAGAATTGAGAAGCCCTGCTCTAAAGTCCCTGTGGGATCCACAGGGACAAATGATGCTGTCAGATTGCATCCTATTGTCACCAGGCTTAGGAAGATATCATGTGTAAGAGCATCAGCAAGGGGTCTGTCAGCTAGTGGCTGTTCATAAATGTTTGTATGTTTGAAGTTAAATCTTTTGGGATAAGGCCCACCATATCTGCTTTGCTTTTGATGGTGTCAGAAGAGAGCCCCCTGCTTCTTGTTGACATTGTTCAGTGGGTGAAGGTGCCTTTCATGAAATTTTGGTAACCTGGAATTCACATGTAGTTCGTGTAGTAGGTGGGAGGAAAGATACATGTGCTCACATACGTGATAAACACACACAATAATAATGAATTAAACTAATGTTTAAAAAGAAGAGTTGTTGAGATGGTGCCAAGCCTGACAAGCGAGATCATACCCAGCAACCCACACAGGGGAAGGAAGAAAGGACTCCCCCATGTTGTCCTCCAATCCCCACACAAGTGCTGTGACATGATCACCTATACACACATGTCCAAAAATGGAAAAAAGAAAAATTCGAGGTCATCTTCAGCTATGCATTGAGTTCAAGGCCTGCCTGAGACACATGAGACCCTGTTGGTGAATGAATGAATGAATGAATGAATGATAAAAGTAATGACTTTTCAGCTGTCTGTACAAATCCTTTCCTTGTGGCCGCATGATTTGATTTGATTTAAAAAGTTTTATTATTCTATTTTATGTGCATGGGTGTTTTGCCTGTATGTATGTCTGTGTAATATGTGTGTGCTTGGTGTCCTTGGAGGCCAGAGAGGGAATAGGATCCCCTGGAACTGGGGCTACTAAGAATTGAACCCAGGCTTCTGGAAGAGCAGCCCATGCTCTTAACCGCTGAGCCGTCTCTCCAGTCCCAGATACGTGGTTTTAAGTAAAGGAGCTCTCTCACACACAAACTCCACTGAACCATAATGAGCCAGCTCTGCAGCCTGGGTTCACAGCAGCTGGCACTTACAACCTAAGAAATGCTTAAGGGCCACAAAGACCAGGAAATTACTTCTCAATCAAGGAGACATTTCTGTTTCACTCCAGGTCCTAACGTATCACATTGCTCTCCTCTTCCAACTGAAAGATTTGAATTCAAATAACTCTGAGGTTATTTGGACTCCATTCAAATGTTAAGTCATCACTGTAGACATTATGCCCATTATTTCTGATATAAAGACTAATATCATATGGTAAGAGTCTCTGTGGAATGTTTTCATTTAAGACGTTTCTTTTGTCAGTGGCCGGTCACTGACACTTCCTTGGTCTTTGTTACTTACTCAGCTGTGTCTTAAAGACCTTTTTATTTATTTATTTATTTATTTATTTCCTATTTTTAGATTTTTTTTCCATCCATTTAAATATTGTGGCCCAATAGCAAATTGAACAATGATGAGTATTTGGGTGGAGTCTTATGAAAAGACCTTTTGCTGTGGGAGTGGGGTGGCGGTGGGGGGAGGGTGTAATTTTGGCAATATATGTGTCATGGCAACAGATTCAAATGGAAGGTCACCAGTAGAGGGGACATAACATGTTCTGGTCATACTGACCTAGAGAGGGAGTTGTGCACAGAGAAGGAAGGGAAGTAATACCTAGTGGTGTGTGTGTTTCTATTGAAGGTCTGCCTGGGGGCGGGGGGGGGGGGGAGAATGTTTGTGTGCGTATATATATGTATAGATGTGTGAGAGCTTTTGTGTATGTGAGTATGTATGAGCCTATGTGTGTATGTGTGTTGTATCACATGAGTGTGCAGGTACATATACACCCATGTGCATGCACACAGGGGCCAGAGCAGAACACCGGATGTCCTCCTCTATTGCCTTCTGCCTTAATGCTTTGAGACTGGGTCTCTCATTGAACCAGAAGTTTTAACTAAGCTGGCTGGTCATTGAGCTCTCCAGATCTGCCTGTGTCTGCCTCCAGGGCTGGGATTACACCACTCTTACCGACTGAGCCATCTTCCCAGACTTCTCAGGAGCCTTCTGGACCCAGAACTCTGACTTGCTACACGTGTGTGAATAGAAAGAGCCATTTCGTCTAGATAGTGCAGAGCCTTCCATCATGTTGTCCTTAGGCTAGATGAAAGGTCTATTCTAAAATCCAGGAATGGCCAATGTACCTGTACAGCTTAACTTAACCTGTCTCCATGCCTCCCTTCACAAAGCAGTCCTCACCTAGTCGATGTTCCTTCTCTGCATGTACAGCCCAGGCACGCCTTCACAATCTTCATTAAAAAACTTTCAGGCAGCTGGGCGGTGGTGGCGCACGCCTTTAATCCCAGCACTTGGGAGGCAGAGGCAGGCGGATCTCTGTGAGTTTGAGGCCAGCCTGGTCTACAAAGTGAGTCCAGGACAGCCAAGGATACACAGAGAAACCCTGTCTCAAAAAACCAAAAAAAAAAAAAACCAAAACTTTCAGGCATGTCTGTAAAATGTCAGCACTTGGGAGGTGCAGGCAGGAAGATGGGGAGTCCAAGGTCATCCTTGACCAAGCAAGCTCAAGGACAACGTGACTTCCACGAAACCCCATCTCAAGAAAACAAACAAGTGCTGCATATAGCCACTACCAATTGGCGGCACGGTGGCCATATAAATTAAAAATGACTTTCTACTTCTCATAGGCGAAGGAGATCCTCAAAAGAGCAGGAGTGCATGTGAGTGTGTCTGTGTGTGCCTGTGCATGCATGTGTGCTATGAGGCTTGAACCCAGGGCTTCGCACACGCCAGGCAAGTGTGTCTCGCTGAGCTCCAACCCCAGCCCTTTAAACAGAGCCAAGGGTGGGCGAGATGGGTCAACTGGTAAGGGTGACTGCAGCCAAGCTTGATGACCTGGGGGGGGGGGTCCATTCCCCCAGGACCCACATGATGGAAGAAGAGAATTCACTCCCGTAACTTGAACACACACACACACACACACACACACACACACACACACACACACACACACACACTTTTTTTTTTTTTGGTTTTTCGAGACAGGGTTTCTCTGAATATCTCAGGCTGTCCTGGACTCGCTTTGTAGACCAGGCTGGCCTCGAACTCACAAAGATCCACCTGCCTCTGCCTCCCAAGTGCTGGGATTAAAGGCGTGCGCCACCACCGCCCGGCTGATACTTTTTTTTAAAGGATCAAAAGTTCATTGTTTCCTTATTCTTTTCCAGAAAATGCTTTTACATTTTAATACCTAACTGGTTTTCCCAACAACCTGTTTCCTCCTAAACCTTTGGTCCCTGGCTCCTTTTTTGGTCCACTTGCCCTCTCTCCTCTTCCCTCTCTCTTTTCCTCTCTGGCTCAAACCTTTCTCAAAGGTTTAGGAGAAAACAGAGCAACCAGCTGTCCTTCCTACCTGGCCATTCGCTTTGAAGTCTTGTCGCTGAGTTGCCAAATGTGTGGAAACAAGAAATCAAGTGAATTCATTGAATGAAAATGAGGACATGACTGCTCCTTGGTGTGGTTGAGGAGAAGGATTTTATTGTATTGGAGAGTTCAGCCACAGGCATCTGGAAGGGTCAGGACTGAACCGGGCCATGAGAGGAGAAAGACCATGGCTGAAGTGGTTGAGCTATATAGGGATCAGAATCTGGGGTTGGGGGGGAGTGAAGCTCAGCCCTGATGGGTTTAGGGAAGGCGGAGGGGCAAGAAGTGCTGGGAGGAGCCACAAGTAAGTGAGCCCTGTGAGCCTTGCCTGTTTCTTTGGGACCTGATATTCATTATTTTAACATCCAGAACTGAAGTCCATAGTTTTATTTATTTATTTATTAAAAAAAATTTTTTTTTTTGGGCTTTTTGAGACAGGGTTTCTCTGTGTAACAGAGCTCTGGCTGTCCTGGACTTGCTTTGTAGACCAGGCTGGCCTGGAATTCACAGAGATCTGTCTGCCTCTGCCTCTGCCTCTGAGGGCTGGGATGACCCTACTCCGCTTCCACCTTCTGTTTTGAGACAGTATCTCCCTGAGCCTGGAGCTCAGAGCTTTGTTGAAACTGATCGATTGACCAATGACCTTCAGGGATCCTCATTTTCCACTGGGCTCACAGGTTCGACTGCCACACCCAACTTTTTACATGGGTGCTGGGAATCCAAACTCCATCTTCTCACTTATTCAGCATGTGCCTGGCTGGTAGAACTGCATCTCTCCAGACCAAAGCTCTTCTTGTTTATTTGTGATTTTCTTCTTGAAGAGCAGAGATGTCCTTCTTACCACCCTGGAGGCTGGGAGGTCTAGCAGCAAGGACACAGCCTCACCATGCACTACAGCAGTCGGGGTCACAGGGCAAGGAAATAAGCCCAGTGGACAGACAGTTCATCCAGTGGCAACCAAACCGCTTCCAAAAGGCAGGTTGCTGATCCTCCTCACTCAAAGGTGGAGCCCTTTTGTTTGAACATTTCCTAAAAGCCCCACCTTGGGCTGACAAGGATGAAGAATGCCTGGAATCCCAACCCTTTGAGGGCAGAAGGTGGGAGAATCCAGAGTTCAAGGTCATTCTTTGCCACAGCAGAGACAGTCTCAAAAATGAAACAAAATAAAAGATACAAAAAAGTCCCACCTCCCAGACTGACACAGTGGCAATTAAATTTCCATGTGAGTCTCTGAGGCACCTAAATCTCACTCCTCCCAAGCAACAGTCCCACAACTATTGGTTTTCTCCTTGAATTCCCAGTGTGCTTGACTAATGGATTTGTTGTTGTTTGTTATTATTTTTCCAATTTAAGACCTGGTACTTTATCTGCTAGGCTTCCATCTGAAACCAAGTTTAAAAATGAAATCTGAAAATTTAATTTAGTTATTATTTTTATTTGTTCCCTATAAAATATTCTCTATGCTAAAAGTGGTAGGTTTTTCTCCTCCTTTTTTTCCTTCTTTCTTTGTTTTTTTTTTTTTAGATTTTTAGAGACAGGTTCTCTGTGTATCCTTGACTGTCCTGGATTCACTCTATAGACCAGGCTGGCCTTGAACTCACAGAGATTCGCCTGCCTCTTCCTCCTGAGTGCTGGAATTAAAGGTGCGGGACACCACGCCTGTTTTGTTTTGTTTTCCTTTCTTTAAGCAAATGCAGTTCTCTGGATATTATAAGATGTTTTAGTCATTGGAGACATTTAAGAAAGAGATCTCTAGTGAGAATCTCCCCCCCCCCCCCCCCAAAGGGACTTTTGCTCTAGAAAATGTTGCATTTAGAAAAGCAATGCTTTAGTAACAACTGGCCCACAGTGTTGCTGGGTTTGAGGGATGGGGGTGGGGCAGAGTAAGACCGAGGAGGATGGAGGCTATGTGGGGAAACTGGCAGAACTGTACTCCACCCACCATCCAGACATAATTTCCACGTATTCATTCATTCACTCACTCACTTTCTCATTTACTCAATCAACAAACATTCTGAGGATCAGCCACATATATAGGGCTGTAGTGGGCAGGCAAGAGGACTGGGGTCAGCAGCAATGTGCCTTACAAAACAAAACAAAACAAGGTCTCAGGCAGCCCAGACTAGTCCTGAATTCATTATGTATCCAGGCCTGGCCTTGAACTCGTAATCCTCTGGCCTCTACCTCCCAAGTGCTAGGACTGTACCATTCCCAGTTTTACGCAGGGGTGAGCATAGAACCCACAATTCTGTGCGTGCTAGGCAAGTGCTCTCCATGGCCTGCCATCCCCAGCCCAGGCTATGTGCGTCCCGTGGCTTCCTAAACCCTTCTCAACCTTGTACGGCCAGAGAAGACATTCTAATGGTCTAGGACAGGAAATCTCAGCAGGATGTGAGGTTGCACTCTAGGGGATTTGGACAGGGCAAGGAGACTTTTGTGGATGTTGCATCTGAGAGGTGGGGCTAGGGTGATCACAGAGATACCTGTGACAATACTCACCTGCACAGAACAGCCTGCCACCAGATGAACTGGTCAGCCCAAAGGTCTGAAGGCTCAATGGCCTTGCCCCAGGGGATCTGGGGCTTGTGAAGAGCTCCTTGCTGAAACTTCTTTGGAGGTAGTCCGCAGGAAAGCTGAGAAAATAGTGACCCAACCTTTTTTTTTTTTTTTTTTTTTCCCTGCTGGGCTTTCTCTTTCTGTACAGCTCTGATTGAGCAAGGTCACAGCCATTGCTACTCTGAGTATGTGGGATTCATTATCGGTATCTGTGGCACCCAGAAGGTAGTTAGAAATAGAGTCCTAGGCTCTGGCCCAGACCTGATGGAATATGAACTTGAATTTGAACGTGAGTCCCTCGGGATCCATGCACACATTACACAGTGTGAGAAAGTGCTGGTCTCATCTGACATGAAACAGAAGTTTTAAGTGACAATTTTGATAAATGCTAACATGGAATCCAGTCCCAGGAGTCAGGGAAGGCTTCCATGAAAAATCAGCCTGAAAACTGAGCTCTTGGTGAGTAATAGAAAATAGCCAAAAGATTCCTCCAGAGGGAACAGAATAAACAAAAGCTCAGAGGCAGACTTGGGGGGGGGGGGCGCACAATCCAAGAGGTAAACTGCTCACCAGGCAAGCATAAGGACCAGAGTTCAACACCCAGCACCCAAGTAAGAAGCCAGGAATGGTGGGCACCCTTGCTATCACAGTACTTAGGAGGTTGTATCAGGTAGATTCCTGGGATTCATTGACTGGACAATCAGGGCTTCTAGGTGAGTTCAAGGCCAGTGAGAGACCTGGTTTCAAAAAACAAGGTGGATGGCACCTGAAGAATGACAGGTGAAGTATACATACACAGAGATATACCCATAGATACATACACATAGACACAGACACATATACAAATACACACATAGATACATATACACATAGAGACACACACAGATATACCCATAGATACGCACACATAGACACAGACACATATACAAATACACACATAGATACATATACACA